>JAOUZG010000631.1:1688464-1716107 GCA_026289955.1 Argiope argentata | reverse complement strand
TGGAAATACAGTAGATACATGAAAACGACAAACGAAAAGCCTTTAGAAAACGACCCAACTGTGCATAAAGCTTTTTAAATTTTATTCCATATTAATGGCATATATATGCTCGACACATGGGAACATAGCATGTACACAAGAATGTTTTACGAAATTTCTATTTAGAGCGACGAGTCTGCATAGAATACTTTTAATCTCTTGTTGGACTTTATACGAACAGTATCTAAAGAGGTATTTGTCAACAGGACATTAATTTAGTCTTCCGTTGGATAATAACAGAACACCCATCATCATCTCGTGGAAATTCAGTAAATACATAAAAACGCCATACAAAAAGCCTTTAAAAAAGACGTTCCTAAACAAAGGGTTTTTAGTATCTTATTCTATGTTAATGGCATATCCATGCTCTTCATATGAGGATCTAGCAAATATATAAAAATGTTTCACGAAATTTCAGTTTAGAGCGACGAGTCTGCATAAAATACTTTTAGTCTCTTTTTGGATATTAAATGTATATGATAATAGGCTGGATATATAAAGGCGTCATACTAACAGTATCTAAAGATAGATTTGTCTACACGAAATAAATTTAGTCTCTCTTTTGATATTAGCAGTTCATCCATCCTCATCTCATGGATAAATTGTAGAATCATACAGAAAAGTATTACATTTCTATTTTTAAATACTTTTCGCATGTCATGCGAAAAGTATTTAAAAATAGAAATGTCTACACACAAAGATTTTAATATCTCGTATGTTAATAGCAAATGCTTAATCGCCACAATGGAACATGAAAAAAACATAAGAATTTTATATGAAACTTCTGTTTAGAGAGACTAGTCTGCATAGAATACTTTTAGTCACTTGTTGAATATTAATGGCATATGATAATTGGGTGGATATATAAAGGCGTCATACGAACAGTATCTAAAGAGCGATTTGTGTACATTCAATAGTTTTAGTTCCTCGTTTGATATTAACATTTCATCCATCCTCGTATCATAGAAAAATAGTAGGTTCATATAAAAATGTCACAGGAAAAGCCTTTAAAAAGAGACTCTTCTACGCTCAAAGATTTTAATATCTTATTGTATATGAATGGCTTGTAAATGCTCGTCACAAGGGAACATAGCAGATACATAAGAAAGTTATACGGAATTTCTCTTTAGAGAGACGAATTTGCATAAATTACTTTTAGTTTCTTGTTGAATATTAATGACTGATTTTTTGAGATGCTAGTGCAGATAACAAAATTCCAATTTTTCGCCTACGGATTTTCACAAAAAATCTCATCCTCAATAAAAATCATGTTCTTACATGATAATAAAAATTTTCGTAATAAGTAGAAATTGATTTTAAAAAATATCTTTTTATATTACTTGTTCTTTTGGCAAAGTTTATTGTAAAAAATAAAAAGTCAAATTTATCTGTCCAGATTTTGTCTTTTTAGATTTACCTTTCCATTTTTTTTTTTGTAATTGCGAATTTTAAATAAGCCAGACATCTCAAAAATATAATTACTGATGCGCATATTCAGTTTGAATAAATTAATTCTAATAGAAAATTTATTGATTCAAAATTGGGTTAGACTATTCGTTTGTTTGAATATCCGGAAATGAGGTGTCATAGCCAGATCTTTCCAGACTAGAATAATAAGATGCATATTAAATGAAATGCATAATGTATATTTATATTACTCTGATAATCTAGTCGGATATGGGGAAATGTCTGGAAATTAAATTATTCATTAGCTTAGATCTTTACTTAATTTAAATTATAGATTACAATAAAATTCTTTCAAATTATACTGAAAATTAGTATATTATAAAGATTTCAAAATTAATGTTATGAGAAAAGTAGAATTTATGTTACTGTAAAATATTAGTTTTTGTTTTTTTTATAGAAAAATCATTTTTAAATGCTTTTTCCCTGAAATAAATTAAAAGTTATTGAAATATAGTAAAATTTTTCAAAAATAAATTAAAATTTCTTGCTGAATGAATGTATTGTTACAAACCTGTAATTTTGCTTTTCTGCATGAACTGTGTCCTCGTAAGAAAGACTATTTTACGATCAGCTCTGTTGCGTGCTGAGTGGATCTACATTAGTGATCTGAGAGCTTGGTTACAAAATTGTCAACCATTTCGTGACCTGGCGACGATTTTGGCAACTTTGGCGACAAAATGTTTAATGCTGGAATTTTATAGAATTTTTACGATCCGTCCAATAGAAATCGAGATGCTGCCTGCTTGGACTAGAAGGTTCTCGGCCCGCCTCCCAGGAGCTATAAAAGGACAGCAGTGTCGATCTGAAGGTGAATTGAATTGATCTAGAAGGGTAGTTGGAATAGAAGAAAAATAACGAATTTTCGGGAGGATAGCGAAGTAACGGCGTAATGCCAACCTTGTGTGGGAATTCACGCTAGTGCTGAACTGCGGTGTGACGTGCCCTGTTTTTTTTGTGTGGAAGTAGCTTTGTGTAGTGTGTGGTGTAATCAGCCCTGTGGTAGAGAGTCGACAGCTAAAGCGAGAAGACAGTAAGAGCTTCAACCGTTTGGAGAGACCGTAGAGGGAACCTCCGAGGGTCTACTCACCTATTGGAATTCTCTCTGGCCGCTTTGAGTGCTGTGATTGATTACTACTGGTGGGTTACTGTATGTTGTAACGTGATATTGTGATCTGTCCTGTGTTCGCCTCGGCTGTGCATATTTGTCGTCTTTGTGTTGGCATCTTCGTGTGAATAAACGTCGTTGTTTCTTACTGAGGCCCGTTTATTGTGTCTTCACACCATGCTAACACTATAAATGTCTCTGGTGATCGGTAACAGCATTATCACGAAAAATAGGGGGGGGGGAATTTTAAAATAAGTATACCTTGACTACCAAAATTTTTTTTGGTGTGCGATATTGGGAAATCTAGTAAATATTTCAGTACATATATTGATTTAAATAAGCCATTGACCAAAAAATAAGCCATATAATCAATTTTAGTAACCGAACCAGAATTTAGCTCTCCTTTTAGAATGATCCTCAGCGTGCTAAACAGAATTAGTTAAGCAGTTATCAGTACAGTACAAAGGCTTAATGGGTGCCACCTTGATTAAAGTCCCAGGAACTTATTTCAGAATTATCAAAATTAATTATATCCTTCCATTGAAAAAATTATTTAAATATCACAAAAATTATTTCTAAGGGCATTTCGACCTATGAATATATAGTGAGAATTCCAGCAAGTGTTGACATCCAATCATGATATCTTCTCTCAGAAGAAAACTCGAAACATGAACAACCGCACGCAATCACAAAGACAAATTCTGCGAAATTCGACAGCTCGCTGCTTTCAAACAACAAATTGTTAGAGCAAACAACTAGAGAGCTGGCTCTGAGACCAGCATTCCAAGGAAGAAAGTCACACCATCCACTGAATAGTAGTCTTCACATAATCTTAATAACTTAGAAGTTTTGAAATAGTTTCTGGAACAGGATCTGAAATCTTCTAGAAAGATTGTCGGATTTTGAGACGTAATAGAGATATCTCCATTAATTCCTTTGCTGATAATCTCTTTAATTTTACTGCCATATTCATCTATAATAATAAAAATGGATCTCGAAATGCGTTGCTAAGCGCAAAACTAGAGAACGGCTCGACCAATTCGGCTAATTTTTTTAATGTTTTCGTTAAGACACGAGGATGGTTCTTATGGAGAGAAAAAATGAAAAAACTGCGTGGAAAATAGTTAAAACACTTTTCTTACTTTCCCGCCAAAAATCTTCATTTCCTTCCTCCACACCAACTGAGTAAGATCGCAGGAAGTAATAAATTATTATTTGTTTAGAAAGAAATGCGCGAAGTCAGTTGGTTTTCATTTATAGATAACGGGATGTTTAAAAAAGAAAGAAAATAGTTGCTTTTATTATTAGTCTGTATGGATATTTAATCTATGCCTTCTCAAAATAAAATCTGGTCAGGGAAGAAAAAAATAACAAAGCGAAAAAAAGGTTCGTAAAAAGAAAAGTAGTGAAGAAAAAAGGAGAGAAAAAAAAGAAAAGAAAAGAAGGGTGTGTGTGTGTGCGTGTGTGTCTCCATTATTTCGTCTGTGCGTAGAATTTTCTAAGCTGTTTTTAAACTTTCGCATCTCTTGAAAACCAACTGTGTCTTTATTTGTTTAGTGTGTTTACATTTATAAAAATTAGAATCTCATTATTCTATAAAAACGTAGAATTTTAGACCTTTCCCTCCACCATTTAAGTAAAATATCAATTCGGGGGCAATCATTGTTCGGATAAAAAGAGAAAGATGAGTAGTACAATGAACAAAACATCTGAAGAAAACAATATTATAAATGAATTATATGATTATCAAAATTTGTTTGGTTTAAAAATATTTTGGTGAAAAACCTGTTATGAGACACAGCTACATAAAATATTATATGAAAATTTTAGCGAGCTTTAATATTGGCGAACCGACTGGTCGCCAAAGGCGGCTAGTAGCTAATAGTTTTCAACAAAGCCAGGAATCAATGATCTTTATTAAAATATTCTCTTCACTCTATGAGACTAACTGCGGAGGGTGGCAATATAGCAGATTCATAAAAATATATATAATATTCTTTTCATTCTTTGGGACTAATTGTGGAGGGTAGAAATACAGTAGATTCATAAAAAAGTATAAAATAATCTTTTCATTCTTTGAGATTAACTGTGAAGGGTAGATACATTAAAAATATATTTATAACAACAGAAATACTTCGGAAAAAAATCTCAAAGTCTTAATTTTGAAAATATTTATGTTTCTACAAATTTTTAAAATTATTTCAATTTTCAATCTTCTGCAGCACAAAAGGGACGAAACTGATTTGCATTACATTATTTTAATTTATTTACTCAGCCACCTCAAAGAATTGTCAATGAAAGATTTCTTCGAGTCAGTCTTGGGTTGACTTAAAACGTTTGAATATTGAAGTTCAAACTTTATTCTTAATAACATGATCGGATACAAGAAAAGAAATTTTTTTTGAATAAATCATACATGATTATCATGTATTTCTTTAATAATCACATAAATATTTGCAATTTAATTGTTATGAGATCGATTTCTTAAGAACCAAACTACTTTTCATTGTCTTAAATACACCTATTTTTTAAAAATTATATTGACTATTCATGATGTTTGTTTGTAAAGGATTAATGTTTTTAATATTTTGTTCCAGTTCTCATATCAAAATGAGTTTAGTTTAACAAATCACAATGTTAATAATCATATATTCTATACCATCAGAACCCGCACGGCTTTGCTCGTGACGTAGCATCCAAGAAGAAAATTTAGTTTTTAACTTAAGTCTAATCTCCGCCCGATATGACAGAGGCATGTTACTCAACATGAAACAATCATAAAAATATGTTTAGAAATTATTTAAAAAAAAGCTACGAAACAATTTTTACAGCACACATTCAGAAATATTTACACTTTTACAAAGGTAAACATATGATGTGATCGGGGAAAAAACACAGGCGATCATTTCGATGTTGTATTTCCTTCTTTTCTGCATGAGATTTGAATCGCTGTTTAACAACAGATGTAAGCAAACAAATGTATCCCATATGCATATATCAGCTCTTGCTATGTGTACTTGCGCAGTTTGAGGTTTCTGCGCATGCGCAGATAAAATAAAAATCACAATTATGAAACTTCTCTTTTTATTTTGATATGATTTTAAAGTACTAAAGCCTTCCCCAATAAATGCTTTACAAAATGGTATAAATATCTCAAATATTCGTTAAATATTTCTCGAGTTTTTGTAGTTCCAGCATACAGATACTTTTAGGTTACTTCATTCTATACTTTGTATATAATATGATATGATTCGTAGTTACTATAGAAACAATTTCATAATAAAAGTTAAAATACGGAAAAAATAATTCATAATATTTTAAAAGTAAAATTATCACCTAACGATTAATTAAAAAAAGAGACTTTATTTTACTTCGAGAAAATATTACAGCGTTCATTTTATAATGGAATTATAAAGTTCCAAAAACACAGTACAATTTTAATATATACTATTAAACACAGAGAATTCTATCAATTTAAAAAATATAATAAATTTGAAAAAAAAATCTGCTAAAAACAGTATAAAAAAATATTATATTTCAACTAAAAATGGGCTTCAAAAATTAAAAAAAAAGCATTATAAGCATAATTGGAAAATATTTTTAACTAAGAAACATTTATTGAAGCCTTTAAAAGCAACTCGAGATTTTTTTAATATTTTTTAAAACAGATGCGGCCTATTAATTGATTTAATATTATTAATAAAGAATAAACTCTAAGCTTTCAAGTATTAGGTTTGTTAAATAATTGGAACACTTATTAAAAATGAAAGAAAAAGAAACGAAAAAATATTTGCTTAATAAGTTAATTTAAAACAGAAAATGAATGCCATAAAATATTCATATTATTCTATGTTGAATTTCATCTTTAAGTTTGTGAAAACTAGATCTTTAAGAACAAAGAATTAGATTTAAAGAATTTTCTTATTTCTCTCTCTCTCTCTCTTTCTCTCTTTTTTTGTCCGCCAGATCTCGTAAAAAAAAACTCCTCTAAAATTAGTTTTTTTTTTTTTTTTGAAAAATAAAAATAAATACTTTCTTAGCAAAATAATATGTTCTTTTCTATTCTTTTGTTGTCTTCTTTTAAAGAAGGTATTAGCTAAAATTTTAATTAGAATTCTTAAAATGAGAGTTGAAGGTAAAATGCAACTACTTTTTTTTGTTTTTTTTTGTTTGTTATTTAATCAAAGAAACATTTTTACCGAGTAAAACAAACACTTATCAGATTATGGAAAAATAACTACGCATTTGGATCGTAAATACGATTGTTTTTTGCAGAAATTTTAATTCATTTCACAAAATTCTTTTTTAAATGTTTGCTTTAATTATCGTCTGCAATTGCAATTCTGTTTTAATTAACTGCGTGTTTTTTTCTCATTAGGCTATGAGAAATTGTCTTTTAAATATAGAATAAAAATTAGATTAGATGTACATTATTATTCAAATATTTAGATTAATTATTAATTAATGATTAGTATAATTATTCGTTAATATATTATATTGGTTTATGTTTGGTACTCTTATATCTTCATGTAACAAAATTGCAAAGAAAAGCTATCATTAGAAAGTTTTAAAATTTTAGGAATATTTACAATTTTGGAACTCAGTTAGAAAAAAAAATTGAAAGTATATTTTTATGTTATTTCTGCAATTTTGGTTTAAAATAATACAAGAATTTAGTCATATGGTCCTTAGAATCGTGAGTTTTCATCAAAAGTTTACATTAATTAATAACTCGATCTATGCTTTAAAATCATTTTATATATGCTAAGAATATGCGTGTCCAATTAGATAATTAAATAGAAATTGTTATGTAAGCTGAAAATTTAATATTATTTGAATCTTCAAATAATGGACACAAATTACCAAATTACCTAATAATTCCAATCTTCTACTATAAATTATATAAAAAACAATGTAAAAAGGTCTTGTATTCTCCACTTGTAAATATATAACAGCAAAAAGCTCCATCATATGATTTAAAATTTTTATTTATGATGCGAAATAAGTGATTTATGCCTAAAATTATTCAATATTGTTTATTAACAATATTGAATATTGTTAATAAATATTGTTAATAATATTGTGAATCAGAATAAAAACAATTATAAGTTTGAATTAAAAAAATTATTTAATATGGGACATCGAGAAAACCGCCATCATTTTTGAAGAATTCACAAATTAAAAATAATTTTCTCTAAAATCTAATGTTAATTCGTGATTAAATATTAACAACTTGTCATAAAACTTCCTTTCAAGAATTTAATTTCATAAATGCACCATCCTTTCACCTCAAAATATTCTTCTTCTAATATAAATTCTTCAGTGCTGCATCTATTTTCTTATAGGTTAATAAGTAACTGAAGGTTCAATGAATTAGAAATTGCTCTTTCAAATAGGTTGTTAAATACTATTTGCTTCGAAATTATTTACGTTAATATGACCATGAGAAGGTAAACATTTAGACTCATGCAACACTGGTATCTGTGTCCCTATTATCTTATAACTAAATAAATAATTAACAATTTAATGAAAGAGTAATTTTTCTTACTAATAAGCTGTTGAACGTTTTTTTTTTCACAAAAATTAAACAAATAATTTTTTTATCCACATTAAGTAAATCCAAAAGAAGCTAAAAGTTTAGAATTATGTAATGCTAATATCTTACAAAGCTTTATCTCTGAAAAAAATTAATAAAATGTGTGTGAAATTTAGCCAATCCTAATGAAATAAAGGAATTTCGAAAAATTAGCCCCCAAATGAAATTTTAAATTTTTGTTTAAGAGGCTGAGCAAAAATTTAATATTGTTACATATCTCTACCTCTTCATCTAATAAGTGATAACATGAATTTATGTGTGATATTTTACAGGACAGACATTTATACTTACAAAGTTCAGAAAAAATATACTTTGGAAGGCAGTAATATACACCCCAGAATGGTGTATCCCAGATTTTAATGAATTAAAAGTTAAACAAAATTTTAAAATTTTGCCACTAGAATCTTTAACAATATTGTAATAATATTGAATAAATTATTCTTATGTCACCTAAAATTCTATAAATTATCTTTTCAATTACAATAAATTAGTTATTGAGCAACAATTGTTTTTTTTTTTTGTTGACAACCTGAGAAATCGAATGAGGTATAAAAGAGAGAGTATTATAATCGCCAAAAAATGTTAACTGTAGATTTAGACGGAACTCCACATTTCAGATGCCTATGTGTCTGAAAAGTACCTACTCTTCAGTCTGGAAGACAAATTTTTCTAGAATTCAGTGAATTCCAGAAAATTCTTGTCAGTGAACATGATGTTTCAAACTTCTTTTGAGTTAGACGGATGAAAGTGACATACAGATTTTACACCGTATTTGTAGATGTCTATCAAATTCTGAAGAAAACCCATTCAGAAAAAGTGTGTCTGTTCGGCTATCGGATATAAGTGATTAAGATGAAACATAACAGGCCACATAAATAAAATTCGGTACAAAGATTAGGTAATGATTACACATCCTAAAATTTCTTGTAAAAATCTAGATTTTTTATTTACTTTATTACAAAATGTGTGGAAGTGGTGCTTATCTGTTGATCAGTATTTTTACACTCATGTAAATGCCTTAATTTAATAAATGAAATTTTATGTCCGATTTTTAGACTACATTTGTAGTTTCATGAAAAATTTAGTCTCTGGCACTTGTGTATTATCTGCATCCATCTATTACTGGTTAAAAATAGCGCTCATAAGCTCTGTAAAATTTATTATTTCATGCCAAATATTTATATTATGTACTATTATATATGCCAACGACATAGACAGGGGGAGAGCGTCTTCCCCGTGATCATGGTTGCTTTTCCTCTGTTCTATCTGCGAGGTGTGTGAATGTGCCCCCGTGTAAAAAGGAACTATGCAAGCGAATGTGATATTCGAATACCTAAGACATATTCTTGGCCCTGCTTAAAAAAAAGAGACGCACCCTTGGCTTAAAATCGCTGTCTGCGTCAGCGAGCGTGTCCATTGATTGTCATTAGAAACAACAACACATATTCTATACTATGTTGTTGCTATTTATGGCACTTGCCATGGACAAGCCCCCCGCTGATACAACAGCAGATTTAAGCCGAAAGGAGCGTCTCTTGTTTTTGTAGTAGCGCCAACTAGGGCCAAGAGTACGACTTAGCTACACACACTCACCACATTTGCTTACACATCCCCTTTTTACTGAAGGGCACAGTCACACATCTCACAGATAGCACACAGAAGAACAACCATGCCCGAATCGGGACTCACAGAACACGAGGAAGGCGCGCTACCTCTGTACCAGAAAACCGGCATTATATAACCGGCTATTGCTCGTCAATGCCATGGAATACAGTTGCAGTTTTGCTTAAAACCACAATTTTATGCAGGAGAAAGGAAATAGTTTATATACTAGAGAATATTGGACAAATATTCTAGAAGACCATTCCTTCGGCTTACAACTATTTTCTTGGTAAAATTTCATACTATAAGTTTTTTCAGTATTAATATTTTATTTCAATCACAAAATCTTCTTTCATTAATGAAAATTAATGAAAACGTTTCATATGTTGTCCGTGCATTTTACACGGATAATATGAAATAAAATGACAATTTTGGAGTCGGAAGACAGAATACCTGGTTATTTATATTCTTAATGCCACTATTACGTCATGGAACTTGCTTTCATTGAGAAGGTTCATACGCATAAGGAACAGTACAGATATAAGACCATTAGAATAAAATAATTTTAATATTTATTGCAATTTGAAAATTAAAATTGCGTTTTTAAGGAATAATGAGCATCAGTTTCTTCATAATAGATTTCATTGAAAATTAAATAAAACCAAAATTCCAGAATAATCACATGATCAGGTATCATTAGGAAGGTTAATATGCATAATAAGCAAAACAAGTGTAAGACAATTAAAATAAAAATGCTTTCATGTCTACAATAATTTGAAACTTAAAATTACTTTTTAACCCCTTACCTGGTTTACTATCTAATAAGATGGCATCTTCTATTTTGGGAATATTTTCTTATTTTGATTCAAATGGAAATTCACGGAATACTTAGCTTATCTAAGTATTCGAAGTCATTTCATTATTGAATTATATTCGTTATGAATGATTTATTTTTTGTTTACCACTATCAAAATTTGATAAATCGATGCACGTACGGCGTACGGGCAAACCGTTTAAGGGGTTAAAGGAATAATGAACAAGAATTCACAAGTATAATTTTTCATTGAAAATTAAATAAAACAAAAAATTTTTAATAATCACATAATCGGTTAAAAATAAATACATTATTAATTAGCTTAATTATCTTTTTAAAACATAGAAAGACATAGACTTAATTATATTAATTGGATTTCTAACACAAGGGAATATAAAACACAGAAATTCCAATTTTTTTTTCATCAGTGCTATTCCAATACGAGAATTTCAAAATTATTATAACATGAAAATTAAAACCCAGCACAACATAGACGCATTAGCAGTTTCTAAAAGAATTTAATCTATGTTAATATCCAATATACATCCAGAATATCATCCCAACATCACATCAGAATCATACTAACATGAATGTCCGCCCCCGTATTATCTTCCCATAAATGCAGACGTCACTCTCATATTTCATCGATTTCGCACCCATGCAGTGGGCCATATTCTATTACATAACCCTCAGAGGTCATTCCATAGTTTCGAAAGACACGGTATTCGGACATTACGGACAGTCCGGACAGATGTGAATAATAAATGACCGCCATCTACGGGGATAGAGGAAGGAAGGGGATCATTTACTATGGGTTCTTTTGAAAAAGATGTTCCGCTGAGCCAGCGAAACGCCTACTACGTTCGTTGAATGGGGCCATTTTCTTCTCTTTTTCTGTCATTTTTCTTGAGGATATATTTTTTGATTTGGATGTGTATATTTTATAGATGGGAAACAGCATCTGGTAATATTTCGATATTTATCTTTGTCCATGAAATTAGATGGAAAATCGTGAAAAAAGAAAGCGTTTTGTTCCCCCCCCCCCAATCGATACAAAGTTTGACTAAAATATAGAAATTGTCGAAAAAATTCGAATGCGGGATTTCAGACAATATGCACTGTTCAGACCTCCCTCAGTTCGATATGTCTGTCTGTCATATCTGTCTGTCTGTGAGGGCTGCTGTGGCCTAGTGGAACGGTATAGGGTTTACCATACGGTTTCAGATTCGAAACCCGATTTTACAGAAGAAACGCCGTGTAAGGGGGTCAGTTGAACATTAAACCCGTCAGGAGCAAACAACCACTAGCTAGTGAGGAGAGAGGCTGACAGCTCAGGTATCGCTCTTGTTATCGACAGCTGTTCAAAAATACGAGGACTGCTCCAAAATAGCCTAGTGTAACTTTACAATGGAACGTTAATATAACTAAACTAACTAAGATCCTTCTTAACCCGGCAGGACGGGCGCGGGGTGTTTCGACACCCCAAGCCCAATAAATAATCATCTGCTGTCTGTCTCAATAAACCGAAGTGGTCTGGTCCATCAGTACCTGCCTCTAAGATCCCTTTCCATGCATAGAGTCTGAAAAAGACGAATTCAGACTCCATTTCAGTCTTATAGAACGATTTGGGGTGTGCGGACACCCCGTGCGCGCGCTCGTGTTAGTATTTTTCAGTGCGAAATCATGGCTTGTTCCAGTCGTTCTATTCGGTTTTTTCCTCGTTTTACGTACGAGCAAGAAATGAATAGACTTCAGGAGATGTCAGAGGAAATTTCGTCAGATGAAAAGAATATCGAAGAAGAATTAAACGATTCAGATAATGATGTCATATTCATTCAGTGATCACCAGTCTGAATTAGAAGAAGAATGCGATTCTTCAGAGAAAGTTTGTGACCAAACTAGCTTTTTTTTTATCGGAAAAGATATAAAGAAACCTGAGACACGGAAGATGCTATTTGTACCCAAGAAACAAGGATATGAAATCAAAAACCTTGAGTGTAAGGTGCGACAAAAATATATGTCGAGAACACTCAGAAATTGAAGCCGTATGTAATAACTACACAAATCTGAAGTTTCAAATCCAAGTGCACCTAAATTATTAAGAACATTAATTAGTATCAGTATTTTTATTTACAATAATGTATAATTTTTATTATAATAAAAATTGTAAAGAAAACTCATCAAGTCTTACAGGGGAAAAGTTCCGTTTTTCGGACTAAGGCAAAAATGGTGAGCGCTTTCAATTTATTTATAAATAATTTTGAAAATTACGATAATTTAAAATATTAGTTATCATTTTTTTCACAAAAAAGTATAATTATCATAAATTTCCTTAGCAATTAAATTTTTTTAAAAAATCGTATTTATACCATTTAAAATGTTTGGGGTGTGCTGACACCCCACGCACGTTCTCGTGTTACATTTCGGGGCGCCCGTCCTGTTGGGTTAAAATCTGAAGGCATAAATTAAAAGGGATAAAAATTTAATCAGCTTTTTCGTCAATTCTGTGTTGTGTCGTTCTGAGTTGTGCACTTCGCTCTCGCTTGTAAATAATGCCTGCTCCCGTGATGGAATAAAAAGAACTTAAAAATTCAACCTGTCTTCTCCATGATTTCGGCCACGACTCTGCTATTTACTCTCAACAAATAAATAAAATATGTGTTCATTATGTATATTTATATTAATTTTAATTATTTAGTTAAAAGTAACGGAAATTAACTTTTGCCTTTTGCCTAATCCTTTGTTAACCTAAGGAGAAACTGATTTAATTTTTTTATATTACTCATTTCAATTTTTTAAAAAATGTCACTTAACTGGTATATTTTAACTTCACTAATGTCTTTTCAAACTTTTTTCTTCGAAAATTCAAAAATATTACTATTTTCAAACAATTTTCAAAAAAGCAATCCTAATCATAGTCACATATCTTAATTTTTTTCATAGTTTATATGAAAACTCATTTTCAAAAACAGTAATAAACAAGATTCTTCTGAATGTACTTTTTCTATCATAACATATACATATATTGTGCAGTATTAAATAATATTCACTACATTATATAATGGTGAATATTCAATAAAATACTATAATAGTGCACAAAATTGTGTAAAAGTGAATACAATTATAAAATACTACTGTACATCTTGAATTCAATTATAATAAAGATTAAAATGAAATCTGCTATGCATGTTTCAATGTGTCATGTCAGAACAACATTTCTTGAACGGCCAAACACCACTTGCTCGTGCGAGTTAAATCACATTTTTATTCATTTTAATTGTTTCATTTGAATGAGTCACTTTAGTATTGCAAACGATCCGAAAGAAAACTTTGTCTCGCATTGATTGTTTGAAAAAAATATCGCATTTCCTATTTATTTCATTTCTTATAATCACGTGCTCAAAATGACCATTTTTCTAGGTTTTATTTGCTGTAGTCATTAACTTATTTTTTTAAATCAGAGCTTTTGTAAATGCGATGGCAACGCGTTATTAAAAGCTGATTTTTTTTAGATGATCGTACAGATAAATAAAATTTCCATTTTTCGTCTACGAATTTTTGTCTACCTCATTCCAAAAAAACATCATGTTCTGACATGATAAAAATACTTTCCTGGACATTAGAAGAAGAATTATTTCAAAAACATTATTGAAGAAAACCATAATATTCCATCAAAACCTTTTGATTCAAAGCAGCAGACAGCGCCTTAACGCTTGATATATTGCAGACCTATCCATGCGGAAACATATATTCTATTACATATCTAGCAAAAATGATTTCCATATTTAAATGCTGCACGGTATGTGTGTATTACGCATTCTGCAGATAGTCTGCAGAAGTGAATAATGAATGGTTACTAGACATGGAGGTATTACTATTGGTACAAGAAAAAAACAGACGATTTTGTTGAGTCAGCGAAACGCCCATCGATTGAATCAAAGAATGTGCATTTCTGTCGGATATCGGGTTTCATTTTTTGGAATGGAACCATGTAATATTTTATTGGAGAAGAGTCAATATTTTGAAAGTTGAGATATTGATTTTTTTAACGGAAGATCAAAAGAAGAATGAAAATGTTACCTTTTTATTTCTTCTCAAAAGTATCTACTTTTTTTGATTTCGAGGTATTTATCCTTTTTAAAATTCCATGAATCCTTAACATATTAAATGGAATCAAAGAATTTGCATTTCTGTCGGATATCGGGTTTCATTTTTTTGGAATGGAACCATGTAATATTTTATTGGAAAAGAGTCAATATTTGACAGTTGAGAAATTGATTTTTTGAAGGAAGATGAAAAGAAGAATGAAAATGCTGCCTTTTTATTTCGTCTCAAAAGTATCCACTTTTTAAAGATTTTTCTGTATTTCTACCTTATATAATTATATGAATTTTTAAAATACTTTTTTTGAAACTATTCTTATATCTCAGTGAAGATCTAATGGACGCTTTGAGCTAGTTGGATGAAATTTGGTGCATGTTCTTAACTACAAACTTTTAGAGTCTTATCAATTTTTTTAAGGATACAATTCACAAGAATGCTGCCTTTGTTAGTGATTGCCAAATGAATATGAATTACTAAACTTAAAAATCTAGACAAGTAGCATTTTGTATACTGATTAAAAATCTGTTGTTGTTACTTATGGCACTTGCCTTGGACAAGCCCAGCTGATACATCAGCAGAATTTAAGCCGGAAATATACGTCTCTTATTTTACAAGTAGTGCCATCTAGGGCCAAAAGTACGACTTATCTACAGACACGCCACAACCCTTTTTAGAGGGCGGACTTCATTCATGCATATTCATTCACTCATCTCAGATCGTAATTTACACCTGGAACAGAGAACGTTCGCCTCTGACTCAGTACCCCCAGTGATCTTACTCTCAATATGGAGGACTTTGCGACCACGAACAGATTTCACGAGCGCCAACCACCACACACTCGGGGAATCTTTTGTACGTTGAATTTCGAACTCGTAACCTAAGGAGTACGAGTCCAACGCTCTCCCAACCAGGCTATCCCGGCCCAAAATTAAAAATCTAAATAGTACATTCTTTTAAATATTTAATCGAATCCTTCAGGAAGTGGGAATTTCTAATTTCGAATGCGTAATAATATGACAATTTAAAAACAATAAAATAATGAATAAAATTCGGCATGTTTAATTATTTGCCAAATTTTGGTTTCAGTTGTTTGAAAATGTGTCTAAAAGCATATTTGGTTTTCTTTACAATACTCCGAAGGATAAAAAATATCATGAGAGACATTCTGAAATCTGGGCACTCGTGTTGTTCGAAGCTTTACAACTTTCCATGAAATTAGGGGAGGTAAAAGCTTTATCATAAAGTATGCAAGACATATTCTGAAAGATAAATCTTCCAATATTCTGTGCTGTTCTGTAGGATTTTCTCTTCATTGTGCTTTTTCGTATTAAGTTCTTCTTGCCATTTACAACGTGCGACAGTATTTCCGATACATGGCGTTGGTAGTATTTATGAATTTGGAAGGAAAAATTATACGTTGCCATCACATAATAAGTAATTATTGTAGTATTATGTCTTTCACCTCGACTAGAATAAATTTTCTTCTTTATCATTTACAAAACACAAACACAGATTTACAAACATGCGCGGTGATCTTTTCCGCAGTTTTTTTGACAGCAGAACTTTTAATTTTTCAAATGCGCATTTTCCCCATTTTTAAATCTGTCTTAACTCTTTCAGCTCTTCCGGTTTCTTTTGTCAGCATGGTATTTTAAAAGCTTAATTTCCATATCTTTTCAAACATGACGGTGACATTTGCAAAGACTTCCAAGTTCTTATGCCCGAGGTGAAAATTAAATTAAATTAAATGTGGATGTTCTCTTGGTGATCTTTATCGCTAATTTCCATTAATTTTTTTATTCCACTTTTGAAAAATTCAAAGCTGAAAAGGTTAATATGAAGAAAAAAAACCTTTTAGATTTTAGTTTTTTGGTGAAAAATTATTTTAAATATATCCATTAAAAGTCGAAAGAATCCTCGAACACGAAATTTAACCTCATCTATTCGTTTGCATATAAAATTATAACAAATAAAATAAATGGAATTTAGCATAACAATTGACTCCAAAATCGTTCATTGGGGTAATCCGTCGATAGAATGCAAGATTACCAAACTTTAAAGAACTAGAAATTGATAGTTTAACATTTTAATTTCAAAATTTATACTAAGCTTTCACAAAAACAGTATTTTTAAAGATAGGCCACCTCACGCAAATAGCAAATTTCAAATTCAATAACACACAACACAGCGGCATTATTGAAGCAGGTAGAGAGCTCGCTCTGTGATCAATATTTCAAAGAGAAAATTTACTTAATTGGTTTGAATTTACCTCTCTGTCGTGTACATATATGTTTTCCAGGCAGGAAATAGTACTTATACACGAATAGAAATATCTGAAGTCTCTATAGAGACACTGATGACATCTTTCATTTTCTAGAACCTTTATTCTTTCACAAATTGACACCAAGTTTTTTTTTGTGAAAATAAGTAGAAGGCATTTAGTTCACATCCATTAAAAATTACCTTTCTTATGTTGTTGTTGTTATTTATGGCACTTGCCTTGGACAAGCCCCCTGCTGATACAGCAACAAATTTAAGCCGAAAGAGCGTCAAATAGCAAATCTCAAATTCAAAAACAGCAACACAGTGGCATTCTGAATCCAGGTAGAGAGCTCGCTGTGCGATCAATACTTCAAAGAGAAAATTTACTTGATTGACGTGATTTTAGCTCTCTCGCGTCTACATATGTATTTTCTCGACAGGAAATAGACAGGATACCGATGACAACTTTCATTTTACAGAACCTTTATTATTTCGCAAATTGACATTAAGTTTTTTGTGAAAATCAGGGGGAGGTATTTATCTCACAACCGTTAAAAATTACCTTTCTTACCACGTATCAATCTGCATATTATACGTACCAATAACACATTTTGAGTTTAATCCATACAGAGAAAAATGATGAAATAGAATTCTGAATCGTATTGATTATGCTAAGAAGCTACAAATAATACGCAACGAAGCATATAAGTATATAAAAAACGCCATAAGGAAAACACTTCCGACTTCGTATTCTTATTATTAAAATAGTGGTTGTTAAGACTAGCAACAAAAGTTGCTCAAAAACTTAACCCCAGTTCCCTTCCCTTATTTATCTAATCAATGTACCATCGCATGACCCCGACACCAATGTTATTATTACTATAATAATAAAAATACGCAATCGATAATGATTAATCTACTGGAATTATTTTGCCCTAGGATTAATGTAGAGGTACGAAGCTAAAATGGCATGACGTCAAAGACAATATAAGTAATAATAACAAGAGATACGATATATATAGAAGTATATATCATTAGGACACTCGTCACTAGACGGGGTTTTTTTTCGGAAGAAAAAGATTAAAGAGATTGATTAGGTTCATTTATCAAAATAACAACAATCCTATTTTCTTTAGTGGGGAACGATGAAAAAAAAGTCACTTTGATGTATGCGATTACAGAAAAATAAGTTGAGAATGATTCATTTTCCCCATTACCTGTTATTTGATTTGAATTTTTAAAATCGGTAATTTTGAAATCTAGTTTTTAATAATATTTTAGTGTATAACGAACGTAAATTTTTTTGCCCGATTCGGTTTAGGAGATAACCTTATCTTCTGATATGATTCAAAATTAGCTTATTTAGCTTAGCCAAATGTGGCTCTTACGTCAAAAAATCTTACAAATCAAATCAAATCAAACCTTAAATAAACCTCGGTTTGTTTCAAAATATGTTCTTTTTGGAGATGTCTAGGCCCAAAATTCAAATGTATCGAAATGTAAGAGAAAATTCACTCTTACCTTGTCATTAGAGGAATTTCTAAATCAGATAGAATCGAGGATAGAATCGAATGAATTAGATCACAAAACATCGAAATCATTAATCCAGGTTTTCTCATTTTAATCGTCTTTTTTATTTGATGGACGAGGACACAGGCACATATAATTATATACACATTATTTACTTATTTTATTTTACGTGCATTAATTCTTCCTATAGCATATAATCATGTATGGTTCCGTTTTTACATATTTCACGAACGCAAACCCAATCGAATCTAATTCGGAACCGAAACTTACATCTGTTACTGTGGGATCATGGGATGTTTTTACTGACGTCACCATTTCGCTCGGTAACGTCATGTAATGACTAAGCCAGTAATTCCAACAGTTCGAATAAAACTAAACTAAATAATCGAACACATTATAGTGTATCACTATAATGATTTGATGATATTAAGACTGAATAGAGTTGCTATAGTATACGAGAGAGAAGGAGGCTTGAAGTGAAGGCTGCGTATTGTGTGCATGTTTTTGCACTTTTCTTGGCTGGTTTTGTAAATTTGTTGTTCAAGTTTTCAAAATGAATGTTTTGTTGTTGGATTTTCCCTAGCTGATATTCAGGTGTGAATATTCCAGTTTTTGCGAAGACCCCTTTGCGTGTTCGCTTTTCCTATTTCTGGTGTGCAAGGTTTTTGCCACTTTCTTTTCTTCAAATCCAAGGTAGGATTTTTCTGTGTTTTTCTTTTTCTATTTTATTGGGTTCTTAGGGGCTGTTTCACTTGACCCTGGCTGCATCGAATTAGAATCTTTGTCAGCGATGACGAAGCGAAAAACGGAGGACTTAGAGTCTGAAAGCAAAGCAAAGGATAGAAAAATAAACTATATTTTAAATAACTAATTTTCTAATTATGAAAAAGCGAAATGTGCTATTGAGAAGGGTTGCCCAAAAATTAAACTATGCATTGACAGCACGAACGGTCCGTCACCATGGATTAAACCTACAATCATAAATACCACTTTCGGCCCACTTTCTCATACGGATTGCACTTTTTCTTTAAATAAATATAAAAAATTAATCCTTGTCACTCGTCACCTAAATACAGTCCAGAAGGTGTCCGACTTCGTAAATGGCTTCCCTGAAGCAAGGATTCGTATCATTGATTCCAACATTGTTTCGAAATATATCATTCGTGATATTGATACGGACATTAACATTGTAGACATCAATACAGAACTTTCTTCGCAGGACATCAGTGTTATTAAAATTGTACGATTTAAAAAAAAAGGAACGTCAGACCCCATTCCAATTGTCCTAATAGAAGAACTGGGAAGAACAAACCGTTCTGAAATAAAGATCGGGCGAATAATCTTTAAAGTTACAAAATTTATCGAGAATCCAAAGCTATGCTTCAAATGTTTAAGATTCGGCCACACTCAAATTCGTTGCCATAAATAA
The DNA here is from genome assembly GCA_026289955.1 of Argiope argentata. Taxonomy (NCBI): domain Eukaryota; kingdom Metazoa; phylum Arthropoda; class Arachnida; order Araneae; family Araneidae; genus Argiope; species Argiope argentata. Next base: position 1,696,159 of record JAOUZG010000631.1, on the reverse strand, counting down.
AAAAGATGTAAAAACTGCGGGGGCTCTCACGCAGAAGAGTGTAATGTACCAACCAAATGTTTTAGGTGCGAGGAAGCCCATGACGCACTAGACAAAAACTGTAAGTATTTCTCTCTAGAAAAAGAGATTATAAATCTGGTCAGAGACAAAGACATTTCCTTTTTGGAAGCAAGAAAGATTGCAACTTCACAAACCTTTGCCCAAAAAGTTAAGACCCATTTGCCGACCCAGGGTATTGTAAACCCTCAAAAGGATATTACGGACCTTCATTTGGCCATAAAAGATCTTACAAAATTAATTTCTACTCTTGTGCCACAAGGTGATGCATTGTCAAAACTCCAGGAAGTCAACAGACAGTGTATGGTTCGCATAAGTGAAATTCAAGAAAAGTGTGACATACAAGCTCAAGAGAATACGATTCTCAGTAAACAAATTGAGACTCAAAGAAAAACTATAGACGCTCTAAAATCCAAAATAGCTGTATTGGAAACGAATCTCGAATACAGACAGTTTCTTAGTCCTGGTGTTGTTCTCGACCAACGGTCACTCGCTGAAATAAATCATTTCAGTGGTGAGGAGGATTTCTCGGGCATCGGATAATTTTTTGTTGTTGTTGTTGTTTTCCCTCCCTTTTCTTTCTTTTCCGTTTTTTTTCCAATCATGAAGTTTATTCAATGGAATGTTAGGGGGATCAAAAATAAGATCCCTTGGCTGCAGGCCCCACCTTTTGCGTCTGCCCAATGTTTAATTTTGCAAGAAACCTGGCTAAACGCTTCGTCTGTTTTCAGTTTAAAAGGAAAAAAAGTCTTTCGAGCTTAAATACAAAGTTCTGATAGAGGCGGTTTGCTGACTGCTGTTGAAAAACACATCCCGGCTCAAGTTATTTCTTTCATCCTTCCACCATCTTCCGTGGAGGTTTTAGGTGTCAAAATATGGATTGGTCCAAATTCTAACTCCCCACTTACTATTCTAAATCTTTACTCTCCTGGTGGTAGGATAACTGGTTAGAATCTTTGTTTTCGCAAATTTCTCCTCCTTTCATTTTACTGGGTGATTTTAATTTACATCATCCAGCACTAGGGAGTGAACATACTTCCACTGACGCAAATTTGGTCCTAGATTGGATAAGCACCAAACAAATGTGCCTATTAAACATGCAACATTTTACAAGATTTCAAGGGACTCAAGCTCCTTCACTATTAGATCTGTCCATATGCTCCGCTGATATTTTTAGCAAGATTGGGATAGAGGTATCTCATGATTTGTATGACAGCGATCACTGTCACATGTTTATTTCCCTTTTCAACCTTGGTGAAAAATCTCAATATACTCGTAAATATACAAATTGGGGCCAATTCTCTAAAAAGGTCAATGCTGTCTTAAGATGTCAAGAAACTGATTTTTCTCTCGATAGTCTTATTAAAGTCATCCAAGAAAGTGCAAAATCGTCATCATATTCTGTTTGTAATTCAGTCCACTCTCATTGCCCATGGTGGGATGTTAAATGTAACTACCTAAAAGCTCTTAAACGAAAATTACTAAGGAAAGCAAAATCATACCCTTCTAAGTTAAACTGGTTTGCATATAAAGAAATGGCGGAAAAGCTTAGGAAACACGTCAAGAACAGAAAACGCAGCTTTTGGGCGAAAACATGCCAGGAGGTGGCCTCTTCCCATCAGGCATTTCGCATTGTTAAAGCCCTACTAAACAAAGATGAGACGCCTTTTACTTCCAATCTCGTTCTCTCGTCGGGCATTACCCTAACCGCACCGATCGCTCAGGCAAATGCGATAGCAACCAGTCTAATCAAGAGGGCCCCAAAAGAAAGAATCCCTTTGGATTTTTCCGTTGAGAACCCGGAAAAGGATGATTTAAAATTTTTGAATTGCCCGTTTTCGCTTAGAGAATTTAAAAATGCAATAAAAAGAACAAAAAATAAATCTCCTGGAATAGATCATATAAATAAGAAAATGTTGTCTTGTCTCACCGACGATAACATTAAAATTTTTTTTGACATTTTCAATTACTTATGGTCAAACACAATTGTCCCAGAAATCTGGAAAATCGCAAAAATTATTCCTATTTTAAAACCTATGAAAAATGCAGCAGAGACCTCTTCTTACAGACCCATTGCATTAACCTCTGTTCTGGGTAAGACTTTCGAAAATATTATTTTAGATAGGGTCCTGAGATTTTATTTGGACAAAAGGTTTTTCTCCCCTCTTCATGCTGGTTTCCTCCCGTACAAAGGATGTGACAGCCTTTCTGCAAACCTTCTCAACAAAATTTTAATAGCCAGAGCTCAGAAGAAGCTTGTTTATGGCATATCTTTTGACGTAAAGGCGGCTTACGATAACGTATGGCATGATGGACTAATGCTCAAAATATTACAATCGGGGATCAAGGGTAAAATTGCTCTGTGGATTTCTCATTTCCTACAGGATAGAAAAGCCTTTGTTTCTTGGAGAGGTGTTTCGTCTTCTCTATTCAAGCATGAGAGAGGTGTCCCGCAGGGTAGCGTCCTTTCCCCGCTCCTATTCACGGTTTTTATGAGTGACATTTATTGTGTATTACCTAAAGATGTCAACTGTTTTATTTATGCGGAAGATATATTTTTATTAGTGGTGGAACATAATTTTGAAGCTATTAAAAACAAGATGCAGTTTTGTGTTTCAAAGCTGGAAAGTTGGTGTAATGAATGGCACATGGACATTGCTCCTCAAAAGAGTAATATCATAAACCTTTCATCTAGAAAATCACCTGTCGGGTTCGACGTCCACTTTCAGGATGGTTGTATCCCTTGGACCAATAATATTCGCTATCTAGGCATTTAGTTTGCTCCTACCATGTCCTTTAGATTACATATTGATGGGCTAAAAATTAAAGCACTTAAAAAGTTAAACATGATTAAAAGATTGGCCACGCCTGGTTTGGATGCAAATGCATCTAATTTGTTAAAAATCTGTAACGCATGTATTGCTCAATCAATTTGAATTTGGTGCTCATACAATCGGTATGACCAATAAAGCTGGTGTAGCATCCTTACAAACGATACAAAATAACATCCTTCGTTTTGCTCTTGGTCTACCTCGATGGACACCCCTTCCCATACTTTATAAGATTTCAAATGAATTAAACATGAAATTAAGATTCGAAAAGAAAAACATAATTTTCTTTGTGAATCAATTCTCAGCACGGGATTTCACTAACGTATCGAAATCAATTTCCGAAATGAGATCCTTGGTTTCCAATAGAATTTTCCAAAGAGTTCCCTGCGGAAACACTTTAGATGAATACTGCCGTCATGAAAATTTGTCCTTGGACCAAATAATCCCGATCAATGTTCCGGTAAGATTGGACGACTGTAAAAATTTCTGCATAAAGACTCATGGCTTGAAATTTCAGCAAAGGAGCTTGGACCCAAATATCATTAAAATTCTTTTTGCAGAGTTTAAATCTCAGGTTCCCTGCGATAGGATTATTTTGGCTACAGATGCATCAAAAACTGTAAACTCTACAGCGGTGGCAGCGGTAAACTGTTCTTCGAATGTGGAAATTAAGGGGACGATTCACAATATCAACTCAGTGTTCACAGGGGAGGGCTATGCTATAGCTCTGGCGGTGACGAACTTTGTAAAAGAACACAAAGACTATATTCTTCTGACCGACAGTCTATCTAATTTAATGGCCCTGAGTTGCCTTCACTTCCATTCTCCGAGAAGTGTTCTTTTTGTGGCCCGGGTTATATTTAATGCGTTAAAGATTTGTTCCTCTTTGGAATTAATATACACTCCCGCACTTGTGGGAATTACTGAAAACGAGAGGGCGGATAGTGCTGCTAAGCAAGCTCTAATGTCCCCTTATATCTGTAACTGGATCTCACCTGAAGATATAAGCGTGAGTTGTGATAAAATTGTTAGGCATAAACAAAGTTTAGAATGGGTTAAATCTAAATATTATGAGAAATACAAATGGCTTGATGCTTTTAATTTTAAAAAACTCCATCTATCTAGACGTAATGAGGTATTAATTTTCCGATTAATATCTAAAACTCTTCCGGTAAATGCAGTTCTGTTTAAATGTAGGCTCGCTGAGTCACCAAACTGTACCCAGTGCCAAATTCCAGAAACTTGTGAACATTTTGTTCTCTCTTGTAGCAAATTTGAGATAGCTAGAGATGCTCTTCGGGCGAAGTTGGGCTGTATTCCGTTGTCATTGGATTGGATTTGTGACTTTTCCATACAGGGTTGCAATAAAGTGAAGGCTGTTGTTGCTTTCTTGGTTGATTCTGGCAGATTCTAAAGTTTTTTAAAAAAATTATCTTTGTTGCTTGCTTTGGCTTTTGCTGACAGTTCTGTAAACTGTTTTCCCAGTGCTTAATTCTAATAACCCGTGAACTTTTCTTTCTCTCTTGCTGTATTTTTGAGGCAGGTTGAGTTTTCAGCGAACACAGTTAGGTGTTCCTTTTATTATTATTATTTTATTTATATTATAAATCGTGTGATATTCGTGGTTTTTTAGACCTCTTTAACCCGGCACAAGCTAAGAATTTATTCAGGAGCATAAGCCGGAAATAAAGCCTCCTTTCTCTCTCTCTCTATCACTTTAATTCGCTTCTTTGTATAAATCTTTTAAATTTTAGATAAGACAGTGTATTGCAAAAGGATTAGTAGGCTGTGTATGTTACACAATATACAATGTTACAAAGATCTAAAAGGGAATGGAGTTGCTTGGAGCTAAGACTAATGGATAAACTAAGACTGATTACAAATCAAAATGCAATAAAGTTATATTGAAGGAATTAATAAATAAATCTGTAATTATAAAGACTTTTTAAGCATCTTTTGCTTCAGAAACTTCGAACTATGATACAAAATAAAGTCAATTATGTAGTAAATGCGTGGTTCAATTTTTAATAATATTCTAAAATGATTTAAATTTATTATTTTATTTCTATTTTGGAATAATTAAAGAATTGGTAAAAATATTAATTGATAAACTGCTCAAATAACAAAACATAATTGAAATTTTACAATTCTTTTAATTTTTATCCTAAACTTCCATCAAAAATCTTTTTTTTTTCAAATAATTACCTCCGTTATTTCTATACTAGTCGAAGCGTTGAACACATTTTTTCACGCCATTTCCAATGTTAATCATACGAGTAACCTTGTCATTCACGTCAATCTTAAAATTTGTTATAATTAAAGGCATGTCCTTACATCGTCAATGTCTGTATCTCTGTTCTCAAATTTACGGTACTATGAGGTGACATAGCATTTTTCTGTTAAGATTTATAGGATTTATATATTAAGATGCATGGTTTATGATGAAAAGGATATAGCACGTTAAGATGTAGAGGATTGTACAGTCCAACAGCAGGTCAGATTTTTTATAAATTTAGTTCAAAATTTTCAAATTGATCTGCATTTTTTAATGCTAAACAAAATGTGTATCAATCTAGAAAAACATAGGTGTATTTATCTAGTTCTTTACATTTTGTGATTATTGTATTTACTTATTAACAGACAAACAGAGCTTTGAGTAGAATTTATTAAAATTTAGAAAAAAAAATTGCAAATTGGGGGAAAATATTCTTTAAAAAATCCGACCTCCTAGTTAAAAGTGTAATTCACAGACTGACATGATTTCAGTAAAATGAAATTTGCTATGCATATTTCAATGTATCATGTCGGAACATCATTTCTTGAACGGCCAAGCACCACGTGCTCGTGCGAGTTAAATTATATTTTTATTCCTTTTTAATGGTTTCATCGAAGGATTCACTTTAGTATTGCAAACGGCCCAAAAAAACTGTCTCGCATTCATTATTTAAACAAATATAGCATTTCCTATTTATTTCATTTCACATAATCACGTGACAAAAATGACAATTTTTCTCGGTTTTATTCGCTGCAGTCACTAACTTTTATTTATCAGAGCTTTTGTAAAATGGATGGCAACGTGTTATTCAAAATTGATTTTTGGAGATGCTCGCGCAGATAATAAAATTTTTATTTTTCGCCTACGGGTTTTTGTAGATGAAACAAACCTCATTCCTAAAATGTGAAGATTACTAAAGTGAATACAGTTATAAAATACTACTATACTACTTGAATACAATTATAATAAAGATTAAAATGAATTTTGGCTATGCATAATTCCATGTATCATGTTGGAACATCATTTCTTGAACGGCCAAGCACCACGTGCTAGTTCAAGTTAAATTATATTTTTATTTATTTTAATCGTTTCATTGAACGAGTCACTTAGTATTGCAACTACGTTATTACACATTATATACATTATAGTATTCCGATTATAGTAAACGATCAAAAAAAAAACTTTGTATCGCATTGATTGTTCAAAAAAAAATCACATTTCCTATTTATTTCATTTCACATAATCACGTGACAAAAATGACAATTTTTCTAGGTTTTATTTGCTGTGGCCATTAACTTATTTTTTTTTAATTCAGAGCGTTTGTAAATGAAATGGAAACACATAATTAAAAGCTGATTTTTTTTGAAATGCTCATGCAGATAGAAAAATTTCAATTTTACATCTATAGATATTTTTTTTTGCCTACGGATTTTTGTTGATGCCAGAAAACCTCATCCCCAAAACAACAACATGTTCTGACATGATAAAAATGCATTTTTCAAATTCGGGGAAATTTAAATTTTTTAAATTAGTCAAAATCTCACGTACAACGATCAAAATTGTTTCTTATCATACATTTCGTATCAGATAATATAAAAACATTAGACGTAAAATTATAATTCTGCCGCTGAAAAAAAGTTAATTAAATGCCTGTTTCTTTTATTGAATTGTTTTAAGATGCGGATGCAGATAACAACTGCTAACAAGAAAACAACCACAACTAGACCCATTTTTTTCCTTATAAAAACAACTAAAATGATCATTCAACAAAGAAACTAAATCAAATCTACGTTCCATAAAAACCAGGCACCTTGTTTCTCATTCATTCACTTCCCTTTTCTCCCTTCGAATTCAGTTATTCTTATCTCTGAAAAGACCCGTAGGAGAAAGCTTAAACAACTTCCAAAATAAACAAAATACTCTCTAACCCAGCTTTTATTAATGGCACTCTTCCCTATTGATGTTGCTTTTTAGAAGGACATTTAACAGAGGGCATATCAATTTCTCTCCCAAAGGGAAATGCAGATAGCCAGGATGAAGTAACAAAAACTGCATAGTAATCGTTTTAAAACACTGCCCGAGGGAATGTCGGCCACAGACTAGATTAAACAAAGTGGCAGATGTCTGGGGAGCAGGCCAATTAGTTCTTGCAGTTTATTTATTTTTGAAAGGCTCTTTATTGTGTAGATAACTCAAACGCAGTTTTAAAAACTTATTATGGAAATTTGAAAGCTCTCTTGTTTGGGTTTTGGAACAATTTTATATTTTTAGAGGTATTGTTATTGTAATAAGAGACCTGCAGTAAGGAGATAAGAAAAAAAGCACAAATTTTATCATTTGAGATATGTAATTATACGTATAGTATTAAATATATAACTAGTTAACGGTATACGTGAAGTTCTGATAAAAAATCTCTAAATTAATTGAAGTTTTATTTACATTTATTATATATTTTTAATGAGTATGCACGAGTTTATTGTTAAAGATATATTCTATGCGATTTTGTTTCGTAATAGCATTGCATTCAACGGC
>JAOUZG010000631.1:1631536-1643464 GCA_026289955.1 Argiope argentata | reverse complement strand
ATATATATATATATATATAGCTAGTCAATATTTTCAATTATGATCTTTACATATACATACACATAAATAGACAAACGATTCATTTGAGACTCGGGAAGGTATTAAAAATATAAAATCAAAACTTCAGATAATCGTAATTTCATTCATTGAATGCATCGTTCCATTATGTAGTGTGGAAGTTTCGAGAGGGTAGTGTTACATCAGATGCCATCCTCGTCATCTGAATGCGGCGCAAAATTATAAATAAAGCTGGAACTCGTTCAAATTAGCCCTGCCGTTGCTCTAAACAGGACCAGGAAAATAATTATTGTAACTAATCTAGCCTGTATATATAGAATATGAAAAATGAATTTATTCAATTCCTACTATTAGCTCACACTCCCCCTATATATTGTTAGAAGCGGGCGAAACGCGCGCCGGTGTAGAAAACGTTGGCGACGCTTCAGTAGGAGCATTGCGCCAGTCGAGTTGACTTGGCTAGGGGAATATTCTGGTAGCCCCGATATAGTTCCGGATGCTTCGCGTGACGCCCACCCGGCTATATAAGGGTTTGGTTGCCGCAATTGGCAGTTCCTCTCTCGGAAGAGAAGCGGTTCGCTGAACTAGCGGATTCTCGCTTGTTATTAGTAAGCTGTGTTTTAGTTTGCTGTGAACGTTGTATAATTGAGCTCGCTGTGATTGACTGTTGCTCTGCTATACGATAGCTGTTTTGCAGTCTGTGTTTATTGTGCGTAAGGCTTGCATTTATGCTGTTAGTGACTGTTGACTGCTGGATTGTTTTAATCTGAAGTTTTACTTTATCACGTCATCATGTAAATGCCTGTAAATAAATTTGTTTGTGCTGTCCTCAAGTAAAGTCCATTCAATCCGAACCCGCTACGCTGAAAACGTAACTATATTTCTTGTTCAAATTTTCTAGCGTTAATAAAATACTTTTCGTTCATCCACTCGAGTTCAAGTATTTTTTTTTAAATCTTGTAGTGGATGACATTTGATTTTAATACAGTTTTTTTCAAATATTAATTCATTAATTTTTTATTAATTAATAAATACTCATTTTTTTTCAAAAATCTTCATTTTCACATCGCAAAATGAGTATCGAATTCAGTTTGTTTTTTCCCTCACAAATGGGGTTAAGCCTAACATGTTTTAGACTTATTAATTGAGACGATTCTGTTCATTTTCTTGATGTTTGATGCATTTAAAATTATTATTTGTTTTAACTAAATACTCTACTTATGAGTAGAAAAAGATAAACATATACCAGCTTCCCGAGAGATCAACAAAATATGGTAACCAATAAATCAATCAAAGTCAGTTGAGAAAAGTCTCAAAAATAACTTTATTCCCTGCTCGTCAGTTTGATGGATGTTTCGGTGACAGTAATTTTCCACCCCAGGGGAATCTCCTATAGCAAATCAGGAAAGTTGTGGTCCCTCATTATTTCCGCTTTCCAATTTTAAACTGCCCATTTATTGACAATCTATGCATGCTAATAAATGTAGAGTTAAGAAAATCTTTCCTTGGGACATCTTTAGAGTGAGGAAACGACTATAATTACAGCAGGGTTTGAATAGAATTTTGGTCATAAAATCAAAACTCAAACAAGTTAAGAGAGCAAAAGCGATTTTAAGGCGATAAATAATGAGGTTCTGGATCATAATGAGTTCGACTAAAGTTAACATACTTGCTGACTCGACCTGCACAGACATGGAATTACTGAATTTTTGAATTTTAAATCCATAATTAAGTAAAAGAATTAAGTAAATTAAATTCTAAGAATTATTTAGAAGTCTTTCAGAATCTAAACTCCACCATATTTTGCTATAAGAATTAAAAAAAAAGGTTAAAATGGAATCTGCCATGCATATTTCAGTGTATGATGTCAGAACCTAATTTTTTGAAAGAACAAGCACCACGTGTTCGTGCGAGTTGAATTATATTTTTATTCATTATTTATTGTTTCATCGAATGAGTCACTTTAGTAGTGCAAAGGATCAAAAAAACTTGGTCTCGCATTTATGGGTTAAAAAAAAATATCCCATTTCCTATTTATTTCGTTTTGTATAATCACGGGCTCAAAATGACATTTTTCTCGGTTTTATTTTCTGCAGTCATTAACTTTTTTTAAAATCAGAGCTTTTGTAAATTTGATGGAAACGTGTTATTAAAAGCTGATTTTTTGAGATGCTCGCGCAGATAATAACATTTTTATTCTTCGCTTACGGGTTTTTGTTGATGCCACAAAACCTCATTCCTAAAACAATATCATGTTCTGACGATAATAACAATAAATATCCCAAATATGATGCGTCATCTATTCAGAAGTTAATTAAATTCGTATCTCAAGGGACTAGCATGGTGAAAGATACAGTTGCGCTAAGTATTGTCTCGTATGACATGTATAATGGAAAAAAAAGTTTGCCGAAAATATTTCAGAGAGCAAACTGTTAAACTAGAAGTTAAACTAAAAATGGGAAATTACTGCTTTTTGGATAACAAAAAATACATTAAAAAAGATTTTAATATTTAATAATCATTTTACAAGATTTCGGAACGGATAATCACATTAAAATTCTTTTTTTTTACATTTTAAAGTTTAAAAAATAACCTTCGCAATAATACTAATTATATACTCGACCATTGTTTTTTTTTCTTTCTAAATTCTCATAATTATTACTTTCTCATATATGAAGTATATAAGAAAGTATATTCTCTTTTCCAATTCTAAATTACGATGTGTGGATGAATAAAAGAAATACACGTTTGAAGCCCCATGAAAAGGGTTTGTGACGTGTGGTCTAGGAGTCAGATTTTCGCTCTCGAGTGCTTAGAGGTCCACACCCTCAGAAGCTACTGCACCCCTCCTTCTGTTGTAACGTCAATAACAATATAATCCTGAAGCATACAACATTACCATTCTGCAAAATTCTGCACATAAGTTTTGATTTACATTGGAATAGTTTTCATAGAGCAAATGAAGTTCCGTTACTTTGTAAATACTGCTATTATTTTTGAAGAATTTCTCCAATTCAAACTTTAAATTCATTAACCAGTTATCTGGGTATGACGAAATGCTTCTGTTTTTATTGTTGTTACTAATTGCACTTGCCATGTACAAGCACTCTGACGGCCGTCGGCAATTTTAAGCCTAATGAGCGTCTATTGTTTCTGAACAAGGGGCAAGAGTAGGACTTTTGCTACTCACTCGTCACATTCACTTGTACAACCTTTTTTTACATGGGAGCACATTCACGCATCTCACAGATAGCACACAGAAGAACAGCCATGCCCTAACCAGGATTCGAACCCGGGACGCCCAGATCACGAGGAAGCCTCTTATCACAATGGGCAAGATGAAAATTTTCCTCATTGAAATTTGCCTTGATATTTTGAACGCCAAAAAGTCATCATTGTGAAACGAGCTTAACAAAATTTTATTCCGCGGTTAACTGGTTAATAAACTGCAAGTCTTATTCATAGCAACAGCCACTAAATATTTAGAATCTTCTCTTACTTTATGAAATAGAACACAAAAGAAAATGCAAATAATCGTAGAACCTAAAGTGTCCATTAAGTAAAACTCTCTAATCACCAAGTTCTAGCAGCAGTAAATTTGATATAGAAAACGAGGAAATGTTTAATGCTTCACAAACTTCATTAGCTTAATTGCTTAGCCAGCCATTTTAATCTACCCAATTGATAAACTTCCCAACTTGCTAGTTGTCATAGAAGCACTTCCATGCAGCACATTTCATGAAATAGTTTGGAGAAAAACTGTCATTACAGCAGTGAAGTTTGAAGTAATTTCTGATCGCTACCTAAAATTCGTGAATCAGCAAGTTCAAAGCGCAAAAATAATTAACTTTTCAAAAGAGAACTGTTTTTTGCTGTTCTTCGCAAAACGGAGAAAATTATTTAAATTGTCAGACACTCACAAGGAATCGTATTACTATGTGAGACGGAAAATGATTTGTAAAGCCATTTTTAAAATTTCAAGAAATTAAATCAATAAACGAAGCTCTTTTCCGTATAGGTGGAATATATTAAACTTTACTAAAATGGCTTCTTAACATTTAGCTAGATAAAGTATCATGCTTAATAGACAGTATTAAATAAATTCTTTTCTATGAAATTTTACATTAACTTTAATAAATTTAACAAAAAGGGAAAATTTGAAAACATACTTTGAATAGAATGAAATATGTGTGGCAATGCAGGTCGCGGTTAGAACCTCCGATGCAAGTGTTTGTAGCCGAGTAATATAACAACAATATTAAACGTATAATTGTGTATCTTAAATGTTATTTGGCTTATGAAGTTAGAGCCACAGTATTCCCCCACCAGTGAGTTGGCGGAGAAACGGACGGTTTTAAAGCGTCAAGGGCTATGGCGACCGTGTGAGTGCATTGGTAAGTAAATTTGAGTCGCTGCGTTAAGTGAGTCTGACGGCTTTGTTTGATTACCGTGTCAAGTGAGTCTGACGGCTTTTGCTGCTGGTAGATGGAGCCACATCACTTGCACGAGGTTGGGGAGTCCGGATCCCCAATGTGGCAATTGAAGTTGGTGATTAGAATATGCGACGCTAGTGTTTGTTGCCGAATAATATAACAACAATACAAATGTATACTTAAGTATCGTAAATGTTATTTGGCTTTTGAAGCCAACCCACATATGTATTGAATAATACAATTTTTTATGTATATTTAAATAATAAATAACTCACATAATATTTTAGTTTTGCAAATAAACACACATGCTGACCTCATCCTTTTGTAACAATTAACATTTCGTATGTCCTTTCCAAAAAATAATACCAAATTTTACATAATTCCAAAGCACTACATTATATCTATCCTCATTGAATTGAACTTATTTGGACTAAATTAGCACATGTAAACAAAAACTACCAAGATCTTCACACAATTTGATTTTAAAATTTCAATGAATTTTGACATTTACAAACTACCTGATTCTGAAAGAATAATTTTTTTAGGAAATATGCATTATCTGCTGCCTAGTGTAAGAATAAAACAAATAACATTCACAGGGAACTAAATAAAGGAAATTTGATAAGTAATCCATGCATCTAAATTGGAAATCAAATTTTGAAATGATTCAATTAACTTTTCAAAACATATACTCAATACTTAATTCTATTCTACGAAACGGCAGAATGTTTAGATTTTTAAAGAAATCTTTAAAATGAAGATTGTGTGAAAAGGTTTAAAATGTATAGTACATTTTTAAAAATTAGTATTCTATCTAATTATTTTTTAATCTCGGCATGAAATATTAATTTTGTGCTATTGTTGCCAAACGAGTCTTTCGTAATATATAGATTTACATTCATATTCATACAAAATTGTTGAATAAAAACCTTAAACTTAATGCTTTTAAAGTATTTTTAAGCCATAAAAAATATAAAAAATTTATATTTAAGACTTTATATAAAATATAAAAATTAATTAATTTATGTTTTTTACTTACAAGTACTTTAAAAGGAAGTTAAAATGAGACTCCAGAATTTTAACTTTTCTTAAAACAGAAATATAAAAAAAAATGTTTTTATTGTAAAGAAGATTAGCAAACGATTCATGAAACTCAAATTTTAATAAACAACGACAAACAAAAAAGCAGTGATTTATATGATTTATTTCTGTAACAAAGTCGTTCACAGATGACATACGACTGAGAATTTCCTTTTCTAATCAAATTAACAAAAAAATTGAATCAATTTATTATCTAACGAAACATGTGTGTTTTCAATTTTTGAATCGATGGCGAATTTCATAGGAGGAAAAAGTTTCATTTAAACAGCTGCGCTTATCAAGTTCCAGGCATGATCTATGAATTGATTCAAATATTTTTTTGTATAAGAAAGGAAAAAAAAAATTTGATTTTTGCTTCCTGTTTAAAAAAAAAATATTTCGTAGTCTTTATTGCTGTATTATTAAGTAAAAAGTAAATATTCCATTAAAAAAATCTTTTGATTGCACAATGAAAATTTAAGGTATTTTATATACATTTTAAAAATTAGATGCTCTTTAAAAATGCAATTTGAATAAAAATGAGTTGCGATATTTTGTTTAACAAATTTTCAAATGTTTATATTTCTCTTTTTTAATGTAATAATTATTCACAGTGAATTCCTTTTCATGAATGTATGAATGATTCATATCAGAATTATGAGTAGATGTGAAAATTATTTCTTGTTTTACAGCTATTCTTTGTAATTTCCAAAATATAAACGTTGATAATTCAAAGTGCATCATTATAGAAATTTGCATTTCAGATATACAGACAAAGATACAGAAAACCAAACTTTAAATTTAGCGCTTATAAAGTATAATTAATTCATAACAAACAAAGATGAAATTTTATATATTAATTTAATGCTTGACTATGATTAATTTATATCTTATGACAAATACAAATAAAATAAGAATTTTTTGTATCTTCATATTTTTTCGTTTTCAATAGAAAAACATAAATTAAAATATTTTTAAAAGGTATCATTTATCACTCAAAAATGCTTTCTTTACAAAACATTATGATCAATCTTCATAATTGTATGCATTTAAAAAAAATTAGGTTATAATGCAACATTAAAAATTCATAAATTTCATTTAAAAAAAAAATATTATGTAGCTTCTTTATTATACCTGTAGATCAAATTAAAAAATCAAAGCGAAAAATTTCATCCTTTTAATGCAATTTACTGATCGACGAGGTAATGCTTTTTTTTTCATAGCCGACTTTTTATTGGAATTCTCTTTAATCCTGCGATCTAACCAATGCAAACTACCCTTTAAAAATAAATTTTGATAAATAAAAATTTGAAAAAGAAAAAAAAAAGCATTTGGGTCGGTTTCATAATTTTTCTTTGAATATAATAATAAGCGGTTTTCTATTAAAAAAATTTTCCAATAAATAAACGATATTGATAAAATATCGCTAAAGAAGGAAAATTAAAATAAATACATTAATTTAGAATGTTTCAAATATTGTCGCAAAGATTAAGAAAAATTACAAGAACAAAAATATCAAATTTTTGATTCAATTTTGTTTAATTAAAAGTCCAGTCAAAATATCTAAATGTTTAATTGCTCGAATAATTGATTCTTGTTCAAAGTATAATGTCGCATAAAAATTTGACATGAGCTAATAAATTTGAAATAAAAATGGGCTTAATTATTTGCTTGTCACAGTAAAATACGAAAATATTTAATAATTACAATACATATTTATTAGAAAAAAGTGATATCGAATTACAAAATAAGTATTAACATATAATATCGGTCGTTCTAAATATAAAAAAATGACTAAATATTTATAAAAACAGATCCATTTGAATTTAGGGGATAGATAGATAAATTCACTAATTTTTTTGGGCACTATTAATAAATCAATGCTAAAATATTCCTCTTGTAGAATATTAAAACACTCTAGTATAATTATATTTTATAAGAAGCAAAAATAAATGTTTTTCGAATCAAATTGTTGTGATTTATAGTTTCATGTTTAATCTACAATGTGATTATTTCTTCGAATGTTAGAAAAAATATCTTTGTTTCAATTGGACATCAATATTTTTTATTCTTTTGTTAATGAAAACTTTTCGAAAGGTTATGAGATCGAATTTGGAACTTTCTTCCATTTCCTAACAGCAAGTTATGAGCTAAATTTGGTTAAAATGGTCATTAGTGTGCCCCTGAGTTAGTCGCCAATATGGCAACCCAACACAAAGCTCTTGTAGTAACCCTAGTGATGTTTTGTTTACTTCTTCCTGCAATGGTTGAGTTGTACATGAGCTTCAACTCTTTTATGAAAACTGTTAAATTAAAAACAATAAAATAATATCAATTAAATATCTTATTTTTGATCTGTATTATAATTAAGATTTTTTGTATAGTTAATAAGAAGTTTTAATCATATTTTTAATGCGAATATAAAATATTTATTCCTTTACTCATTTTAATTGCCAGTATGCGATTTCACAAAATCGTCTGATTTATTTCTTTACGAAGTCGTCTGCTTTCTTTCTCTAAAAACCATCTGCAATAGAACTATTCGCATTTCTCGTTCTTTAAAATTTCCTATTAAATCCATTCTTTTTGCATCTTTGTCTTTCTCAATTATTTATTATTTACTGTTTATGTTATCCGCACATTCCTAAAGTTCAATATGTTAGCGAAGCTACTAGTTTCCCACTCCCGGGCCTAGCGAAGCCGTAGGATGTTTTTTAAGTTAAAATTCTGCCCGGTGCCTTCAACAGGGTCTGAAAAAAATTAATTTTCACTGGGTCTGAAAAAAATAAATAAAAAGACAATGCTTATCAGTAAAAAAAAAATTCATTTATATTGCGAAAAGTCGTAACCGTAACTATTCCATAGAAGTGTTTGTTTACTTTGTCCGCCATCTTTATTGGCGACTTGGCATCCTTGGCGCGGCAAGGGGCACACTATACGAAAATTTTACCCTAATTTTTTTTAAAAAAATCAAAAAGTGGTACTCACCCGTTCCAGGTAGCAGGACATTCAATAAACACAACACCACAGCTACAGCGAATGGCATGTGGGGAATAGCCTTCCGGAACATGCCATGCTTTTCGCGAATACTGACTATTTCTAATTTCCCAGCATCCGAGGATTGTCCCAGAAGACCACTGACTCTATCCGGGGGTGGTATCAGAGAAGGCCGAGGAGAGGGAGACCTCCTGAAAGCACTGGAAGGAACAGTCCCCAATCGAATGCTAGGGTCATTCGAATCGGAGGCACTGGGACACTTGCACAAGTTGGACAGCTCAACCCCTAATCGCAGTTTTTCGGGTCTCTTCGGCAAACTGCAGAATCCACAAATCTCTGAGGTCAGGGAGGTTTCAGCTTCAAGGATTGGGGAATCTGCAGAGACGAAGACTTGTTGATCGTCACTATTTAGCTTGGGAGATTGTGAGGCCATTGTTGAGGTTAAGGCAAATGGTAATCCAGTAGTGGAAACGGATTGGTCAGCACAAAAACACAACTGATATTTCTAGTGAATCTTCAAGTGCTTGCTTTTGCAAATCAACTTCTTTTTTTTGCTTGGTATATAAGTATATATTACTTATTTAATATTTGATTCAAAAACTACGGATATGTTATTCAAACTATACGCCTATTTGCTCTGCGGTTTCTTAGAGTAAAAAATTAAATAATTGAATAAATAGATAAAATACTGTATTTTTTTGGCACAGTTAATAATACTTGAGAAATTTTTTAATGTTCCATCAGAAAAATAATAGATAACTAGTAAGTAAATGCAGTTAAGACCAGTTATTGTTATAATTTTTTTTTGGCAAAAATACTATATTTTTGGAGAGTATTTTTTTTTCTCTCTTTCCCTTTTGATTTATATTTGCATATCACTTTTTATCAACCGTAATACATAATTGCTGCTTTTACGGCAAAATTTAATATCATTCAAGGATTTTTCATAACACTTTGAGTTCACGAATTTATTAGAAAAATATTAACACATTATAGTTCATATACCTAACGGAATACTTACTTTTTACACTTAAATTCCATCATATTTACAAGTAAATGCAATAATTGCTATCTAGATACTTCCAAAATATAGAATTATATCCGACAAAAAATAACAAATATTTCAATCACTGTGGGAAATAATGTCAGAAAATAAACACCTGGATGTATATTTCTATCAAGTGCACAAAAATAAAGTATGCATGCTATATGTCGCGCACAACTTTCAAAAATGTTACATTCATTTGCTTTGCTTTTACATTTATTCTTCTTCTTTTAAAGAAAAATTCCAGAAATGAAATCGGAAGAAAAGTTGAAAAAATGTTAAATGCATAAAGCAATGTTGGCACTATTTCGAACTTCCGCTTCTGGAATCAACAAGTGTCAAAAGTAATCCTAGTTGCACCACTCTTCAGATCTCAAGAAATTTTAAAAGAATATGTTTTCTGCAAAATTTTAAGTCATCTTCGAATCCACATTTGATACGCCAACACACCAGTAGGAAAAAAATAATTTTTTAAAAAGAAGAGCGCTTTTTCAACAAATTTTCTTCTAAAAAAATTAATATTTTTTAAACAGATAAATGCTTCTACTAATCCAAATGTAGAATTTTTAATCTTGCAAACGATTTTCAGCTTCGAACAAAATAACACACGCAAATATTCCACCTGTCACTTATTCCTCTCCGCGTGCAATCTTTAATTATTCCACTTTAATTCATTGCAACAAAACTATCGTTTGCTCATTTAATTCTCTTTCGACAGCACAACTCCGCAATTCCGATGCAATTTAAGAGCTGTTTCCTTCCTGCATTGCTCCACAAATGAATGAGGCTTTGTTCATAGCTCTCAGAGCCTTCGATCCATTCAGGCACTCACTCCATCTAGGATTCGAGTTTATTTATAACCGTGATCGCGCTCTTCCGCAACTGAAACTGAACCGAAGGAAGCAAAATCGTTTGTGATGCTGAGGAAATCGTCTGTTCGCAGTTACCTTGGACCTGATCCTGTGACAGCGCCACCACTCGGAGCTGCGCCGCATTCTTGCCAAACGATTTGATGTTCTGTTATTTAAGAGAATAAAAGAAAGAAAAGATTGCGCTCTTCTTTTTTTTTATCTCTCTCTCTCTCTCGTAGAGTTGCCGAACTTCAAAGAGAGAGAAAGAGAAGCAACAGATTAACAGCTTAAAACGTCCTACTAAGATAAATCTCATTGTAAAAGGACGAACTTAATTCTACTTTTGTTCGAATATCGTTTTATTTCTTTTGAAGGGAATCCTCTTTTCAGGAAATTGCGGCTTAATTTCGTGTAGTTGTTGTAATCAGGATATAATTTTTTTGTTTATTCATTGATAATGCATTTTGTGCAGATTATTTTAGAAGGATTGAGATATTAGAACTTTCACTTTTTTATTATGGAAAAGGCATAAAAATATTTTTCTGTCTAGTATTAACGAACAAAGTCTTTCCATTGAAAACTTAACTTTTGTATTTTGGAAATAGATGTGTTTTGATTGAATTAAGGAAAAGTTTATGAAATAATTATAAAATAGATAATTGCGAATTTAAAAGCTATATTAATCTTTTGAATTCAGAAGAAAAATTCGATTAAAAATTATTTACCTCTACAAAAGGTTGCTTATTGTTCCGAAAAATAAATGAATATAATAATTTCAGGTTGAATTTTAAGAAAAAATGATTCACAAATTTTTAATACTTTGTAGATATTTATAACAATCAAAAATAAAATAAACAAAAAAAAACCGTCAAAATGATGCGTGGTCTTGAATGGTAACCATGAGTTACCTCACAAGTGCAAAGGTTTAAAAGAAGGGATAGTTTGTTTTGAATGTCATAAATCTATATAAACTTTGATAACGCAGGAAATACATATAATAGCAGCTGCTATTAAAAAAACATCTCCATTAATGCGCTAAAAGGTTTTTTCTGTCTAAATTATTTTCTACATTTTGATTTTAAATTTATAATTAATTATTATAAATTTTTAGGACTTTTAATGGATTTATTTTGCAAATTAGATACCAGGTGAAACCATTTGAATAAAATTAAATTAAATCCAAATCAATAAACTCATTAACATATTTTAATATAAATGAGTTTTGGGTTAATTAAATAAAATTAAAATTAATCAATAAATTGATTAGTTTTAACATGAATAAGTTTTGGATAAATTAAATTAAATTAAAATCAATCAATCAATTGATTAGTTTTGACATGAGTAAGTTTTGGATTTATTAATTAAAATTCTGATTAAGTTACTAAATAAAGTCTTTAAAAATTGAGTTCTGCATCATTATTTAATGAAAATTTGAAATCCAGTATATGCAGATGTGTAAATTATATATATATATATATATATATATATATATATATATATATAT
>JAOUZG010000631.1:1582214-1599952 GCA_026289955.1 Argiope argentata | reverse complement strand
AAACTAGTAGAAATACGTATTTGCCGTAAGGTGGTCATTTTATTTATTTGTCTAAAGCATATCGTTTTGTTTGCTATCATAGTTTACAAATCAAGACCTCTACTTGTTGGTGTGTTGTTGTTATTAGTGGCACTTGTCATGGGCAAGCTTCGCCGAGATATCAGCTATTTTTAAGCCGTAAGGAGCGTCTTTTGTTTTGCAGTAGCGCCAGCTAGGACCAAGAGAACAACTTAGCTACTCACTCCTCATTGCAGTTGCTTGCACAGTCACTTATTTCAGGGGAGTACATTCATGCCCCTGATAGACAGAATACAGAAGAATAACCATACCTGAACCGGGACTCGAACTCGAGCCTCCCAGCTCTCGTGGAAGACAAGCTACCCCTGTGCCAGGACGCTGTTCCTTTACTTGAAATATCTGTTATTATAATCCTATCATTTTTTAAAGTTTTGTACTTCTAAACAATTGATAAAATTATGTTCTGCTTCTCCAAAGCATATTATTCAAGAAGATTTACAATGACCTGTAACGCATGACATGACGACTTGAAATTTTGTATTTTATAAAAAAAAATATGTGAGAAGAATGATTTTCAGAAACAGATTCTTTCTTAAAAAATTTTGCATTGTGCTGTTGGCAGCAGAGATTAATTTTTGTGCTTTTAACTTCATCAAGATTTCGTCATTTTAAACAATTTTCAAAATTCTTTACATTAGGAAAACTTTCATCAATTTCATTAAGATTTGAATTTTCTGAATTATCATTTTTCATGAAACAATTATGAATTTTGCTGGAATACTAGATAATATCTTACAATCTTATGGGATTCTTAAAATTTAATTTCTTCGACTTTCTTTTGATTTCTTTAAATGATATTGAAACTCTTCGATACTGTTGAATTTGAGAGTAGATTTAGAAATTGGGAAAATAAAAAAGCGCCATCTATTGGTGATCTTAAAAGATATTATAAAGAAAAAAAGTGTTAATTAATTAAAAAAAACTACTATATATTCATAAGTTAACTATCTTTATTAGGAATAATATTATTCCATATTATGCTAATCAGATTGTGTTATGGTGAAAAATCTGATTTGCTTACTTCATGATGATGCAATAATTCTATCAGACAGAATTCGTTTTACAGAAAAGGAAAAGTTCCACTGGCCTTTTTCAGAGTGGTTTGAAAACGATCATGAAGAGTGATCTCAGGTGGACTTTCTTAAGTACTGTTTAGTGCAAGCGAATTCGAGTTTTAGATCCATTTTTCCCTATTTAATGAAAAAAAATTTGACCCACAATTACAATTGCATTCGCAAAATTACGTATCTAATTTGATCTAATTCAGTCATTGAGTTTTTCATTTGACGCCTTTATATGCTTCTGGCCGGCGTCCCGGCATAGGGGTAACGCGTCTTTCGTGAGAGCTGGGCGTTCCTTGTTGGAATCCCAGCTCGGGTATGCTTTTTCTGTTGCTCTTAATTATGGCATTTGCCATGGTCAAGCCCCCCGTTGACACAGCAGCGAATTTAAGTCGAAAGGAGCGTCTCTTGTTTTTGAAGTAACGCCAACTAGGGCCATGAGTACGACTTAGCTACACACTCAACACATTTAGTCGCACAGCCTCTTTTCAGAGGGGGGCACAACCACACATCTCACAGATAGAACACAGAAGGACATCCATGCCCGAACCGGGACTCCCAGAACACGAGGAAGACGCGCTACCTCTGAGCCAGAGAGCGGGTCTTGTTCTTCTGTGTTCTATATGAATGGTATGTGCATTTTCCTTCCTGTAAAAAAGAGCTGTGCAAGCGACTGTGATGAGTGAGTAGCTAAGTCGTACTCTTGGCCCTAGTTGGCGCAACTTTAAAAACAAGAGGCTCTCCTTTCGGTTTAAAATGCCGGCTGCCGTCAGCGCGATTGGTCATGAGATGCCTTTAGTAACAATAACAACAGCAATAACATATGTTTCTGAAAGTACAAACCAAAAATTTCTAAATCCTTGTTGGATTTAGCTGAAATTTTGATAGTTATCTGCAACACAGATATTAATTATGTGTAGAGAGCTTTATTTGTCTCACTCCCTTCCTTTTGTTGTTATTGTTAAACTTTTGTTCGGAAGTTAGGTTAGAAAGATGTCTTCATAACCTTTTTTTTTAATATAAAAAAAATCTGCAACTCAAGTGTTAAAAGTAAATACCAAATTTTATCCGATTCACTCTAAGTGTTTTTGTGTAATATTTTGCACAGACTAACAGATAGAAATTCTTCAATATTTTAGTTTTGAGAATTCGGGACGCCTAAAGTGTGGAAACTTATCCAAATCACGAGATAGAATTTTTGGGTACTACAATACTGTCTCTATATTACGTTGCTGTTGTTACTAATGACACTTGTCTTTGGGCAAGCCCGTAGCTGATACAGCGGCAGATTTAAGCCGAAAGGAGCGTCTATTGTTTCAGAAGTAGCGCCAACTACGGCCAAGAGTGCGTCTTAGCTACTCACTCATCCCACATTTGCTTGCACATCCCCTTTTAAAAGGGGGGCACAGTCACACATCTCACAGATAGCGTATAGAAGAACATCCAAGCCCTATCAGGGACTCGAACCCGGGACTCCCAGAACAGGAGGAAGACGCGCTACCTCCGTGCCAGAAAGACGGCTCTCTATATTTGGTAAATGAGAAAGACGAAAAGAAAGGAACTACTTTAGTGCACCCTCTAAATTCTTCACGTCAAGAGAAGCCTAAAAAAGTCTTGATCCAAATATTACATCATTCCTACTTCTTTTCGCAAACTTTAAACAGCAAAATAAAATTAATCATTTTTTTCCTGCCCAATTCCTGTACAGTATTAACACATTAAAGATGACTCACGAGTTTTCTCGTGTTTCACATCCTCTCCGTTGCTGATTGCTCACGAGTTTTCTCGTTTCATGATTTTAAAACATGCAAGCTTGCCTCAACAAACGGTCTCAGGAGTATGTCTAACAAATTCCTTTGCGGCATTTATTGCGTTAACAAATAGTGTAATTTAACTACCCGAACGACAATAAACCATAATGAAAAAGTGCTTTAATGTCGAAAACATGCTCAAGCCTTGGAAAGGAAGCCGAGCGTTTATAAGCCTCTAAGTTAGCAATGACTGACTACCTCGTTCAATACAAAACACGATTTATTAAAAGTACAAGATGAAAAAAAAAAGTGGTAGCCTGAAAAATATCAATTCGTTTTATAAGTCATCCGTTTATTTCAATTAGGCTGATTGTGTATAAACAACCCAATAATGTATGCTATTTGTCTTTCATTTCATAGTGAAATTGAATTTATTTGGGAAAAACAGAAAACTTAAAATTATGAATTATCAACGATCGTAAAATATAAAACCTTTCCATATATTTGTATTGCGAGCTATCTCTAAATAAAGAAATTACGGTGAGTCCTAAATAGTTAATATGCACTTGCACTGTGAAAGTGGAAAATAGGTTATCTCAGCATCTTGGTTACAAACTTTTAGGATGAGCCTGGAATACTTAAACCACTGAGAATCAAATGGCAAGAGTGGATCGAAAATGCTAGTCAGACATAGGGTAGATGGTATTCAACGTGTGCAGGACTGCTGAATCTTCTTTTAAAAAATCTGCATTTCAAACATCCCTTGGCAAGATTCTTGTACACAAGGACAAAAGGGATATGGTTAGGAGCCCCGGTGCCCGAAGGACGCCATCCCCGATATGCAAAACTGAAAGTCCAGAGTTACGTGGTTTGTTCTGAAATGCGGGAAATTTTCCGGGAAGAGCTTTAAGTAGTAATGAGCACGATGGCAGCTTGACCATTGAGGTTGCTTGAATGAAGGCGGGCGTGTCCGATAACAGTTTCCCTGTACGTTGTAGGTGCGGCTTAAGGCGAGGTGAGTTCTTTCAAGATTCCTCTGCAAGATTCTTGTAATTATAAGAAATGAATTATAAGAATGATTCTTGTAATTATAAGAAATGAAATAACTAGTGGTGTCTAATATGTGCCATGGAACATAACTTCATAATAAACAATGGTGTAGCAATGCAATTATAGCAGATGTCAGTAGATTGAAAAACAAGTAATATTTAAAAAAATTTAGTCCATTCCTATATAGGTTAACAAAGGACATTTTTTTATTTTAGTTACTTTTTATTAAATAATTACTATCGTTGTTACTGTTTTTGTGTTCCTCTTTACAACGGAAGGAGGGGTGCAATAGCTTCTGAGAGTAAGTCATATCTAGACTCTCCGACCCGCCACGAAGGCACACGGATTAACCATCTACACTGAATGACCGGACCGCCGCAACAGCAATTGGAGGGAACTGTCGTTGAGTCCTAATAGCCATCACCGGTCACGGTACAACCTTCCCCGAAAGAAGTATGTCCCGTCATCGATGGGAGGAGCCTAACCCCCACCTATTAGTGTACCAACCGGGTTGGAGAGATCCAACCACCATACCAGAAGCATCTCATCCTCAATTACGAGGTGCCTCCCCACCCCGGGGATGGTTTCTGAGGGCATGGAACCCAAAGCACCCGAGAGCAAAGTCTGACTTCTAGCTCACACACGTCACAAACCTTTTTACGGGGTGGACTTCATTCATGCATTTCATTCATTTTTCCTCAGATCGTATCACAGATTTGGAACAGAGAACGATCACTTCTGACCCAGTACCACCGTAGTATTAGTATCGATATAGAAGACATTGTGAGTACCGTGACATAATTAACGGGCGCCAGCCACCATACAAACGGTGAGTCTTCGCCTGGCTGTTTCGAACTCACAGCCCAAGGGATGCCAATTCAACTCCCTACCAGCCGGGCTATCATGGCCTAATTATTACAATTACTATAAATAACTGATCAAAAAATTATACTAGCATTGAATTTTAGATTCTACCGAAGGAACATCGTGTGAGGTGTGTTGCTCGTTAAATACGTCAAGGTCAAACGCTCTGCTGCTAGTGTGATGCGGTATGGTGTAGAGGGTGCCGAGTCAGGTGTCATCTTCGTCATCTGACCACGGTTTAAAATTACGAGGTCTCTCCTCGAAGAGTCCTAGAATTGTTTATCAACGGGAAGTTAATATAACTAAACTGGGTTACTAGGGTTACTGGATTACTAACGGTGGCATAACACATTGGTATAGCATTACATAAGCTGAGAGAAAAATCGGAAATCATGTACACATTTTTTAGAAATGAAATATATTTTAAGTGGAAATCTTTATAGGAAATTAGAAAAAAAATTGATAAGAAAAATATATTTATAATTTTTTAAATGATATATATATTTTTTATGCAAATCTTAGAGAACCAGTTCCATTGGTCTGGTAAAGGTATAGTCACTAGTAAGTTTGTCATCCTTTTTCCGTTTGCTTAACACATTGTGAACAGTCTAGTGAATATGGTCCAGATCTTTATCAGAGGTATCTGTACAATGCTAGTATGTTTAGGGCCAAACACTGAAACTTGGACATCGTCGTAAAAGTCACAATTTCTTATTCAAGATTCTTATTTTATTTATTCTTTTAAATTTTTATAGAGCATTTAAACGTTTTCCAATCCTTCTCGATGTAATGATGATGAAAACGGCTCAGTGAGTCTTACTATTATTGCCACTAGTTTCGGAAATCGTACTTAAAAAAAATCATAACAATTTCACGATGTATGAACTGAGAAAATGAGCGAGAATTATATATACACTGAAGTGACAAAAGTCATGGGATGACTGTTAATATCGTGTGGGTCCTCCTTTTGCCCTGCGAAGTGCAACAACTCGACGTGTCATGGAGTCCACAAGTCGTTGGAAGTCCTCTGCAGGAATATTGAGCCATGCTGTCTGTATAGACGTCCATAATTTTGAAAGTGTGGATGGTGCAGGAGTTTGGGCACGAACGGACCTTTCAATGATGTCCCATAAATGCTCGACGGGATTCATATCGGGTGATCTAGGTGGCCAGATCATGCGCTGGAATTGTTCGGAATGTTCTTCAAGCCAATCGTTAACAGTTCTGGCCCGGTGACATGGCGCATTGTCATCCATAAAAATCCCATCGTTGTGTGGGTACGTGAAGTCCATGAATGGCTGCAAGTGATCTGCAAGCAGCTGAACATAACCATTTCCAGTCAATGATCGGTTCAGTTGCACCAGAGGACCGAGTCCATGCCATGTAAAAACAGCCCACACCATTATGCAGCCACCAGCAGCTTGAACAGTGCCTTGCTGACAGTTTGGGTCCATGGCTTCTTGGGGTCTGCGCCACACTCGAACTCTACCATCAGCTCGTAACAACTGAAATCGTGACTCATCTGACCACGCTACGGTTTTCCACTGGTCTTGGGGCCAGTCGATATGCTCACGAGCCCAGGAGAGTCGCTGCATTCGAAGTTGTGCTGTCAGTAAAGGCACTCAAGTCGGTCTTCTGCTGTCATAGCCCAACGAAGACAAATTTCGCCGCACAGTCCTATCAAATTCTGACATTGATTCCTGCAGTTATTTGACGAAGTGTTGCGTGTCTATCAACATTGACCATTCTACACAGACGTCGGTGGTCTCGGTCGTTAAGTGCAGGTGGTCGCCCATTGCGCTGTCCCTGATGGGATGGGATGCCTGAAATGTCCTACTCTCGGCACACTCTTGATACTGTGGATCTCTTAATGTTGAATTCACTAACTATATTCGCAATGGAATGACCCATGCGTCTAGCTCCAACTAACATTCCACGTTCAAAGTCTGTGAATTCTCGTCGAGCCGCCATAAAGCACGAAAAACCTGTTCACATGAATCACTTGAACACAAATGAAAGCTCTGGAAAACGAACTGCGCATTTATACTTTTTCGCTGCGATACTACTGCCATCTGTATATTTGCATATTGCTATCCCATGACTTTTGTCACTTCAGTGTATATTATAAAATCGTATAGTTTTTTATAGAACCATCAGAAAACCATGTAAAAACGGTAATGGTCACATCGAGGTATAATCTCTGATTAATAAGGCATCCCTCTTTTGCCAGTATTGAAATTAAGACCAATAAATTGTCATTTTTTATATTACGAACAAAATAGGAATTTCCCCTCGTTTTTTATTTATTTCCAAGTTTAAGTTTTTTTTAAATTTACATCTCATTAAATTGTTGTACATTGATTCAATAAAATTCATGGTCTTCAGTCCCATTAATAAATACTTTGCATTTTTTTAAAAAATTCAGTTACACTGAAGAAGTATCTTTACTGCTCACAACTATCTACCTCGCACTTACTAACTTAAGACACTTACTTGTCTCACAACTATCGTCATCTTCAAAAATAAATTACTTTTTTACTTTACATCTGACGTTTTTATTACGAATTTACGTTGGGCTTCTGTTCGCCATTGCATACTTTCATTTTGTATGAAAAAGTATTTAGAAATAAATCAGATACGAAAAAAAATAGATTTTAATTTTATTTTAGAGGCGATCGCCCCCGTTCTTGACTTCCAAAGAAATTATTGACAACACCAAGAGCGCATTTTGCATCGTGAAATATAAAGTGCTTCATTCCAACATGAAAGTGGTGAAGTCGATTAATACTCTAATCTTGGAACTGCAAGGTGAACTTGTTCCAAATATTTCTCGAAATCTTAGGGATATCTTAACGTTTCTTGATGAGACGAGCTGGTTTCTACTTTCTTGTATACTAAGCATAAACAGAAAAATTAACAGAAAATTGTTTCAATCGTCAAAGAATTCACATCGGAGATTTTTTGAATCTCCGAATTACATTCCTTCATGATTTCAAACAGATTTTTTTTATTACGACTGTCTGTCTGTGAACACGATAACTATAAATCTTTTAAGTAAATTTATTGAATCTATGAATAAGATGAAAACAAACTGTGAAGATCAAGATTTTAAATGATATTAATTAGCAAGTTGGAGCCTTGTCCGTCAAGAAATTGACAAAAAGTATGTTAGTATTCATGCAAACACGCGAGGCTTACTTTTGAGAAGGTTGAAGTTTAAAATTTTAATTCCTTGCCCACGCATTTTTGTTGACGCCAAAAACCTCATCCTGTTTAACCCTCATTAACGGCGAACGTATTCTAAACATTTTTTTTCTTTCAAAATCTTACTGAGATCCTAATGTTTATCGGAAAGACGAACTAGTTTTTGCTTTCTTGTATACGGAACGTAAACAGAAAACTGTTGTAATCGCTAAACAATTCACATTGGAATTTTTTATGAATTACCATATTAAAAGCCCCTATAATTTTCAAATTTTATATATATATATATATATATATATCATGGTTGTCTGTCAGTGAACACGATAACTAAAACTGTTTTAAGCTGAATTATTGAATTTAAATATATGTGAATTTAAACTAAATATGTAAATAAAGATTTTGAGTGAACTCAATTATGCTTGGAAATCTTGAACCCTATCCGACAAGAAATAATTAAAAGACTATTAATTTACAGGAAGTTCCGGTCAACCCCCTCCGAATCTTAAGAACAATAACTCCATTTCATTTCAACTGTGATTACCTGTTAAGAATGTTTTAACAAGATCTTCCAAAACCATTTTGAGATGTATAGGTTACATTTGTGGACCGGTGTTTACTCCTAATATTTTCGTTTCGTTTAATGCTTGAATAAAATATATTCGGAAGAAATTTGTCCTCGGTGTTTCAAAAGAACCGGAATCTGATTAATAGAGAAAGTAAATACGAGAGAAATAAACTTTGGCAAACCTGATTAGGAGATAAAATGTATATGTGTGTAGAATTTGGCACTTAATCTACCAAGAATCTTAACTGTTAATTCATTTATTAGATAAATCGATAGTAAAACTTAAGATCAAACAATTTGAAGAAAGTTGATATTTGGAATGTAATTCTGAAAGGTGATAGAAAAGGTTTTTCAATTGACAGGGGCACTTGAATGGTTACAACTTTTTTTAGAAAAATAAATGGAGTTTAAGCATCACGAATAGCACGTAGAATAACGACACTACCACTGAATTAAATCAACTGAATGCTGATATACATTCTATAACAAAAAAAATCGACGCACCAAAAAGGATTTGTTGGATTAAGACGAAAATTGGTGGATAGGAAGATTGTGTACAGAATAGTAAATGATTAAAATCTCAGAACAATTGAATCATTAATTTCAGAGTTACTGTAGCAAGTTCAATAAGGTGTTGACCCGCCTCTAGCCTGGATACAAGCTGCCACACGGTGTGGCATAAACCGATACAACTTCCGGATGGTCTCCTGTGATATTTCCTGCCGAATTCGCTTCAATTGTCGAAAGAGGTCAACAACATTCCTCAAAAGATGCAATCGCCTTCCCATCATATCCCAGGCATGCTCGATAGGAGAAAGATATGGCGATCTGGTAGGCCAAGGAAGTGTTTGAAAAGTTTGCATACAATACATAGCAACACGTGCTGTATGTGGTGTGGCACTGTCCTGCTGAAAAACCAGCCGAGGGTACCGCAAAAGGAAAAGTAGCAAAACGGGTCTTAGAATATCGTCGACGAACCGCTGTGCAGTAACTGTACCTCTACTGACGACCAAAGCAGTCCGGCTATCAAAGATCAATTCGTCCCAAACACTACTAACATTATTTCCCGATTAAATAATAATTTCAGCATGCAAAATTATCACTGGCTCTGAGATGATGAACAATAAAAATCAGAATTTATTAAGTCTTTTTATGGAATCAGACAGATGGGAATATCCAAACTGCGTCAAATAAGACGAGAAAAACTTAAAAGTTTTTTTTTCAAATTTTAAAGCATTTTGGGAAGATTATGATATGGGCTGGAATAATTGCAACATTCTGTTGTGTTTGTTTTTCTTAGAAAAACTAAATTTCCACAGGCTAGTGACTTGGATATCAAAATAAGAAATTTAAAAATGAAAGAAAAGGTACCAATTTACCATTCCCGCCAATATGTATGGATCTGGTGATAATCGTTTGCATGACGGAAAGAGTTCTCCAATTATTTGCGTTTGTGTAAAAACTACACATAGGATTCCATTCTTCTCTGAAATTCATGATCTCCAAATAGGAATTCTGTTATAAGTATGCAGTGCATCTTTCCTGCAAAGTTAACTTAATCATTGGAAAGACAGTTTTACGATCATTTAATCATTGGAAAGATAGTTTTACGATCATTAAACCATTGGAAAGTAGGTTTTACGATAATTTAATCTTTAGAAATAAAGTTTCATGATCATTTAATCATTAGAAAGAAATTTTTACGATCATTTAATCATTGGAAGGATAGTTTTACGATCATTTAATCATTGGAAAGAAAGTTTTACGATCATTTAATCATTGGAAGGATAGTTTTACGATCATTCCATTGGAAAGTGGGTTTTACGATCTTTTAATCTTTAGAAATAAAGTTTCACGATCATTTAATCATCTTCATCTTCATCTTCATTAAAAGGATTGTCGGAGCACCCGACCTTTAGAGAAAATGTCTATCTCCTTAATGATGTGGCTGTTAAAGGCTATTGCTTTTGATATACTACCATGACTTAAGGATTTAACAGAGCGAATTTCAATTTGTTTCTGTAATTTTGGTGAAGCAACGTTCCTGATTGGCTAAGAGTTTGTGACTTTGGCGAATAAGGCTTCCTATTGGCTAAAACTTGGGAGAGGGTGAGGGAGTACGCTGCCGAAAGCGATCAGGGAAATTTTTAACTGTTGTTTCTGACAGGATGAAAATTTGTATAGAAAATTAATATCGGTAGATGGCGCCATGATCTTGAAAAAGGTAGTTTGAGTTAAAGAAGTGCACCTAAAAGGTTAGAGGATGACATTTTTGGGTCTTCTAATTTTGGCATCTGGGTTGTATTTGGGTATGTTTTTAATGGCCGAGTTATCAATATCATCTAGGTTTTTGAAAAAGGTAGTTGCAATCTTGTTGATAAAACTTTTAAGTGTTGGGTAGTTAATTGCGTGATGAATATCAGTGTTAGAAAAAAATCTTGGTGCTTTACAAATAATTCTGATGATATCATTTTGTTGTTGATAGATTATTTTAAGGTAGCTTTTAGCAGCGTACCCCCACACTGGGCAGGCATAAGTTAATACTGGACGCAAATAGGCTGTGTAAATAAGTAACTTATTATCCCTATTCATTTTTGAGTTCCTTGAGATTAGGGGGAAGAATTTTCTTGTTAGCTCTCGGAACTTGTTTTTAATATAGATAAAGTGGGGCCTCCATACGATCATTTAATCATTGGAAAGAAAGTTTTATGATCATTTAATCTTTAGAAATAAAGTTATGATCATTTAATCATTGGAAAGAAAGTGTTACGATCATTTAGTCATTGGAAAGAAAGTTTTACGATCATTTAATCATTAGAAGAATAGTTTTACGATCATTAAACCATTGGAAAGTAGGTTTTACGATCTTTTAATCTTTAGAAATAAAGTTTCACGATCATTTAATCATTGGAAAGAAAGTTTTACGATCATTTAATCTTTAAAAATAAAGTTTTACGATCATTTAATCATTGGAAAGAAAGTGTTACGATCATTTAATCTTTAGAAAGAAAGTTTCACGCTCATTTAATCATTGGAAGGATAGTTTTACGATCATTTAATCATTGGAAAGACAGTTTTGCGATCATTTAATCATTTGAAAGACATTTTACGACAGTTGTTGGCAGATGGCGAATCAGTGATTTCAAGGTTTGGTGAAGATTTAGAGAATTCGGAGAAAATTACTAGAATTTACTAGAAACTTCCAAGATTTTAGCGATTGTACCATTAGGAACCGATTGTTCCAGAACCTTCTCTACTTGCATTCCGGAAAAATGTTGAATTGAAGATAGAAAGTCATGTGGCATAGAGATGGAAACGCAGAAAACAATTCATCTTCATCAGTACATTCGGAAGTCTTATGTATCGATTGTATAAACTAATCATAAAACATTATTTTCGTATATTTTTATTAATACTTTTATGGTAAAGGTTTGTGCACTTCTATATTTTCAAATTAAATTATTTACTTATTGAAATTCAAAATTTCCAAATAAATAGAAAAGGTTGTAAATAATTCTGAGATGATAAAATGATGTCACCCTACATCGTCACATTAATATAAAAATCAGAATGGAAACTTTGCAAAAATGGAAATAAAGTCATTTAATAGAATTAATTCATCAAATGGCCATGATAAAATATCTCTTTTTAAATATAACAAATGCTCTATCTGATATTCACAGCAGAGCGTTATTAAACAATGGCTACTGCAAAGAAGGATTTTAATGCGCTTCTTCGTTAAAACAGGATTTGTAAACAAAATATTTCTGAGAAAAAAATGTGGTGCAGCAGAAAACAATTTTCATTATTTAACTGTCATTCTCATTAAATGTAATATTTTCATTGTAATAAATATCGGAGTAATGCTCACGTTCTTTTTTATTGGTAGTATTAGTAGTATGTTTGAAAGAACACATGAAAATTACGATTAGGAATTCGTCAGATTAAAAAGATTTAAAACTATTCAGTGCATCTCTTATTACATGATATTTCAGACTTAAGAAATTGAAATTAGTTCTGATGAGCAATATGGCTTCGGACCCACGCAGGAAGAGGTTATCGTCTTTTGAGGGGCATAAATATCATCATGCATGGCCCTAACAACAAATATATACCGGTGGGGGTTTCCTTGTAGCAAGAAAGGTATTTGATATATGGCAGAATTGTCTCCTCTACAGTAGCAGGATTTCAAAATACCATCCTGCCTCATTTGGTTTAGCTTAGTTTAGTTTAGTTATATTAACATCCCATTTCAAAGCAACTCAATAACCCCGGGGGACACCTCTTAATTAGGGTGAGATGTTTTCAGACATGGTATATGGAAAGTGCCATTCTGGAGGGTACACTAATAGATCGGGGGTTGACTATCCCTTCGATGACGGGATGTACTTTCTGCGGGGTTGATTATACCGATGTCGGTGATGGCCGTTAGGACTCAATCACTGTTGACCTCAGTGTTGCTATTGCGATGTTTCGGTCATTCATCCTTCGAGGTTTAAATCCATGTGCCTTCGGTTGAGGGTGGGTCGGAGAGTCTAGATGCGATTCTAAAGCAATTAAACTATCTACCTATCTCATAAAAAATAAGTTATTTCCTCTTTAAAAGAACATTTTATGTTTAAAAAAATCATAGTCTTTCTTTATATGATGAAAAGAAAGCTGGGACTCCTTGAGGAAGGGGTTTTTGTTCTTTAATTCGTATCATCTTTTGAACTAACCTCCAAGAAAATTTCATCACAAACTGCTTCTTTATTGAGTTAAAATACTTATTATAGTTCAACTAATTTTGCAATTTAAGGCAACCAGGGCCCTTTAAAATGACTTTTTGCAGTTTTCACCTTAGCTTTTTGTAAATTTACATGCTGTAATAATAACACTATAGATGAATACACTCAAAATATTAAAGCATTATGTTAATTTATTTACGAGTTACGAAGGTTAATATAATATTTAACATCGATAAATAACGTTAAGGAAGAATGTTCCATGCGCTCAAAATTTGTTCGAAAGCCCCTCAATCATTATTATTATTTACTCTAACCCTTTTGAAACAAAAGTTGGGATTAAACATTGAATTCGAGTTCGAAATATTAGAATTAACAAATATAATAAGTTAAAACTACTGATTTTTAAAAAAAATATTCAAGCACTTTTGTTTTATTATATTAGTTAATTATGATATCGCATGCTAAAACTTCAATATTAATCCTAACTTTTGTTTTAAAAGGGTTAAAGTAAATAATAATAATGATTGGAGTGCTTTTGAACAAATTTCGAGCGCATGGAACATTCTTCCTTAACGTTATTTATCTCTATTAAATATTATATTAACCTCCCCAACTCATAAATAAATTAACATAATGCTTTAATATTCTTCTATAGTGTTACTCTTAATGCATTTAAAATTGCAAATGGCTAAGGTGAAAATTGCAAAAAGTCATTTTAAAGGTCCCTGGTCGCCTTAAACATCTCAAAAAAGTCTCATGAAGATGGAAAGAGGTTTTTAAAGGTGCGCAATTGCCATAAATGTAGAAAAAAAATTACGCCTTCCTGTTCATTAAACAGTAGATAAAGAAACCGCCAACTAAACTCACATTCTTAAAAGATCATCTGTGTAGCAAAAAAGATTTAAAATGCATTGGATTCATCCTAGAAAATAAACCCATTTTTAAAAGTCATATAGCAATAGCAAAAAAAATTATGAGCTGAAGTTAACTTCATTATAACACTCATTAGCAGGTATTACCCCCTCTCACAAAAGAATAAACTTATATCATATGATCAAGTGGTTCATTGTGGTACAATCCTTTCTAACAAGTATGCAGGCAAATAATTCTTAATATATCTTAAAGAAACTAATTATACTTGGCATGAAAAGTAAAAAAATAAAAAAAAGATTTCAATGAAATCCGCTATGCATATTTCAGTGTAGCATGTCAGAACATTATTTCTTGAACGGCCAAGCACCACGTGCTCGTGCAAGTTAAATTATATTTTTAATATTTTTAATGGTTTCATTGAATTGGTCACTTTAGTACTACAAACGATCCAAAAAACTTTTGCATTTATTATTTAAAAAATTATCCCATTTCCTATTTATTTCATTTCATATAATCGCGAGTTCAAAATGACATTTTTTTAGGTTTTAGTTGCTGTAGTCAATAACTTTTTTAAAAAATCAGAGCTTTTGTAAATGTCATGGCAACGCGTTATTAAAAGCTTATTTTTTAGATGTTATTGCAGATAACAAAAAAATAATTTTTCACCTACGGAATTTTGTAGATGCATAATTCTTCATCCTAAAAACAAGATCATGTTCTGACATGATAAAAAAAGAAAGGCTCAAATAGTTTACTTCATTGCCACAAAATGTCTAAATTCGACGTAACAAAATAATTCAAATCATTTATCATATTTTTTAATGTCCCTATCATTTATACCCAAAGGACATTATTTTCAGTGATCTAGAATTAAAAACTTAGTTTCCTGCATTGTTTTGTATTTTTAATAAAATGAAAGAAAGGAAATGCTTGCTATTTTATAGAAACCTTACATCAAACCAAGAGTTAAAAGAGTCATGAGAACTAAACACATTATGCCACTACAAAATTTAATCTTCCGAAAATAAAATTAAAAGCTAGATTAATGACTTTAGAAATAAAAACATTTTTATGATTCAAATTTAAACCATTTAAGCAATACATCTTTGTGCTTTTACTAGTCAAAAATACCTTTTTATCACTTTCTCGACATATTCAATCATTGCCAGAATTCTGTATATGATGATAATTTAAAAAAAAATTTTCATTTAAATAATAAACAAGCCACTCCCTTAACACTCATGTGAGTGACTTAACAACATCTAAGTGTTTCTGAAAATCGAATGTTGCCATTCACTCTATAAAAATTTATTCTATTTCGGTATCGTGCATCCTCCTAACCGCATTCCGACAATTTCATGAAAAGAAATCAACTGTCGCCAAAAACAAAATAAATCTGACCTATACAGAAAAGTGGAATGAATAGATAAGTGGTGAGTTTCCGCGATTAAACTTTTGATTAATAGTCGTGAAGGCTCAATTTCATATCACTTAACCCCTTAACTGGTTTATTTTCCTTACTATCCAATAAGATGACACTTTCTAATTTTGGAGCATTTTCTTATTTTGATTCAAATGGAAATCCATGGAATACCTGGCTTATCAACGTATTCGAAATCATTTTACTATTGAATTATAATTGTTATGAGTGATTTATTTTTTTTTTTTGTATACAACTATCAAGATTCGATAAATCGATGCACGTACGGCGTACGGGAAAACTGGTTAAGGGGTTAAGGTAAAAAATCCAAATTCCTGTTTTAAAAGCAATCTGAAAAAAAAGGAGATAAAACGAAGCAACCGCTTGAGTACATCGTATCATTTTCTTGATCTATAAGAGTAAAATAGATACATTGTATTACACTATTTAATTGCGTTATTACAACGTTTTGAATGTTACAGTTAATTTCTGCATTAAAAACATATATAAATCAACACAAAATAAAAAAAAAACATTCTCTATTAACGATCCAAGGAATTTTAAACGGAAATCAAGCCAGCCAATAAAATTTATTCATCAAATCCCCATAATAAAACATATTTTATGAAACAACGAATGCTCTATCTGATATTCACAGCAGAGCGTTAACAATGATTGCCAATTTGAGAGATTGTAATGCGCATTTTTTACTCTGAAACACGGTTTATAAAAAATATTTGTGAAAAGAAAATGTGGTGCAGCAGAATACGATTTTCATTATTTAACTGTCATTCTCAATTAACTGTAATATTTTCATAGTAATAAATAACGAAATAATGCTAACATTTTTTTGTAGTAGAATTGATTTTATTTTGAAAGAACACATGAAAGTTACGATTAGGAACTCTTTGGAATGAAAGGATTTTAAACTATTCCGTGCATCTGTTATTATGTGATATTTCAGACTTAAGAAATTGAAATTAGTTCTGATGAGCAATATGGCTTCGGACCCACGCAGGAAGTGGTTATCGTCTTTTGAGGGGCATGAATATCATCATGCATGGCTTTAACAGCAAATATATACCGGTGGAGGTCTCCCTATGTCATGAAAGACATTTAATATATGGCATAATTGTCTCATCTACAGTAGCCTGATTTCAAAATACCATTATAATTCGTTTGGTTTAACTTATTTAGTTTAGTTATATTAAAATCCCATTTTAAAACAACTCAGTCCCTCTTAATTAGGGTGAGATGTTTCCGGACATGGTATTTGGAAAGTGCCACTTTGGAGGGTACACTAATAGATCGGGGGTTGACTATTCCTTCGATGACGGGATGTACTTCCTCGGGGGACGGTTGTACCGAGGTCGGTGATGGCTGTTAGGACTCAATCACTGTTCATCTCAGTGTTGCTTTTGCGATGTTCAGGCCATTTAGCCTTCGTGGTTTAAATCCATGTGCCTTCGGGCTGATCGAAGAGTCTAGATATGACTTTAAAGCGGTTCAACTATCCACCTATATCATTAAAATAATAAGTTATTTCCTCTTCAAAAGAACATTTTAAGTTAAAATGAATGATAGTTTTTCTTTATATGATGAAAAGAAAGTTGGAACTCCTCAAGGAAAAGGTTTTTAGTACTTTATTTAATATGATCTTTACAATTGATTTCCCCAAGAAAATTTCATCACAAATTTCTCCTTTATTGAGTTAGAATACTTTTTATAGTTACTCAGGGTAGTTCTATAATGGTAGTTCTATAAATGGTATTGGATATCTGTTGGCCACATTCAAAATAGTGGTTCAAAAACTCATAACTAGAAACAAATTCTATTTAAAACAATTGTTGCAAGAAGAATGCGTAAAATATCTTCAAATACCACCAAAAATTTGTCAAATCAGCACCACGACGTCAAAAGACATGCAGTTAAATATTTGCACTTTCTTTCATTGTGTACTCTCAATTTTTATAAGGCAAAAATTTGCTAATGTTTATTTAAAATGCTTCTGATATTTTTCAGTTTAGAGATTTTTCGTGGATTTTTATTTATTTGTGCTTTAAATTAAACCATTTGTTTTGTGTAAAAATAAAAATGTGTTATATATATATATATATATATATATATATATATATATATATATAT
>JAOUZG010000631.1:1551076-1582114 GCA_026289955.1 Argiope argentata | reverse complement strand
TATATATATATATATATATAATAAAATTGATCACAGGAATTCTGAAGTTCTATTGGATAAGTAGTAAAAATTACAATTTGATCATCAAAATACGAGAGCTTGCTTTTCGCATGTAGTGACCCATAATCTTTTCAGAGTGAAAAATCTGCATTTAATGTTTAAGTTATATTTTTTAGAATTTAAAGCCCTATAAAGGCATTCTCTGAGTATATTTGCAGATGAGCATTGTTACAGCCATTGTTATTTTAGTAATTTCATTATTATACGTTATTCAAAGCTTAACGAATGCAACAGATTATGATAAAACTGCTGTGTTAACGACTTTTCTGAAGACCTTTTCATTAGTTTGCTTAAGACAGATTTCAATTAGCCGAGGTTCTTCAATCTGCATAAAGGTCAAGAAACGCAACAGGCTGCCTTAATTGCTTTCTCTTTCATGAATATTCCTGCCTTATTGTGTAGGGACTATTCTTCCACTAATTAACTCCAGATTACTTGTAAAACTTGCAGCCCAGTTTCTTATTTGGGAACGTTTTATACTTCAAGCAGTGATTACGACTGAGCACTACTTCCAATTATCCAACTTCACACACACAAAAAAAAATGCATGCTATGTACTAACAGTGAATTTAAACCATTAACCCATTCCTTTTTTTTATTTTCTCGTATACGTAGTTTAGAGCAGAGGTTCTCAAACTTTTAGGCATTGCGACCCCCTTTTAGACTAAGTATTTCGGCGACCCCCCCCCAAAAAAAAACAAATTAACTCTGTCTAAAGTTTAGACAGATTTTGAAAATTTTACACGTACTCGAGAATTCGTAGAGTATGTGTCG
Organism: Argiope argentata; assembly: GCA_026289955.1. NCBI lineage: Eukaryota > Metazoa > Arthropoda > Arachnida > Araneae > Araneidae > Argiope > Argiope argentata. The sequence goes on along the minus strand of JAOUZG010000631.1, from coordinate 1,581,280 downwards.
GGTATTGGCGCCACATTCCTTGACACTTCATATCTCTCCTTACTAGTATCATCTCATCTCGAAACTTTGTTTGAACAGTTTACAGATTACATTCCAGTTAAGGTTACGAGTGGGGGTTGTGTGGATAGTCAATCCGTTCAGTGAGCAAGCCGTAACGAAAGCTGAGCCAAGTGCCCTTCATCATGATCAACAGATAGAGATTTCAAGTGATCAGTCAGCTAAAGTAACTTTTAACAAAGCTTATATCGACAAATTTTGGATAGGTATTAAAAAGGAATACCCAGAACAGTCCACAAAGAGCATTAAAAACTTTGATGCCATTTTCTACATATTACAACTGTGAACGAGGATTCTCCATAATGGTAAATTTAAAAACAAAATCAAAAAAACGTTTGACACTGGAAAATGATATTGTTCTGTGTGTTACAAAGCTCATTTCGGACATTAAAAAATTGTTTAATTCCAAACAAGCTCATGTATCCCATTAACTAATAGAAAACAAAAACCAACTTGTATTTGTATCAAAAGCTTTATGTGTACTTTTTTTTAATGAAAACTACAGAAATAAATTAATTTTCTTTAAACTTTTCTTCTACATCTCGTGACCCCCTGGACACATCCGACGACCCCTTGGGGTGGCTACCCACTTTTTGAGAACCCTTGGTGTACAGAAATGTCATTATTTGTAAAAAAAATGCGAAATAGAGATTTTGAGGAATTTTAGACATACCCGAGTCCGAAAAACAGATTTTTGGAAAATGTTCATCCGTCTGTCCGAGACGAAAAAAATCTCAAAAACATTTTGAGTCAAAAGGTGAGTGAAATTTGGTACACGGTCTTAGCACCAAATTTGAAAATTTTTAACATCTTTTTTGTAAAATCTGTTTAGAGAAAATCCATCTTGCCTTCTGATCGAAAATAAGAACTTAAATAATTGCAATATGAAGGGAACTAATCAGATAAAATTCGACACAGATTTGATTTCTATAATGTAAAGGTCTCAATGCTAAGACCAATACAAGCAAAGATCTGACTCTGTGTCGGTCTGTACTATTAAAAACATGTAACCGTGATAATTCAAAACGCAATTATTTAACTATATAAGTTTGCTATATAATTTTATTACTATAAGAGCAGCTTTGTGTTAAACCTTTGTTTTAACGTGTTTAAACGCACATTCGGCTTTTAGATACTATTAACCGCATGGCGGAGATTTATCTCCAAATAACTCGCCAAGGTTGGCATGATAGATTCAAAAACAATGCTGAATTGCGCCAAAATGTGATATTTCCTATTCTGAGTCAGTGCCATCTTAATGACATTCCCTGTCATAATAGCATTCATTATAAGAGAGTATGTAAGAAAGTTTGAGATGATCTCTCCCCATGACTCTACTCTGTAAGATAAGAATTTCTGTTTTCGAAAGTTTGATTTGTGTTGATTAAAATCAGTAAAAATTGTGCCATTATACGGATTTCAAGCAATTTTCGTATTAACCTGAAAAGTATGTATTAAGTTTTATAATTTATCAGCACATTTCGATATACGCTCAGATCAAGAATACTACAGCTAAAAGGTTTAAATCGTAATAACTCATCTGATTGATTTCTAAAATTGCAACAGATAAACATTTCTGTAAAGATAAAGCTGATAACGTCGTTGTAAGCATATTATAGAATTGACAGAATTAACTTCGTTTTTATGTCTTCACACGTTTCGTTATAATCATTTCCTTCGCCTTAATGCAGTGAATGTACTCGTCGGTGAAAATCTGCCCACGTGAATCGTGATGTGTATTAAAATAATTGGCATTAATAGGCGGTCTGCAGATTTTCTTTACTGAACTGAGCTCTGACTAGTATATTCCGCAGAAACACTTATGTTTGAGAAATAGTTGGAGTGGTATCCAAAAAACTTTCTCACATATTCTTTAGTAAATGTTTTATCCCAGGGAACGCCTGACATGGCATTGTTACAGCAATTTTAGGAAATATTTTTGGCGAGACTTTAGTAATTTTACTGAATCTATCGTGTGATCCTCGAAACGATTTTTGGCGATTAATCTCTGATTTAAGTTAATAGCCTCCAAAAATTGAACATGAGTTTTAAAAACGTATTCGATTGAAATAAAAAGTTTGTCAGCGTATTGACACAGGGGTAGCGTGTTTTCCTCGTGATCTGAGAATCCTGGGCTCAATTCCTGGTTAGATTATGATTGTTCTTCTTCTATGCTGTATATGTGAGGGGTATGAATGCCCCCTTGTAAAAACGGCTGTGCAAACGAATGTGATGAGTGAGTAGCTAAATTGTACTCTTGATCCTAGTTGGCACTACTTCAAAAACATGAAACACTCATCCGGCTTAAAATCTATGACGGCTGTCAGAGCGTTTATCCGTGGCAAGTCCTATTAGAAACATCAACAACAAAAATTTGAAACAAATCTACACTTATAAATACAAAATACCACTTCAAATCTTATCCACTTAAGTCACTGCGTTTTTGAATTATTGTGGTCATATATTGATGAAACTACAGACCGAGAGACAGTCTCAAAATATAAATGGTATCGGCACTATCGATGTTACATTTTTGTACCGGATCTTATTTATCTAACTCCCTATCTTTTTTAATTATCTTGTTAACTAATATTTGAATATCTGAACAGACAGATTTCCCCTGACCAAAGATAGCTCAAAATTTGATAGAGATCCACAACAAATTATGTATAAAATATGAACAAGATTTCGTCTATTTCAAAGGGTTTTTGTGCTATCTTCATCGCAAACAGTGAGCTAAACTGTTTTTTTTTCGGAAAATGCGTTTTTCAAACTCAGGAAGGTATAAACGTTGAAATTTTTGAAAATCTAGGGTATAGATTTTTTACAAGTACTTTTCTTTAATAGCAATACAGAACTCCCATTAATATTGTTACGTTTTTAGCGTAGCGGGTTCGGATTGAATGGACTTTACTTGAGGACCGCAAAAACAAATTTATTTACAGCTATTTACAGGATGACTCGAGAAAGTAAAACTTCGGATAAACACAATCCAGCAGTCAACAGTCACTTACAGCGTGAATGCAATTCTTACGCTCAATAAACACAGACTGCAAAACATATATCGTATAGCAAAGTAAACAGTAAATCGCAGCGAGCTCAATAACACAACGTTAACAGCAAACGTAAACAAATAACAAGCGATAAAAGTAATCCGCTGGTCCAACGAGACTCTTCTCTTCCGAGAGAAACGAAACTAACTAACTCACTCCAACTCCATCTTACGGCAACCCGTCGCAAGGCTTCATGAGAGGTCCAGCGGTTCACAGATAATTCCTTCCGTCAAACCAACCCGGCTGACGCAAAGCTCCTTGCCAAAGGCCGCCAACCTCGGTGCACCTACACGGCGCTCGCACGCTCGTAATAATATGATTATGTGTAATAATATGATGATGATTTTTTCTATGATGTCTTCTCCATTTTGTATTTTATTTTTATGTGTTTCCCATATTGCAGGTCATAAGGCAATTTCGCCAGAATTGCTTCTAGATGCTTTACAATTGCATGTTTTCTAATTTTAAATATCCACTATTCATATTTTACAGTAAAAACATATCGTAAGAATAAAATAAAACACCGTAACAATTTTTAAAAAATGCAAGAGGCACGAGTACAAAAAAAAGACTTTAAAGTACATCGAATATTATTCTCACGTATTCTTTTTATTGACAACTCGCAAAAATTAAGAAATGAACATGAAACGAAATTTCACAAGGAACTATAAAAAAGACACAGTTGCCATTTTTGATTAATTAAAAACATCAAAATCTTGAAAAAGAAAGTGGAAGCATAATATTTTCTATTAATAATACAAATAAAATACAAATATCAAACCCGAAAACAAACTAGACATTCTTCTTCAATACATCTTCACTGGTTGCCATCACATGTTGACATCCACAGCAACAAAATGGCTGATAAACTGACCAAAGAGGATTGCTTTCAAAATACCCCAACTTCTACCAAACTGACCTATTAGGGGCTTTTCTGCATCAAAAAATCTGCCATCAGAGAAGACTGGCTGACTCCTCCATCAAATAACTGGTACAAGGGGCCTAGCCCAGGTTTCTTTCTTTCCATCTCAGGAGATCGGTCATCCCATACTTGCATTTCGCGACTTGCCAGCGGACACTTAAAATGTCTTAAGTTCTCTGGGCGAAAGAAATCCTTTCCCCTTTGTCCTAAATGTCAACTCTTCCAGGCCACTCCCTCTCACATCCTTGAGGTACATCACATAAGTATACATATGTGTATAAATGTACATAAGTGTAACTTCTGTATGTGAATGTATAAGTATCCAAAAGTGTATAAAAACTTTCTCCCAAATATGTTCCTTCTCTTTTAATTTTCACTTTTGTTGTTGTTACTTGTAGCACTTGTCATTGGACAAGCCGCGCTCATGAAAGCACCAGTAGATTTAAGCCTAATGAGCGTCTCTTTTTTCGAAGTAGCGCCAACTAGGGCCACGAGTACGACTTAGCTACACACTCATCACACTTTCACTTGCGAATCCCGTTTTTTATAGGGGGGCGAACTCACACATCTCACAGATGGCACACCGAAGAACAACCATGCCCGAACCGGGACTCCCAAAACACGAGGAACACGCGCTACCTCTGAGCCGGAGAGCCGGCCAATTTTCACTATGGATGATTTTTTGTATCTACACTTACGCTTTTGTAAGAGTGGTGCTTTTCTTCTATTTTTTTCAGGCATTTTTAATGAGCCCCCAATGAAATCATTTTTATTTTTTCCATGTCATAAAATCCCAGAAGATGGGTGTGTTTAATTAAATACAGAGAGTTACGGAATGAAATCTAAGCCTTGAGAAAGAACATTTTAAGACAGGTAACGTGATGACCGTCGTTATTGTGCTGGCAGTACGTGCCTGTAATAACAATCAAGGATAGTCGATTGTAGGCGCTTCCTTTTTTTGTGCAGGTCAAGAAATCCATTAAGTTTCTTTGTTACATCATCTTCCTGAAATATTCTTCCACTTTCAGTCGGAATTACTCTGTTCCTCGAAAATTTGTGAAAAGAATTTTGAAACCGAATGCATGTTTTAAAACTCTTTCAAGGTCAACATGAGATTTTCATAGAAAAAATGCTGGATTTATGATTTGAATTTTTTTTTTAGTATTGAAAGTTTAATAAAAATGGCAATTGAATGAAAGATTTTATGAAAATGAGGCAAGGCTCTTTTAACAATTCAAAAATTTTTAAATGTTACTTAGTGTTTTCTGAGCCTTTTTAGATAAAACACAATAGGATTCCTTTTTTGCTTCAAAATATATTGAAAGATATATTTTGAAGAGATATATTCTCCTCCTAATTTCATTCAAAATTGGATACAGATCTGCAATTCCGAAATGTGACTATAAAGCAGTTACCTTTAGAAGGAGCATTAGGCTTTAGAATTATCACAACCGTACACAGCCAGATATATAGACTGACATACGGACAGATGTCATAAGAATTTGGCCTGGAATCTGATACACATCTGAAATTTTAATTATAAAACCAAATGTCAAATTTCATTTTTATAACCATTTAGGATTTTGAATTCAGTGTTCACATTAACATGGGCAGACGAAAAAATTTCTTTTTTATAAAACCACATGTTAAGTTGCATGCTTCTAATTATTTAGGATTTAGTTTACAGTAAGTAACTGGTACAAGGGGCCTAAACCAGGTTTCTTTCTTTCCATCTCAGGTGATAGGTCATCCCATAATTGCATTTCGTGACTTGCCAGCGGACACTTAAAATGTCTTCAGTTTTCTGGGCGAAAGAAATCCTTTCCCCTTTGTCCTAAATGCCAACTCTTCCAGGTCATTCCCTCTCACATCCTTGAGTGCCTTGACCTCAGTGCAGGGGATATTTATTCATCTCCTTGGACAGTCACCGACCATCTCAGAGTCAACGGTTTATTTGAACTGTTCTGACTCCGACAGACCATGATGGAGATAAGAAGAAGAAGTTTACAGTGTTCGCATGAACGTAGACGGATGAAAAAAAAATTATTTTTAAACCACGTGTTGAATTTATTCTTCTAATTATTTAGAATTTAGATTTGATTATAGAGCTCACATGAACATAGGCGTATGAAAAAATTTAATTATAAAACCACATGTTAAATTTCATTTATCTACTTGTTTAAGATTTAGATTACAATGTTCACATAAACATAGGCGGACAAAGGATAACTTTTGGCAGAATTTATTGAAAATTTGATAAATCTAATTGTTGGTATAAAGGAGTTATGTATCAAATTTCATGCCTGTAACTTTCTAAGAGGTAGAATTTTCGTGTTCCCTGACTGATAGACAGGAATAATTCCAAAATTGATTCCTAAATCCAAAAGCTGCTTTCCGAATATAAAAAAACAAAAACATAATAAACTCATTTAAAATAAACTTCGATAAAAATATCGGCATAATTAATGTGTAATAAAAGGGGTCTTACCATTAACAAATAAGAATGAACAGCATTAAGTTTTGTCGTTGCTTTATATTTTGCCTCAAATGTTTTGTGGTATTGGAATCGATATCGGAAACAATAAAGATTGTCATTAAACGCACAAATAAAAACCATAGCTAAATACTGTAATATAATATTCTACATTCACAACTTAATCCTTTGTTATTTCGCAGGGAAGCGCATTGCCCGTATTCTAGATGCCTAATTATAAATGAGTTTTAGTGACTTTTAGTGATATCTGAAAAAAATTATTTATCTAGAGCTCATTATTTTTAGTAGATTTAAAATGGGAACTATGAACCACAATATTTATGCAGAGTATACACAATGAGGAATTCTGCATAATTAATACAGAAAGTGAAACTTCGGTAATATGCTGAATAATATTTTAATGCTATTAGTCATAATTACAGGATATTTCATTTATCAGATAATGAAAATTGGTATAAAATAGATTAAACTATATATTGCAATTGTATTAACTCATATCATTTAACTCGCTCTTCGAAAATATATCGATTGTTTCAAATAGTATGGTTAGATTTTGGTAGTTATGAGGCCTGGTTGGTAGAACATTGGACTCGTACTCCTTAGGTTACGGGTTCGAAGCTCACCGGCCAAAAGATTCCCCGAGTGTATGGCGACTTGCGCTCGTTAAATCTGTTCGCGGTCGCAAAGTCCTTCATATCGGGAGTAATACTACTGGAGGGAACTGGGTCAGAGGTGATCGTTCTCTGTTCCAGGTCTAAATTACGATCTGAGATGTATGAATGAATTTGCATGAATGAAGTCCGCCCCCTGAAAAGTGTTGTGACGTGTGTGTAGCTAAGTTGTATTCTTGGCCCTAGATGGCGCTACTTGTAAAACAAAGAGACGCATTTCTTAGGTTTAAAATCTGTTGATCGTATCAGCGGGGACTTGTCCAAGGCAAGTGCCATTAGTCACAACACAGCAACAGAGATTTTAGTAGTGAAAAAAAAAACTGAAATTTTTAATCTAGCACTCTTATTTTCCTAAAACAAATCTAATTTGATATTTTCATTATTATTCTAGTCGTTCTACCTTCTTTTATTCATAGATGATCTTTGTCTAGCACATCATAATTCTAGCATGATATTTCATATATACTCATATACAACATTTAACGATATTCCCATTCAAACTAGTTATTTTTCAGTGTTCTTATTTGGCATATTCTTTTAATCCATTTTATTAAGCCTTTTTGAAAATTCTTATTTTCAGAATTTCTCTTCTCAATTGTTTAGTCATCCTAAAAATAAGAGTATAAAACCCGATGAAAGACGCTTCATTCTGTCTCTTAATTAAATATTTCTATGAAATTACAATGATTTTTGAACTAAAATAACATCTAATGCCATGTCCGGCCTTTTGTACAAAGGGAGCGCCTATGTAACTGATTTTTCCTCTTCTGGAAAGGCAAACCACTTGCGCCATTGTCCCTTAAAATCTGCCAATACGTCAGGTTGTCAGTAAATTAGGCGATCGTTAGGGTTCAACCTTAAACGCCTTTGATGTCGTTAGTAAGTAAGTGCATTTGCATCGACTCTGTGAGCCACATTATGGGAAGCTCGAATGCCAAAATGACATTAGGGTTAGATGTATATCCGATAATCATTGGAAAGACCTCAAGGCTTTAAAACTTTTGTCGTATATTTTAGTAAGCCACGCCGTTGACAGAAAGTTATACAATTGATCATTTCACTCTAAATTATCCCCTTAACCGGTTTGCCCGTACGCCATACGTGCATCGATTTATCGAATTTTGATGATTGTAAACAAACAATAAATCATTCATAACAATTATAATTCAACAGTAAAATGACTTCGAATACGTAGATAAGCCAAGTATTCCATGGATTTCGGTTTGAATCAAAATAAGAAAATATTCCCAAAATATAAGGGGTCATCTTATTAGATAGCAAGGAAAATAAATCAGGCAAAGGGTTAAAAAGGAAACATATTTTGAAATGGGAACAACCATTAAATATAAAATACTTTGAATACTCTTAAATGTTGATAATTATGTTTTTTTATCATGTGAGAACATGATGTTGTTTTAGATAGAAGATTTTGGTGTCACCGAAATTTGAAGGCAAAAAATTACTCAGTTTTTCATTGGTGGATAGCGAATCACCTGACCCATGGCATTTGAGGTTTGTTTTGCCAGTATTGTTCGAAATATCTAATTAAAGTTACTATCAATTGCTTTTTTTGTTTAACATATCAATGAATTGACGTCATCTACCAGTTTGTTTATGATTTCTTACTTTTAAATAATTAATCTCGTTTCTCAAAAAATTGTCGGTTTTTTAGGGGGGGGGAATTTTCTTTCATTTTTAACTATTGCAATTTTGTAAAACACGACTTATATTTATTCTTTAATGATATCATGAGTGCATTCTTACTAATTGTATTTCTCAAAATACTATAAATATTAGATCATTTTAATATCAATCTGCATTATTTTCACCGGATTTTGCCGCATATACAATAGCTTCCAGTAATAATGAACTTTTCGTCGAAATTACAGGGTTTTTTATTTTAAATTCTTAAAAAGACACTTATCCAACAACTGATCGAAACATTGCAAAATATGTATATTTTAGTACTGAATCTTTTGTCTTTGTTTTATTGTTTGTTAAATAACAGGAACAACATACACAAACTAAAAAAGCTAATTCAGATTTGTATCATTATATATCAGTCAAAATGCATTAAACAAAACAATAAAATAGTGTTCTTGTAGAGTAAATACAAAAATGCTTATATAAATAATTGAAATTATCGAAATAATGTCCATCAGTAAAATTGGTAGTACTGAGGAGCCAATTTCCCTACATTTTAACACAATATAAAAATGGAGGTTTTCATATGACGCGATCTTAAATTATTGAAGACAAACGTACACATTTCGATTAATTAAATAATAATATGGAAATAAATTTAAATTAAATTAATGCCTATTATTCAGAATTCAGTTTAAATACAAAGAAAACAGATATTACAATATTTGTGAACTATTGCTCTTTTAATTGGATAAAAACGTTTGCTTTTAATCATACTTATTTAAGATTTAGAAAGTAAAATTATTGCCTTTTATTTAGAATTCAGTTTAAATATTAAAAAAAAACAGATATTACAATGTGTGAACTATTGTTCTTTTAATAGGATGAAAACGTTTGCTTTTAATCATACTTATTTAAGATTTAGAAAATAAAATTATTGCCTATTATTCAAAATCCAGGTCTAAACCTATCCCTACGTTTCAAACGATTTGGGAAACACGCATACCAGTTCTTAGATGCCATAATCTAAAAATTTCCATCGACATATTCAGATAAATATTTAAATACCGTCTAAACAAACCAATTATTGATTTTCCTATTATTGTTCATTAAATATAAACAGCAGTCTCTGTATTAAATATCGTTAAAACCAATCGATTATTGTACTTCCCATCAATATTCATTCTATAGAATTCTGTAACATATGGTATGTGGTTCAAATTTGGATGGTTAAACTACGCTTACTTTGGAAAAATGTCAATACTGAATTATGAAATTCATAAACTCTCTCATTCTCAATTAAGTAATTGTGCCAAATATTGAAGAATAAAATTTCATCGTTATTACAGGGAATCACGATCGTCATCTTATATCTTACTAAATGCTGAAGATGCGGCATGTAGTGATTTGAAGTCCATAATATTCTTACAAGACATTTCATTCGATTTTCTATATAAAAGAGCAAGTAAAACAAATACCTCAGAGCCGTATAGAATCTCGATAGCTTTCTTAGCAGGAAACTGCCCTGCCTACCTGAAATATGAAACCGAGAGATGAAGGTACAAAAGGTTTTCCAATTATTGATCAAAAGATTCGCCGCGTTAGAGTATATAAATATTTCATATCGCTTCAAATAAGTATAGGAAAAGTTCTGTGAGCATGATGATATATTTGACATTACAGACACCGCGACAAAACTTATTTTAAGAAAAGGGAGAATTCTTTTGAAGTGTATAAAATCGATGTTAAAATATTTATTTGCGCTTATTGGAATCCTAGAAAATTCTGAATACAGGTTTATAAACAAACATAAATACTGGAAGAATTTCAACTCATTTATATGAAAGGAGTTAATGAATAAGATTACTGAAACCCTATAAATAAATATTGAATCTTTTATTAGAAAGTTAGAAAAATGTTACCGAGGTGGAGGCTTTGCATTAGTCGGCTTTTACCAAATTTACATCACTATAAAAAATAAAAATCTTAAACTTAATTTCAACAGCAGCTCTAAAACTGAAATAGATGAAAAAAAACGATAATTTTCGAAATCTTAAATAAGTATGATTAAAAGGAAACGAATATAGTATTAAAAGGGCAATAGTTCACAAATATTGTAATATCTGTTTCCTTTGTATTATAATTTTACTCACCGAATTTTGAGAAGAATTACTGTTTTAATTTCATGCCTAAATAAATAAACAAAATATTCAAAAACTTTGAACAATATTTCCAATTCAAATATTTTTTTAAAAAACTAATGTTTTAAAAAAAACAGTAAGAGTTAATTTTTTTAGTAAAACCGACAATTTCCATGAAATAACGCTAGAAACACTTCACATTTATCCTTTACTACTTTATAAAAAAAACCACTGCCCCAATCTTGATTTTTACTTCCTAACAGCATTATAAAAAGAAAGAAAACTACTTACAACCAAAAGCATAAAATATTTAATTCGAATATCACAGTGGTAAAAATAGAATACCTTATCTTAAACCCATATCCATTCCCTATATTATAGTAATTAATAAATAAAAGGTGGAATCCGGAGTGCACACATAATACATCATATTCTATTCGCGTAACTCTATGCTGTCGACAGTGCGTATATAAGACAACAGATGTCTGAGGAAGCTATTACATAGAATTTTTCTGTTATAGAGGCAGGTTATCAAGATTTTAATGATCTTAATGGGGACTAATCGTTGGCGTACTAGAAATGGAGCACAGAATTTCCAAAGTAGGAATAAAACATGGGTTTTCGAAAGTGGACATTTCTAGAGTGTACCATGAATGCCAAATCTCTATTAAAACTTCAAATCTCCGACAGATTTGCGGCTTGAAGAAGTCCTTGACAGAAGGGGATTATCGACACCAATAAAGAGTCATTACACGAGATAGAGATTCAACATTTCCTCAGAATGCAGCGAATTTGAATGCAAGCCTATCAACAAGTGTCTGTGTACTCATTATGTAACGTGGCCTAATTGATATGGTTTTTTGCAGCCGCAAACCATCCCGTGCATCACTGGTGACTCAGCGGCACAAAGCTCTGCACCATACCTAGGCTACCCAACACTCTGAATCGACTCTTAATTGTTTAAAAAAACGTTGTCTGGTTTGAGGAATCACGTTTCCATGTGTATCTGATGGATGGCTGTATATGGGTGTGAAGAAAATTCCATGAATCTAGGAACTTCTTATGCTTACAAGGAACTCTTCAAGCTGGTGGAGGCTCTGTGAGGGTAAAAGGAGTGTGCAGTTTGCATCAAATGGGACCGTTGATGTGTGTTGATACGACCATGACAGGTCAGCGGTATTTTATATCCTTTCTCATCCTTCCACATGTATTCATGTACCATCTAGTGTACCATTGATAACTCAGCGGTACATAGCTCTGAGCCTTACCTGGTTTCACAAGCGCCGATATTGGACTTTTAATGACTATAAAAACGTTGTCTGGTCTTAAGAATCAAATATCCAAGTGTATCTGTTGGATGGCTGTATATGGGTGTGGAGAAAAATTAATGAATCTATAGATTTCTGATTCTAATAAGGAACTCTTCAAATTGGTGGAGGCTCTATGAGGGTAAGGGTCTTATGCAGGTGGTATGAAACTGTACCACGGGTGTGTGTAGACTCATCAATGACAGGTCAGTGGAGTTTTAACATCCTCTCTGACCCTCTGCATGCATTCATGTCCTGAGTACATTGGTGTACATGGACAATTCCAACAAGATAATTCGTCTCCTCACAGGTTTACAGTAGCTACGAGTGGCTTGGGGGGCATACTTCTCATTTTCCTCCCTCTTCTTGGCCACCTAATTCTCCTGACATGAACATTATCGACCATATCTTGTGCAATGTGCTTTCCTTAGGAGAAAAATCCATGAATCTAGGAATTTATCATGCTTACAAGGAACTCCTCAAACTGGTGGAGGCTCTATGAGGGTAAGGGGCTTGTGCAGGTGGTATGAAATGGTACCATAAATGTGTGTCGACTCATCAATGACAGGTCAGTGGAGTTTTAACATCCTTTCTGACACTCTTCGTGCATTCATGCCTTGTGCGAATTGTACCGGATGAGGGGCTTCCAACAGGCTAATGCGGCACTCTACTGGTTTACATTAGCTACCGAGTGCCTTGAGGGGCACACTTCTGATTCCCCCCTCTTTTCTTGGCCACCAATTCTCCTGACACGAACAATATCTACCCTATCTTGTGTAGTGTGCTGTCCTTAGGAGAAAAATCCATGAATCTAGGAATTTCTCATGCTTACAAGGAACTCTTCAAATTGGTGGAGGCTCTATGAGGGTAAGGGTCTTATGCAGGTGGTATGAAACTGTACCACGAGTGTGTGTAGACTCAGCAATGACAGATCATTGGAGTTTAACATCCTTTCTGACCCTCTGCATGCATTAATGTCCTGAGTACATTGGTGGACATAAATAATTCCAACAAGATAATGCACCTCCTCACATGTTTACAGTAGCTACCAAGTGGCTCCAGGGGCATACTTCTGTTCCCCCCCCCTCTTCTTGGCCACTTAATTCTCTTGGCATGAACATTATCGACCATATATTGTGCAATGTGCTGTCCTTAGAAGAAAAATACATGAATCTCATGCTTTTTTTTTCGAATTTCTCGTGCTTACAAAGAAATCTTCAAGCTGGTGGAGGCTCTATAAAAGTAAGGAGCTTATGCAGGCGGTATGAAATGGACGATACTCTCAGAAGCTATTGCACTCCTACTTCCTTTGTAAAAGCGGAACATGAGAGTAGCCACAATAGCATATTTAAGCATGAATATTAAACTATAAAAAACTCAAAAATCAGAAATAAACACATAGATGAAAGATGAAGAAAGGAAGAAAACATAAAAAGAATATATCTGAATAATGTTTGTCACGAAGATTAATTTCATCATTATTGAAAAATGTATTTTCACAGTCTTATCAACAAAAAAATTAAAATCGAAAAACTGGCCATTACACATCCTCCATCTAAAATTCGTCATAAACATATTAAATCCTGTTATTTTTTATTTTGAGATATTTGAAAGAAATGTTATTAAAATAAAAACAATAATTCAGTTGGAACTGAACCGATGGGAGAGCTGTTATCAAGAGGATGAAGGTTTAGGATTGGTTCATGATGGCATAATTTATATCAAATAAAATATTGAGTGGTTGAAATTTCGATTTCAATGCATCTCCTTCAATTTTGAAAAAAATAAAGATAATCATTTCAGAAGACTGATTGTCTCATTATGAAGAATATCTCTAGTTATAAAATTTATTATACTTGTTCCCTATTTGCAGATTAAAAACCAATAAACTTACCCTGTTTAAGATAGTTTCAATATATTTTGAATCTATATTGCTTCAGCAATAAATTTAGGAAATGGCTTTTTATATAGCTAACACCCATTTCGGGGTCAGAGGGTTGAGGGTTCGATATTATTTAAATGGAAACTAATTCATGCATTCGTGTATCATACTTACTCTTGATCCAAAATAAAAGGGCGTAGTTGACTATATCAACTTTCGTTTTAAAGCAGAACTAGGGATATTTTGGGACGAAACTCATAATTTAGAACTGCAGTCAGATGAAGAGGACGTCCCCTAATTTGACACCCCCTTCTCCCCACCACAGCATATCAGAGGAAGGACGTTTGCCTCTAATGGGTTTAAAGTGCAACAATCCCTCTTAAATGTTGATTCTTCGGTAAAATTGGGTCTCGAATCTGAAAACCTAGGGCTCACGTTAGACTTTACCACCAAGAAACCACGGCCTCAAAAAATAAAGACAAATCAAGCGAAATACCCCCTCCCCCAAAATTTAAAACTATTATGCCGCTTACATTATTTACAAAAGATTAAATGCCATTAGTATGTAACTACGCTCGCTCAAAAAGCAAAAACAGTCTACGTTACGGGCCTTTGAAGTATTTACAGAACCCGATACACACGCAATAATTTATTCACAAATAATACTTTTGTGTCCATTTTTTATTTACTCGGAGTCCTTAAACTCCGTTTGGGATGTTTCTGCAATTCTTGGTTTCAAATATTACAGAAAAAGCGTTTTATCAGAATGAATATGATACGGTATAATCGAACTTCAAAGTGGTAACAAGAAAGTTCCAGAACTTTGAAAATTCCATCCAATGCCCGTTTATTGACTAAAATTAGACACCAAATTTCTTGAAAGATCAATGTCTTCTATTATTCTGCATTAAAGGAATTAAAGTATATCTTTATTTCGTCTCAGAGATTTTAACACTCAGCTTAGTCTTGCATTACTTTGGAATATATGAAAAGCTTAAATGTGATTGGACAGGAATAAGGTGTACTTTCAAAAGTTGTTGTTGTTTCTTATGGCACTTGTCTGAGGTAGACAGCGATTTAAGCCAAAACAGCGTCTCTCGTTTATTTGTAGCACCGACAAGGGCCATGAATATGACTTCTCTACCCACGCATCACATTCGCTAACACCTTTTTACATGAAGGAGGGGGGGCATCCACACACTTTACAGGTTGGGTGGGCATGTTACGGGAATTTTATTTTAAGTAATAAAATATTTACAGAAAGAAAAAAAATAATAACAAAACTATTTACAGAATTTACAAGCATGAAGGATGTAATAATGAGAAGAACCGTTTACAGAGATTTTCTTCTTTGAAAAACGGTTTGTCAATATTATTTGTTGAAATATAACATGTGTCATGATATACATACATATTATGGCACAATAGGTGACGTTGCAGGCAATAAAAGGAGATAGAAAATAATTTGGCCCGTTGGAACGAAGAGAAACTCTGCTTGAGTAAAGTGTGTAATAGGAGACTGCTTGTTATTATTATTAGTATTTGTGAGTATGAGACTTCTTGAGGACTAAAATGATGAAAACAGATTTCTATTTTCACCGATAAATGTAATTATTCTGTGGATTTTTTTTGCCTGGAAAGGTGGCTGTTGGCGTTTCTTTTTAGCCATTCCAGTTCATGGCTTGGTGATGGTTTCTTCGCATGCCAAGAGATTGTGAGGATACATTCCGTGGCATAATGAAGTGCCATGCCAGTCCCAACACAACTACATTAGTCACTCTCAGTAAGGATGAACCTTTTAAGGTAGGCTGTAAAAGGGCCGTGTTCTGAGAAGAAAATGACGTCCTCTCTGATCCGGTTTGTGCGATGAAGATTGACTGAAGGCAGAATATTGCAGACTTTCCTGCCTGTGTCACCATTGCTCCAATATCCTTGCCATTCTTCTAGTATGTCTTTCCGGAGCAGGGCTTTTATGTATGGTTTGGGAAGTTTTGTTTGTATATAATGTTGCCCATTTCGAGTTTCGTACTTTGCTAGTTGGTCTGCTTTTTCGTTGCCTTAATTTCCTGCATGTGCTTTAACTGATGAGATCTGTACAGTTGAATTTGTAAGCAAGATACCAAAAATTTCTCCTGCTATTTGGTTTTGTACTCTTTGCATTAGAAAAACCATGATACTAGCTCTATTGTCGACATGTATTTTAAAAGTGTTGTTGTTTGCAAACTGTGATGCATATTTTAATGCTTCATGTAGTACAGTGAGTTCAGCTTTTTAATATATACTTTTTAAAGGAGATATTACCCTACCGTGGCCTATAATGGCCTTGGAAATCAACCTTGGTTCTTGTGTCAGTCCTATCCCGCCAATTGTTTTTTAACGATACAGACAAGGTTAGGATAGTTCAAAAAGGGTCGGGCTTCACTTCTCTTCGAGGAGAGAGTTTGGTATTTATGGTTTCATGCTCCATTTCGGTTTTATTTGTTGGGGAAACAAGCACCACGAATGCATTTTCAGTTTTGATATTGCTAAAATTAATCGAATTCCAGCAATTAACACAACAACTTAATTACTTAGATGTGACTGGTCGTTGAATGAGATTATTCATTAAAAATTCACACTTTAACATCTTGATTGCCGGACACCTTTTCCACGGTTGGCCGAACGCGCTGGCATGAGCTTTTCATTATTCGTTGCATATTATGCCGATATATTACTTACAGCAGATAAAATGAGTTTTTAAATCATGCTTCAAGCAGTTTTCGTGGTGGGGGTCACCGGTGACCCCAATGGCGCTGTAGACAATTCTTACCATAGCTATTTTTTCAAACAATCGTGCTTCGGTTACTAAGTGATTATTCTCCTTCTTTAGTTTTATTCAGCTCTTTTAAGTGCGCCTGTTATACTTTTTCACTCTACATGCGTTTTTGAGTTTTAAATCTTTCATTTAATATTTTATTAGCCCTTATAAATATGGCTTCGAATGAAGATCATTCATCAAGTACATCCTCTGACGGTGCAGTTTTACAAACACCTTAAAAAATATTGCGAGTGCAATCAGATAGCGAGAAACGTTCATTGAGTAATAGAGAAATATATTTTTCATGTTCTCATAAAATTATGTTTGTATGCTGTATATTCCATTAATTTCTTCATACCATTATGATAACAATCTTATTATTGAAACATTTATCAGTATCCATAATTTCTATAATTATGCAATTTCGTTATTTGCTGCATCGCCGGTCAACCCCACGGCGCAGTCACCAAGTCGAGAGGTGGTCACCAGTTGTCCTCAGGACAGTGTGTTGTAACTAATGGCACTTGCCATGGACAAGCCTCCTCTGATACGATCAGCATACTTTAAGCCTAAGAAATGTGTCTCTGTTTTACTAGTAGCGCCACCTACGGCCAAAAGTAGGGCTTAGCTACACACACGTGACAACCCTTTTTAGGGGGCGGACAACATTCACGCACATTCATTCATGCATCTCAGATCGGAATTTAGACCTGGAACAGAGAACGATCACCTCTGACCCAGTACCTCCAGTGATATTGCTCTCGATATGGAGGACTTTGCGACCACGACCAGATTTAATGAGCACCAATCGCAATACACTTTGAAATTCTTTTGGCGCGGGTGTTTCGAACCCGTAACCTAAGGAGTACGAGTCCAAAGCTGTACAAACCAGGCCATCCCGGCCCATAAACTCCCGACAGTTAAAGTGTTAATAAGCTTTTTTCGTAATAGGTAATCCTCAATGCCATGCAGTTAATAATGCAAAAGTGCATTTATTAGAGACTACTTAGAAGGATGATTATTGGAGGATACTTCATTCATTTTTACAGTTCCTAATAATCTTATTACTAAAGATGCCTTTTCTTCAATGAAGATCTGAGCAAAGCACTCGTTTCTGTGTTAATCATGACGATATACCATTCATTTAACAAGCATAATTTATTCAACGATCATTCAATGCTTCATGTGCTTGTGGCTAGTTCTACAATTGGAGAAAAGACGGCTACTTGTTTGATTATTCAGCTCCTTAAAAGCCGAATCACATAAGCCGGTATTCCACAAAATATGCCACTTCATCTTCTTGTCAGTTAATGAGGCGATCGTTGACTCGCCTCCTTCAATGTCTTTAATACTGCCGATAACTGCATTTGCATCGTTCTCTTCGCCGATATTTCAAAGTTGGTACGGCATTCAAAATAGTTTTAGGGTCCGAAGTATATCCTTAAATGATTATAATAATTGTATGCTCTATAATGTTAATAATTGACATTCAGTATTTTTCAAAGAAGATGACGAGTTGTTCATTAAATCACCACCCTTCTGTGAAAGTTTTAGAAAAATTTCTTTTCCGAGAAATTTATATTCTTAGCATTTAAACATCTGATTGATTAGAACTCAAATTAAAATTTATTATATCCTTTTTTGTACACTATTCAATGTGAGAAAAAAAGAATAAAGATTTTTGGAATGGCACAAACATCAAAAATTAAAAATACTGGACTAATTAATACTGCATGAATTAGAGTCGTATTAAATAATTTATTTGGCATGCATATTTAGCTCATATTTATATATATATATATATATATATATATATATATATATATATATATATATATATATATATAGTTTTCTAATTGATTAAAAATATTTTTAATTATTTAAGTCTCTTGATTTTATGTAGATAATAAAGAATTTCATTTATAATTATAGGCTTAGAAACTAAATAAAATACAAATAAGCATATATATACGTATTTTTATTTTGAAAGAAACTTGAAACATACGAAATTAAAAATTACAGAAATTAATTTCTTTAAGTATCAGCATATACATAAAACCGTCTTTCTTCTATGCACTGAGTAAATAATATAAGAATACTTCGAAGTGCTATATCATAATGTTCAAATCTCCGCAGTCCTTAATAAAGCGTAACACTTCGAAAATACTTTTGTTCTACAAGTTTACCGTCCTAAAATCATGTCTTAAGATCTTTCTAATGGATAATAGACTAGTATGAACTGACTGAAAGTGGATACAGATAGAATCATTGATTTTCTATGTAAAGAGTTCTTAGTAAATCAAATATCAAAAACCCGATAAATTTTTTTGGCCAAAAACTGAAATATGAAACCAAAGCAGTAAATTCACAAAAGGTTCTCCAATAATCGATAAACACACTAACTGCATAATAACCACAAATAACTGCGACTGCTACCACGAAGTATTGGAAACCTTCTATGTACATAATGGCAATGTAGAATGCATTTCTTTTTTCAAATATTGGGAAGAATTCTTGACAAGAATTAAAACTCTCAATATTTTGGATGCTGCTTGCACTTTATTTGCTTTGCTTTACTTTTATTTAAATATAGTTATTATTTTAAGATACATATTAAAATAAGTTCAAATACTCACTCACTATTTCATCGTTCAATGAATGTCATCATTACGAATGAATTAGTTTCATCGCAATTTCACCACTTGCTAATTTCAGACGATATCGATTGGTTCAGATTCAGGTTCCTAACATTTTAAATATTATTACGTCAGACCATTAAATATAATATAGAACCTGAATATGAAAAAACATCTTTAAAAAAGAAATCATAAAAACATCCTCAAAATTATTCAAACACACTTTTCAGAACCATCCAATCAATTGCAGCCAATTACAAAAAACTATATGTAATAAATTATTTCATAATTATTCTGATATATTTATATAAATATTCAGAATATTGTTAGAGAACTTTTATTTTCAAAAGAAAGTTTTATTTTAAAATTATTGAAAAATATTTTATTATGTTATTATGTTTCATTTTTTAATTTCTTAAAAATATTAGCAAATATATAAACGAATCAAATATAAAAAAAGGAATCAAACGATTTTTAGTTAATTTAATAATAGTTGCCAAATGTTAAAAAAACATTATTTTTGTAAGAAGTTTTTAATAATTAAACTTTTTTTTTCAATTAGCTGAATCTTATGCAAACGATTTTTTTTTATTTTAGAACTTTATTTTTTTTTCAAAAAAGTATAAATTTAACTCTAATTTCTAAACATCCGATTAATATTATTCTAAATGATTTTGCTTTAAAAATTTTTCGTAGATGTACAAGTATTTTTATAAGAACTAGTTACAAATTAACCTATTGCGACTTTAAGGTATCCGACTGGGTAAAAATCGTCCAATTTGACAAAACTAACGAAAAAATTTTTAATGCATAATATTAAAGCCTGTTCTTTTAGCTTTCCAAATCTGTCCTTTTTTTGTTCTACCTACTTTAGAAATAAAGTTACGGCCGTTTTCAGTTAGCATAGTATGACAAAAGTGAAACCGGAAATGGCATTTCGATACCGGAAGTTGATGTAAATATTGCAATCTATCAAGGAATTTCGATGTTAAAAATTATTAAAAATGACTAAAATTAATATTTTATATCTTTTATGCCTGATAATAAGTATATGTAGGTATTATTTCAAAATTTGTCTCATTAAAATTGGCAACAAATGTGCTGTACTGAATTCTGTTTGTTTATTTTCTCCACGTTATTGATTACTTCTCAAGTGAATCATTTACGAGCTTTTTTCAACTTCAAATCACTTTTTTTGCTATATTCTAAATCTGTTTCTGGTTTTAGAATGCCCAAAACGAGATCTAAACGTTCCAAGAAACGCAATTTTCATGGAAATAGATTTACTGAAAGTGATGATGTGAGTGCATCAACTTCAAATGTCACTACTGCTAGCACAGGGAAATTGAACCTCGACTGCTCTTCTTATGTTGATATTCTGAAAACTGATATCAACAATAACTTGACAGGAAATCGCATAATTGATTTATCAGTTTTATTTAATATATTTTCTGTCCTTTGCTGTCCTGATTGCTTCTCCAATGGTTTGCATCTCAGTGAGGATTCAAAGTTTGGACTGTGTTCAAATTTTGTTTTGAAGTGCAGAAATTGCCCATTCATGAAAGGTTTTTCATCTACACCCAAAAAAACAAAAATAACAGTATAAACACATTTATTGTGTTTGGATTAAGGTTGATAGGATGTGGTTACACTGCAGGAAAGAAACTTTGTTCAACTCTGTGTTTACCTTTTTTATCTAAGTGTTCATTTCGTCACCAAGAAAAAATACTTCTGAACACTGTTGAATCATGTGCTCAACTGAATTTGAATTCAGCTGCAAAAGAAGTTAGAGATATGAAAAAGGCCAATAACCGAGAAATAATCAGCTGTGGTGTTTAAGTTGATGGCGCTTGGCAACGTCGTGGGTACAGTTCATTGAATGGTTGTGTCAGTGCCATTTCTATTGATACTGGGAAGATTTTGGATATCGAAATCTTATCTCAATACTGCCGTGTATGTCAAACCAAAATCTCTAGGTGCACTAACAGAAGTAAAATCCACATATGTTCTAATCATAAAGGGTCTGCTGGCAATATGGAAGTGGTAGGAGCCTATCGTATATTTGATCAGAAAGTTTACGGCAATTGGTATATAGTCAATATTACGGTGATGGGGATTCCAAAGGTTTTGACTCTGTAAAAGATATATATGGTGAGAATTCGGTTAAAAAACTTGAGTGCATTGGTCATGTACAAAAAAGAGTTGGAGGGCATCTCCGTAAATTAAAAAAGAACACAAAAGGGCTTAGTGGAAAAGGGAAATTGACCGATAAATTTATAGATAGACTGAAAAACTATTATGGAATCGCCATTCGCAGTAATGTGGGAAATCTGGAAAAAATGCAAAGTGCCGTCATCGCCTCTTTTTTTCACTGCTGTTCCGGCACCAATAGTCCCATGCATCGCCAGTGCCCTGAAGGGCCAAATAGTTGGTGTAAATTTCAGAGAGTCAGATTTTCAGGCGTAGAACTTCAAGAAAAGAAACCAGGCCTATCATCAACTATCATAAATAAAATAAAAGGATCCTATATGGAACTGTGTGACCAAAAATTATTGCAAAAATGTCTGCATGGAAAAACACAGAATTGTAACGAAAGTTTTAACGGTGTACTGTGGAATGTTGTACCCAAAGAAACATTTGTTGAACTGCAAACTCTTCGCTTAGGTACATATATTGCTATTTTAATTTACAATTCTGAATACACTGGCTTATTACCAGTTTTTGAAAAATTAGGTGTGCCTATTGAGCCAGAACAAGTCAAAGGTTTCATCAACATTGATGATAACAGAATAGCCGATTCAATTCGACATTCTTCAGTGTCTGTAAAACTGTCCAGAAAAAAAAGAAGAGCATCTAGAAAGAATAAATCAGTGAAGGATGATATAAAGGAAGGTCCAACTTATAAATCAGGAGAGTTTTAGACTTGTTGAAAGATAATAATTTTGCTTTTTTTCAAAATGAAAACTTTAAAAGCCTTTTCTGAAGAATTCAATTTTTGCACTTTTTGCATTACCGTAAACACAATATCTCAATATGTTGTGAATATATTCTTATGAAATTTTGTAGAATTGTTTAGTATAATATTTTTAATGCTCTGAACTAAAAACTAAAATATAAATGCAGTTTTAGGCATTTTACAGGTATTCATAGACAAATTGAGTGCATTTTTTTCAAAAAATTCTTGTTTATATAATTGTTTTAGCCATATCTCAGAATATATTATACATATTCAAAAGATTTTAGTTCAAAGCATGCATATTGGTTATTACAATGTTCTTCTAAAATATTTTTGGTTTCTGATTGTAATTTTTTTCTCTACTACTGTTGGCGTAACAGTTAATTTTTCTGTTTTTTAACTACAATTTTACCTTTTTTTCAAAATGTTATGAAAATATTTTTTATTTGAAAATATTTTTCATTATTCTGTTACATATTGAAACTTAATTTAGAATAATAACAAGCATTTGAAGCATATTTTTAAAAAAAGGCTCCGAACCCAGTCGAATACCTTAATTGTTGCTTTAAACCGTAGAGTTATGAAGAAACATTTAAGCGCAAAGATCACAATTTAATTATATTGTAATTGTACACAAATTTTGATTAGTTAGCACATGTTTTAAACTAATTAAAAAATTTGCTTGCATTTTTTTTTTTCTTCTTTATTTTTATAAAATTGTTCTCAAGAATTAATCTTTCAGAATTGGCCAAACCAAACGATATTTCAAAAAATTTATTGAATTTGTTAATACAATTATAAACCTATTAGTGATTGTTAATACTAGTAAATTTTATACCACATTAATACTTATGAAGATTTTATAATTGGACCAATTATACATGGAAAAGATGGACAAAATAATAAAGAGTAAAACTACAGATAGGGAAAAGTTCGATATATTGCTTTTACTTCTAAAGGTAAGTCAACACTAATTACCGTTTTTATATTAGTCTGTAAAAAAGACATTGAGTCAATTATTGTGGCATGAGCAATGCAGAGATTAATTGAACGTTTCATTTTGTTTTTTAGAATAAATGTTTTTGAGTGAAGTTTAAAACTAAGCGTTTTGCGTATCATTTTGATAAAAATTCCATGGTTTAATGTAAGATTTGTATTTGTCTAAACGATATTTGATCTCATTGGCATTCAGAAATTTTTTTTTATTGTTCAAATAGCCACCTTTGGCAGTCAATTAGCTACGTACAATTTAAGTATAATTTCAGATTTCAGTAGTCTCATATGTTTGAGATTTTTATCGTTATATAGAATTTTATTAGTTAATTTTGCCATATTCATTTCCAATTTCTCATTTCATTCATTTAGCATAAAATATTACTTTTAAATTTTCAAAAGGACTGAGTAATATTCAGCTAACCCAGGAGTCTATTCTTTGAACTTAAGAAAGCACGTAAAAGTCAGAAACATAGCATGAAAATTAATCAGTCAATATTACAAATTCAGAAGCACAGCAGAATATATTACAGGATTTCCGTAATATAAAAGACTATCCAATTCCATATCCGACTATCTAAAACCTCAAATTTTAGTAGGACTGCTACATAAGCGCTGCGTTTTTAAATACCGAGAATCCAAAGACTCCCATCTCTTAAATAACTGAACAACACCAAAGATTTAGAAAGGATATCAGTAAAAGGTACTGGAGAAGGAGTATGAAATGAAATAATCGAAAATTAAAGTGGTAATGGAAAACTGACCGTCTCTCTCTTCAGAAAAACATTTCAGATTCTACATAAACAGTTTTTCATGCAATACGTTTTCACTCTATTCAAGGATCTGTTCTAAACTTTATTTTGTTCTAAAAGCATTTAAAATATCATTAAGGGCAAGAGAGCCTTTTAGCTGTGTGAAACACGGAACTAAAAAATCTGTATGAAACATACAGATATTTTGAAATAAGTTGTGACATACTAGAAATAACAAACAAGCTGTATGAAACATAACATCCATTATTTTTCTTACCGATTCATTACTTATCATCTCTAAGACAAGTGGACAAGTGCATTATTACGAATATATAATATCAACTTTCAGTCACTAAATATTAAATCATTGCATTTTTAGTTATCGTATTTACACGCCTATGAAATAGTTAATTCACTTACTGACATTATCTTTCGGGTTTGGATCTAAACTTTATATACTAAATCTATGAACAACTTTTTATATAGTTTGTTCCTTTTGTTTCATGGATTTCATTGACATTTGGATTGAGACAAATACATATTCCCCGAATGAATTTTGCTAAAATTTTTAATTCACGCATTTTTTTTTAAATTTATACTTAATTGTATCAGTATAGCTCAAAACATTTTCGAGTAATTCTTTTGACAGACAGATAAATGTAGTACCAAAAACGGATCAGAACGGTTTTCGAACATATCGAGATATGAAACTATGAATATTAAAATTAATCAATTTTTCCTGTAAGTATTGCGAAAATTGCAATATCGTTTATATAGTGCACGGCAGAACAGCTTCCTCCTTCGAGTACAGTTTCATCTTCTCTAGTAATACCAGAATCTCATTAAGATAGGAATTAAAATTTAAAACGAGTCGTCTTCCCTCTGATTTAGTATATAAGATTGGAGAAAGATCAATTGCCGTCCTCGTCATCTGTCTGGCCTTCAATTACGAGATCCACCCTCATAGAAGCTCAAGCATTATTTGAAAACCAATTTCAAGAATGCACACTGCAATTCCAAGTTCAATGTCAAGAATGCATTACCTTTACCACTTAAATATTCAAATGAAGTAATTTATATAGTAGTTTAATTCGGTGTTTTTTTGTGTGTGTATAACGATTCCGTCGATGTTTGTCTTTTATGTCAAAAACGGAGACATTTGTCTCTGAGTAGGTTTTAAAAGAAAAGTTTCTCTTTTCTGTAGAGAGTAGTAAAGATAAACCGAGTTGTTATAGCTTCATTGTCTCTGTTTTTTGCCTTCTTTTTTTTACTTGCGTGTTAAACAGACGCTCGCTCATTTTTTTGGGTGCGTAATTTATTTATCTTAATGCTTTTTTAATAATGTCATTATCTGAATGCAAAAATAAGAGTTCGATAAAATTCAAGTACAGATTCAGTAAATAACTCGGAACTAATACTATTTTAGATTCTAATTCGATGAGCCTATTTTTATCTGTCTATTTACACTTTTTTCTTTGTTTTTCGTGTTTCCATTGCACTGTAAGATGTAGGAAGAGAGATATTTTAAGATACTGTTTCATTCAAAACTTTGTAGAAGTTTTTAAATTTGTAGAGAAAAAAAACATTAAATTTATATCGATATATCTCAAACAGTTTGCAATTATTTTTTAGATACAAACAAACAGACAATCAAATATATAAATAAATTCGTGTGATCATCTCGTGTCGCCGCCTCAAATCATGTAAAAGTCATAAATAAATAAATAAAAGTAATCAGTCAATATTACAGTTTCAGAAGCAGAGCAGAATATATTACAGGATTTCCATAGTACATAAGACTATCCAATAACACCTTTGACAACACTTAAAAAAAATTCAGCGCGTCTGCTTCATCAACAATACCTTTTCAAATAACGAGAATACAATGACTCCCATCTCTTAAATATCAAACCAACACCAAAGATTTAGAAAGGCTATCAGTAAATGGTACTGGAGACGGAGTATGACATGAAATAATCGAAAATTAAAGTGGTAATAAAAAAATGACCGTTTCTCAATTTAAAAATAGCTTTCTGATTCTAAATAATTAGTTTTTCATGCAATACGTTTTCATTCCATTCAAGGATCTTTTCTAAACTTTATTTCGCTTTAAATAATTTTAAAATATCTTTATCAGCAAAAGAGCTTTTTAGTAGTATGAAACTCGGAATTGAAAAAAACTGTAAGAAACAAACCGATATTTTTTTAATAAGTTGGGACATACTAGCAATGACAAATAATTTGTATGTAACATACATTACATTATTTTTCATCTCTTACACAAGTGGACGATTGCATTATTATGAATATTTAATATCAATTTTCATTAACTCAATATTAAATCATTGCAAATTCAGTTATCGTGTTTACATGCTTATGAAATAGTTAATTCACTTAC
The DNA here is from genome assembly GCA_026289955.1 of Argiope argentata. Taxonomy (NCBI): domain Eukaryota; kingdom Metazoa; phylum Arthropoda; class Arachnida; order Araneae; family Araneidae; genus Argiope; species Argiope argentata. Next base: position 1,554,577 of record JAOUZG010000631.1, on the reverse strand, counting down.
TGACATTATCTTTCGGATTTGGATCTAAACTTTATATACTAAATCTTTGTACAACTTTTTTTACAGATTGTTCCTTTTGTTTCATAGATTTCACTGACATTTGGATTGTGACAAATGCATATTCCCCTAATGAATTTTGCTCAAAATTTTAATTTGCGTATTTTTTTTAATTTGTACTTAATTGTATCAATATATATCAAAGCATTTTCGAGTTATTGCATTGACAGACACGAAAATGTTGAGATAGAAACGGTTTTTTGGAGCTTATGAGGATTTGAAAAATTAAAATTAAGCAAATTTTTATTTTTACGATAATGCAATATTTCGAAAGATTCAATATCGTATATACAGTGTACGGCAGAACGCCTTCCTCTTTTCCATAAATGTCAAAATGTCATTACGATAGGAAGTCATAGGATATGATCAGTTGCCGTTCTCGTCATCTGACTGGCCTTCAATTACGAGATCTACCCTCAAAGAAGCTGAAGCATTATTTGAAAACAAATTTCAAGAGTGCACACTGCAATTCCAAGATCAATGTCAAGAATACATTAATTTCACCACTTAAATATTCGAATGAAGTAATTTATATAGTAGTTTAATTCGAATTTTGTTTGTGTAACCATTCCATGAATTCTTATGTTTTATGTCAAAAATGGAGACTATTGTCTCTGAATATGTTTAAAAAGAAAAACCTTTTTTTTTCTCTGGAGAGTAGTAAAGATAAATTGAGTTGTTAGAGCTTCAGGTCTTTTGTTTGTGGTTTTTTTTTACTTGAGTCTTAAACAGACGCTTGTTCGTTTTTTTGTGTGTGTGTGTATTTATTTATCTTAATGTTTTTTTAATAATCTCGTTATCTGAATGCAAAAATAGAAGTTCTATAAAATTCCAGTACTGATTCAGTAAAGAACTCGGAACTAATACTATTTTAGATTCGTATTCGATGAATCTATTTTTATCTATCTATTTACAATTTTTCTTTGTTTTTCGTGTTTCCATTGTACTGTAAGAGGCAGGCAGACAGATATACTAATATACTATTTCATTAAACATTTTACCGAAATACTTAAATTTGGAGGGGGGAAAAGCAATAAATGTAAATCGATACATCTCAAACAGTTTGCAATTTCTGAGTTTAGATTCAAACAAACAGACAATCACATATCTAAATAAGCCAGTGCGATTGTCTCAAATCGTCCTCGATTATTCTTTGATATAGATGCTATAATTTCCTTATGAAAGAAAAAAATTCAACTTTTGGCTAATACACAATACCATGAGAACACGGATTCTTATTCAAGTCCATACATTTTATTGAACACTTCGAATTATAGTAAAGAACACTGTTAAAAAGTAGAAACTTTCGAACAATATTTACCTAAGGAACTATTAGCATGCATCTTTGGTGAAATATCACTAGGTTGCAAGTAATACGCAAGGTGAAACAAATCAATATTCATTTTGTATTCCTTCCTTTTCTCGGTCCGAAGAAAACCAATGTTTAAAATAATTCTACAATCGGGATCTCAACGTCACATTCAAGATTACATATATTTAAATCACTGCATTTTTGAATTACTACATTTACATGTTTACTCAATTATTAATCTACTTTCTGGTAATATCTTATCGGAAAGTCCAAACTTTGATATCAATCTACAACGTAGATAGATTAAGCCTCATTTTGTCCATATTGCACATTTAGACTAAAACTTAATGTTCTTATTCCTACGGAAACGACAGGAAAAGCAGTTTTTACTCCGAATAAACTTCGTTCAGTATTTTTATGTACTCATTTTGTTTTAAAACCACATACCTAATTCCGTCAACACAGATAGAACAGTTTTATTAAGTGTCTATCATTTCAATACAATAGACAAAATACCGAGAAAAAATGGTTTCTCGTACACTGGAATGTCTGAAACATGGAGATTCATTAAAAACTCTAGCGTTAATCTTCTGAATAATATAATATTTTACATGCTTCGTATTCGGGAAATCAAAAGACATGTCCTCTTTCCACGAAAAGTCAGGATCGCAGTAAGAATGAAAGGAATATTTAGAAAATTGTTTTCCAAAGTTAATAAATAGAGACGTCTCCTTTACAACTTAAATGTTCGAATACAGACATTTTATTTCTTGAGATAACGCGTTCCGCTGGTTTTCAAACAAATTTGTTTCTACTAATGTAATGAACTGAAGAGATCGAATCATCTCTGCAAAATAAAAATATAAAGGTTATTACCGAATATACTTGAAAGGGATTGAAATTGTCAGCTTTTTATTTTTCCTATGCGTTCTTGTACTTACTAAGCATCTTTTAGTTCAATATAATTTAAATTTTTTCACGTTATTGAGTTATATTTTGAAGATATTGTTCGAAGTTTTCATTGAATTAAAAATTTCATGGTAATGTTTTAAATACATAATAATACTAGTAAAACAAAGCCTTAAAGAAATTAATTGCAACGCAAAATGTCTTTTAGATTCTTTCATCAAATTATTTCAACTTTAGAATGAACCTATTTATATCGTTACATAGAAAAGAACCAATTTGAAAGCAACTTTCGCCGAAGATATCTAACTAATATGGATATCTGAAAACGTATGAAAGAAAGACCTATAATCTATTTTTTAAAGAATATTTACGGATAAATGAAAAATTTATATATACAGCACATTTCATTTAATATGTCTTTTTTTCTTCAATTCATTCTCTGACGCAGATCCTCCTTTTTTTTGTTTCCTCCTTTGCGTTTCAAATTTCATTGACTTATTTTTAAAAGAACTAATCATAGCATATTTTGCATAAAAATTTAAATTTAATAAGAAATTTTTGAAAAATCTATCTATATTTATTTAATACAATTTACATTTCCAGCTATTGATGCTGGAAAAAACCCTTCCTGAGTAGAAAATGAAATTAAACAGGAAAGCTCAACAACTAAACATCACATTTTATTGCATATAAAAACATGGAACAACGGCGGATAAACAAACAAAAAATAGATAACGCAAAATAGCAATTTTGTACATTCTTACAAGCAGCAAATCATTCATAAACAAAAACAAAAGCATAAAGCGCTCAATAATTATTCTTTGATGAATAACACTCCAAAGGAAGAATTCCCTCGAGTACTAACAATTCTCATGTTCGTGCCCCTCCGCTTTTTCTAGCTCCCTTGAGGGGCCATAGGCTGTTATATAAATAGCACAGCACCTCACTACTTACTGGCATTCAATATGGATCATCCACATATTTTGACTTTTGACTCTAAAGTCAACATGGGATTGCAAAGATCGAGGGACACTGACTTTTCCATCCTTCAATAATTTTTAAAAATTCTTTAAATCGTTCTTTCTTTACAGCACAAAGAAGCAGAATTTAAAATTCGTTCGTACATATACTTCGTGGTATTTCCCAAATGTTTATTATTTAAAAGTTTCATTTAAAGAACGGGTAAGGATATATATATATATATATATATATATATATATATA
>JAOUZG010000631.1:1525473-1550676 GCA_026289955.1 Argiope argentata | reverse complement strand
TATTTTTTGTTCTTATATATATATATATATATATATATATATATATATATATAAGAACAAAAAATATAAAATAGGAAATCTTTAACCTTTAATTTTATAATCAATTAAAAAAAATTAAGTAAAGAAAAATTTTGATTATTATGGCACCTAACTTGTTACAAATTATTACAAGAAAAAAAAATTACAAAAATAAAGATTTTTTTTGAAATTATTATAATAATTTTTTAGAATAATTAAAATAATACATATATATTTAGTGCGTGCCCATGCTACTACTGTTAGGGATATATTGTAACATGGACCAAAGCAACCAGAGTAAACTGAAATAGAAATAAAATTAAAAATGAAGAACAAAACCGAAAGGAAAGTAAAAGAAAGGAAACCCGGCCTGAATACATTATCAAGGATCATCATCAGGCAAGGATTCCAAAAATGGGAAATTTTTCCTGTCAACTGATATGTGTATAGTTCAATAAAGAAAATCTGTTGATAAACCGAAATATATATATTTAATTAGAAATTTTATGTAATAATATTTGCATATGCTATGATAAATCATTCTAATTTAAATATTAAATATGAATTTTTTACTGCTTACAGATGGAGTAAACTAACGATTATTTAAGAAATTCAATAGAAAACAGGACGAAAAATTGTGTTTTTTAATATTACATGTTTACCACTTGCGTATTCAAGACAAACGATTTATTATTCTAGATATTGGTTTCTTCTGAAGCTTTATTCCAATCTGCGCTTGATGAAATGTTATCAATAAAGGCTTTTGAGCGAAGCTGTTGGAATTGTAAATAAAATGTCGGTGGTCGTTAACTGAGTTTGGGGCTTTTGTGATTTTCTGCCCTTCGGAAGTTAGCTTGACCGTTAGTGCTTCGTCTTCTAGAAAATCATATTTATCCACACTTTGCGACCTACCAATTTATAAAGTAGGCAACGTCTCTGATTCGATAACTGTTAAGTTTGGCGTATAATTAACTGTTTTACACTAATTCTATATACTGGCTTTTTTCAAGATAATCAGAAAATTTTACTACTCTGAGTGAAATGTGAACCATTTACTCAGTGTCTTCGGATCATTCTGCTACAGAAAGTGCTTATCCGTCTGGTATGTGCTCGACGAAAAGAGTCCTATAAAATCTTTAACAGGGGAAAAATATTCAACAACAGTTTCGGGTTATGATCAAACTTTTTCACCACTTTAATATTTGGAATTAGCATTTGATATTTCTTGATGAAGGGTTAACTATACAAAATATAGAATTACACTTACCGAATTTTTAAGGACGGGGTCTTTAGACTCTGAAATAAATAGGAAGTGTTTGTATGTTAAAGTTTCTGCGTCTATGTTGATGTGAATTGGGAGATGTGTTGAAATCAGTTCGTCATCTCAGAATGATGTGCCTCCCTTTTTATTCTGTTGGAAATTTTAATAAATAAGTAATTGAATTAAAATATATAAATGCAAAAACATTTCTCATAAAAGTATTTATTAAAAATTATTAAAAAATATTGTCTTAAGGAATAATTCACTAAAGTGGATACATATGACTTCAGAATGTATTCATGAAGACACATCGTTTTCTCATTTTCATCTCTATAGCAGATGACTTTTCAGCTTCACTTCAGCATGTTTCAGGATTTCAGGCAGAGAAAGTTCTGGAAAAGTTCTGGTTCTTCCTTTTGGTTCAATCGCTACAAAATATATGGAAGAATGGGTGTGGACAGAACTTGTTTGTTTAATGTTCTGTTTGAAGTACTGAACCAAATTTGAAATAAAAATATTTTTTTGTATTTCGTTCGAATTTTCAAAAATTTTTGCTACTGCAAGTTAAATAGGAAAAATAAAAGGGAAGAAAAAGGCTTTTAATGCGGGATTTAGAATGATGCTCTGACTCCAGGGTATTGCCCTTCCCTCGTTCTTCGTGAGATATCATATTTTATTTCCAATTAAAAGACATTTATAAAATTCCAGTGTATTTAGAACAAAGAGGTATGTGTCTTTTTGAGGGACATATTACCATTCTCATTCTAGTTAGGAAACAAAGTTTGATCTTAAAATGATATCTAGTATAGCAGAATCATCTTTGATCAACTCTCCTCTGAAAGCCGAGACTTTCGTATTACAACAGTATTCAACAAAATAAGCAATACATGTATGCATAGTCATACAGAAATGGATGTGCAAATTTATAATAGATCTATGAAATTGAAAAGGAAAACGTAAAAGCAAAGGTTTGGGAAAATCTAGATAAAGATATTATGTGCAACTTTACATTTTTGTCATTACATTTCACTGCTTTTTATTATAAATTTTGAGTGAAAAAAAGCGGGAGAAAATAGAAGATTGACAATTTGATGGAGATGTCACCTTTTTCGAATTGAGACTGTTCTCATCTGGATAAGTTATTAGATCATTTTGAATGAATTCATCTGTAACCGTTTGAATCTTTTCTCTTATAAATAAAGTTATTCGGAGAAGTTCCTTGGAAATGCAATCTAATAAGCAATTCTGAAAAGCTCCTTGAAAATGCAATCTAAGAAGTAAAATAATCCTGAAGGAAATAACAACAGAAGATAGTACGCTTCACAGTAGAAATAAGTCACTGACAACCCCTAAAGCAAAGAGGATTGATTTTGATTCACCTTGGGTTAAAATTACCACCTTTGAGAACGCACACGTAAAAAAAGGGAAAGCATGGTTCAGACGTGTTTACCACTCTTCAAAATGTGTAAAATAAAAAAAAGTGAACACACATTCAAAATTGGAGGGATTTCTGTTTGTGTGCAAGAAAGTTTTCATTAGGAAATTTCTGGTTATAAGTAAATAGCAGTGCATTACCACTTTAATATTTGAACTTAGCAATTTATATTCCTTGACGATAGTAATGATATTGACACTATCTGGGGTGAATATCATGTGAGGTGACTTCGGTTTCTGATATTAGCAAACGTAGTTAATATTTTTCGTGTGTCGAATTGCATTCAGCTGACGATGGAAGGCGGCAAAATATCCGTTCAATGGTACGAATCGGCTTTAATTCATATGGAATTTATGAATTCAAGTAAATTTGAAGTTACAGGGAAGCGAATATCTTTCAATTAAAAAGACTATTATTCAAAGAAAGTTTGGAGAGAAAGATTATTAAGGTAATTTTAACAATTCGGTATAATCTTCAATGGATTCCTGAAGGCAATTAGTATTTTTAATTTTGATAGCTACAGCAGAAGAAATTTATGCCTTAACACATTCGCTGCCACCAAAATTTATATATCCATCCTCAGAAGCCGAATTTAAAAAAAAAGTGTTTAAATGATTAAAAACGTTCCTAATATTTTAATAGTAAAGCCAGAAAAAAAGAAAAACCTTTTATTTTCGTGTTTAGTAAAAATAATGCTTCACTAACGTGCCACAAAAACCTCATCGTTCAACCTCCAAATCTGAAATAAAACTAAAGCAGTTTACTTATCATACTCGATTGTCGCCCCAGAGCGTCACCGGCATGGGAGGTAGCGCCTTGCTGACGCGCCAGCGCGTCAGTGACAGCGAATGTGTTAAATTAGCGTACATGGGACAACAAATTCCTGGGACTGCGTAAAGAATGACAGAAAATTATATCCATGAGTGCTTGTAGCGCATTGAAATTATTCCAACCAATAGATTCTAACCAATATCAAGATATCCACTGAATAATTAGTAATGTCATTCGGGTTTCGTTCAGGTCTATTGAAAATAAAGATTGTCTACGTATTTACGTATGAAGTTCAAGTGCAATTTTTAAGCAAATGTCAAATTATGGGAGAATCATATGCTCCATAAAAACGGTTCTCACAAGAGACTTACTCACTTTTTGGGGCAGTAATGTGTTGATACTTCTTTTATGCATAAAATAAATACACACATTTGCTATGCATGTCAGAGGTCAGTGACCAGAGTTACCAATTGGAATATATGAAATGATTATAAGCGTTGTATGGATTCCACGGCATAACGTAAAACTTCGAAAGTGGAATGGAATTTGAAATCTCCATCAGAATTTTTCGCTTGCTATATAAAAGTCAATCAGTTAAGCGTTTTCTTTGCAGTCTAATTCCATAAGAATGTCAATCCATTTTATTTTCTCAGGGAATTAAGATTGTGCAATGCTGTGTTAAACGTCAAGGATAAATAGTCAATAACAGTTGTTGCATATCGAGCAATTGACAGCAGTAAAATCGCACAACATTCCGCAGAGTCTCACAAATACTGGCACTTGGCTGTGTTAATTCTTTGCCACGTTCCAATCTGTTCACCCTATTCACGGTGTGTGGACTTGAACCTTTTTCTACACCGGGCCAAGCATATTAAATGGTTTTGGGTACGTCAATAATTACGTACTTTTTTTCTCCAAATATCTCATTATCATACTGGAAAAATACGAACTCACTGATGAAATACCTGTAGGGTTTTGGTTCATAACTCGGCACTAATATACATTTCAAACTCTAATACCGTGTGGTATATTTTATCTATGGAACTTTTTGCGCTTTGTAAATCTTGGTTCATTTGTTCTGAAGAAGGTATCCAGACAGATTTCCAAGGGCTCTATTTCCTTTAAAATTTAGTCGAAATCGTCAAAATCGAAGTGAAAACGCAAAGGATTTTATCGTTACACCTGAAAACCTTTTCGAATTATCGTGTTTAAACGCCGACAAATAGACAATCGTAATTCCAATCATCGTAATCGTGTGGTCTCACCAAAATTTTCTCTCATATTCTTTAATACAGAAGTTTCTTTCTACAATCACAGAAAAATAATTAACTTAATTTAATTAATTTAGTTAACTAAATCTATAACGCCACGGGAGCACATATTTTCATTTTAATTGCTCCATAGCCTTTTAAAAATGCTTTGCATTACATTTAGTCATATTATTGTCTCTCTGACATGCCTCGAATGTTCATGGATAAAGAAAACTGAATCACCATACCACAGTTACTGTGACACTAGTGGGAAATGTTGTTGAGTTATAAAGACCATCACCATCATCTCTTTAATTTTATTAAATACAATTTACGTTTTACTCGCATATTGCTACAGAAAACATATAATTAATGGTAATACGGAAGTAAATCCAATAGACTCAATAACAAAATATAGTGCATTATTCTATATGAAAGTAACAAGACGAAGATAACACAAAACTACGATTGCATAAATTCACACAAGAAACAATTCATAATTCATTTGACTACTGGCAGTTCTCGTCCGTACGCCTCTGGTGTTCATAGCTCCTTTAACATTTCATTCTGTAAATAACGCAAGATCTCGAGGCTTATTGATAGTACATGTGGAGCATTTAGAGATTCTAATTTTTGTTGACAAAATCACCAAATGATTTCCAAGATGGAGGGACGGACATTGACTCGGTCATCCATTTAATAATTATTATCAAATCTGTAAAATGCACTTCTTGAACAGTCTTAAAAAGCAAAGAGACCGTATAACCAATTTGAAAGATTATACATACTTTGGGTTTTCCCAAATGATTTAATGTTTAGATACTAATTCTAAAAAAAAAACTTTTTCGAGATTTTCCTGCTTTTATAAACACGTGGATAAATCTGAAATATTATTCAGAAATTTCTTTTTATAAACTATCAAGAAAAAATATTATTAATAGTAGTAGTATTGTGAAGTTTGAAATTTTTTGCTACAATATTTTATTTTTTATTATAAGAAAAATTATTCTAAAACTTCAATAAGGTTTCCGAACTACTTAAGGATAAACTAATTATTAATTAAGAAATTCAACAGAAAAGAGGAGAAAAAATTATATATTTTTTAACATTATAGTTTTACCACTTCTGAAGTCAAGTTAAACGATATATAATTCTTGATACTAAACCCCCTATGTGATAGTTGTTTACTCAGCTTTAACATATTGAATCAAGGCTTCTGCTTGGAGCCGTTAAATAAAAAAAAAAGTTGTGTACTTTATGAGAGTTGAAAAATTCTGTAATTTCTTCCATTTTCCGTAAGTCAGCTTGACAATTAAGTTAGTTGATTGATTGAGGTTAATTGATTCTATCGTAAAAGTATCGTAACAACTCTTGTAGCATTTTTTTGATAGAAGAGTAAAGATCAAGAATATATGGTTCTCTTCGAAGAAAGGCGATGCAATATTAAAATATTCTTGTGTTTGTCTTTTGAAAACTTAAATTATTTATATTGATTTGAAACATTTCATAATTTATGTTTCAATATTATCTCTAGAGCAAAAAGATGCGCTGATCTCCTTGTAAATAGGCCATAATAAACAACCGTTTACCAACTTTGTTAGAAACTTCCAATTTATATATCGAGATAGACGGTCACTTCTGCTGTTTGAATCTAGGCTAATCGCTGTTAAAACCGGCCGAAACAAAATTCAATTTTTACAAAACAAAGTTCTTTGTATCATCTCCAATGCTTCCTGTTTTAATTTAAATGTTATTTTACGCAGTGATTTTAAAACTGTAAAACTCGAGGAATTCACCGAAGAACTTTCGAGAACACTTTGAAATCAATTCAAAACTTATGAAAATCCCACAGTCAAGTAGGAAATTCACTACGGGCACTGCAATGCAAAATACGCCTTTTCTTACTCCACTACAGATAGACTTTACCAATGAGGCCTCCATAAGTTCTTCCCAAATTCGAGTTTCTTCTAAAAAACTGCTTCAATTTTTGCTTCAAGCGCTTTTCAGCAATACATTTTCTACCAATGATGCTTTACTCGTGTTTTTTAACACCGCAGAGTGAATAGAAGTACCGAGGCATTAAGAATCTTCACAAATTTAATTCAAAAAGAATGTCGATATGTTGAAAATGTTACCCTTGTCGAATGAATATCACTCTGGGTGGCAAAATGTTTCGAAGAACCAGATATTTTTCAAAAAGTTAAAGCTCCCATCATTTCAAAGTACATTGTTATAATCAGTGCTATTTTGAGAGAATTAAATTTTCTTTAGCTACCATTTAATTTTAAAAAATAACCCTACGATTATGATGATGATGCCGTTTTCGTTTTACAACGGAAAGATAGGTGCACTAGCTTCTGAGGGCATATATCCTTGAGCACCCGAGAGTAGAAGTTTGACTTCTAGTTCATATGAAGATGACACACACTTATCGTCTCTTTTTACAGGGAGGCACATTCGCCCACATCATGGACAGAATACAGAAGAACTACCAAGTACAGAAGAACTATCAGAATACAGAAGAACTACTAGTGTTCTAAGTGTCCCGGGGTTGAGTTTCAACCCGGGGTACCCGGAAAGGAACACGCATTACCTCTAAGCCAGGACTCCGACAACATAGCTAAGGAAAATATTTGAAGTCAGGAAATTGCATATTGGAAACAAGTAACCGACTAGATGCCTTTAACAGCAAAATTGTAAGCAGTTTGATTCATAGTGTGCTCAAACTAACACAAAATTAAAGATGGCAGGTATCACAAGTGCAGCACTTGGTCCTCCTTTCTCAAAGGGCTGCTCAAGAGATTAACTGGGAACCACACTCCCAGTTGCAACAGGCTTTTAGTTTGGGTATTAGAAAAGAATACAATTTACTTTTCTGGGTTTTGAATAAATTTTTTACCACTTTATTATTTGGACTAACCAACTTCAGTGTCTTAAAGTTTTATATATTAGGGTACATTTTTCTTTAAAGGAATTTCAAGGACGAGGACCTGGTTCATGAAATAATAGAAAGTATATACTGGTCAAAACTTCTGTTGCTTATGATTCATGTGACGATATAAGATGTGATTAGTTATCAACTCAGAATAACTTATCTCTTTTTTTTCTTCATATTTAAATTATGATTTTCAAAAAGATTCAAAATAAAGAAATGCAAAAATCCTTCGCTTAAAAATATTAATTAAATGTATTGTGATGCGGATTAATTTTACAAGTGGAAACATAAAACAACAGGATATATTCATAAAGACAAATAGTTTTCTACATTTTTATCTTTATTTCAGATGATTTTGTAACTTCAATTCAGAATGTTTCTAGGCTACCGGCTGAGAAAGTTCTGGAACAATTAGGAATATCTCGATTTCTATTGGATCAATCGCTAAAATTTGGAAAGATTGCAGTAAAATCTATTTTAGTGGAAAAATCTCCAGATTCGTCGTCAAGTCACCAAACGATGACCAAGTGTGTGGTTAAGCCATGAGATCAAAGAGAAGCCATCGGATTATCATCCAACAGAAGTAAAACTGTCTTTCCAATAATTGAACTCAACATGTTGGGAAGAGACGCTGTAGATTTGTAACAGAATTCTTATTTGGGAATTGCGAATTTCAGACAAAAATGGTGAGTGATTTCACATTTATTTCTGGAACATATCTTATGTGTAATTTTTCCACAATACTCCCATAATTGGAGAATCTATCCTACATGCAGTTGATTGTCACAAGATGCTTACACATATTTTTTCGGAGAAGGTGAATGGGTACCTTACTTAGATTAATAAATTTCTTATATTGATATACAAGTCAGTAGACTGTAGAAATTTAATTTTTCTGAGAGAAACAAACCCATCAGAAGTGTTCTAATCATTCCACAGAATATAGTAATTATCTCAAATTGCTTTGAAATTTAAAAAACAAAAAAAATCTTATAGGTTTTTCTTATCCCACAAACGACCGTTTAGCTGTTCATGCAATAATTTCTAAGGTTAAACTATTTTAATCTCATAGCCAGTGATAGTTTTGAATGTTAAAAGTATTATTTAATCAGGAAACGATAATAGTCCTATAGGGGTGAATTGAAAACTATAATGTCGCTTTATTTCCCTAAGAATCATGCAATGAATAGCTTAACTCGAATTTTTTTTTCTAATGGAAGTTCAAACTATTCCAGGGTACCAGTCAATCGAAAAACACTTCCGACCCCCTATCAATATCAATTTCAAAATGCTAACTTTCCTCAAATTTTTTGATCATAACTCTTATTAATTTTCTTTATCTAAATGCGAAAATATAAGTTAACAGATAAACTTCTTAGTAGATTATGTGTCAAATTCAGCACTAATATATATTTTAGATGTTAAGCCTGTTTGCCATATTTTATTAATCTTGCTAATTATATTATATGTTTCTGATATTTCCTTTCTGCTGAAACCGTAAGTACAGATTTCCTACAAATGTATTTTATTTAAACTTGAAATGAAATCCAAAAATTTTGGCGTAATGCCTGCTTAACAAATTTTCTCGATAGATCTCAAAACGGTTTTCTATGACCATGTTGAGGCAGTCACAATTAACAATCACAGTATCAATGAGGTGAAATAATTAGACTTATGATTTGAAGTGAAATATTCTAAATTCATCGCTTGTTTAAATGCATGCTAATAGACTTTGTCTTGATTTATTGCCCTATATGGTTCAGAACCAGCGAATTAAGTTCGCCCGAAATGTCGATATCCACGTTTTGTTCAAAAATCACATACTTAACTTAAAAATCAAGCGTAAAATATTTTTTGTTATCGTGTTCACATACAGACAGCCGAAATTTAAAAGAGAATATCCGAAATCATGAAGGACTATAATATGAAGATTTAAAAAATCTTCAATGTAAATGCTTTGACGATTACAACACTTTTCAGTATATTCTCCGTATACAAGAAAGTAGAAACCAGCTCGTCTTATCAAGAAACGTTAAGATATCCCTCAGATTTCAAGAAATATTTGGAACAAGTTCACCTTGCAGTTCCAAGATTAAAGTATTAATCGAGTTCACCACTTTTATGTTGAAATGAAGCGCTTTATATTTCACGATGCAAGATTAGTTGTTGTAATTTTTTCATGATACGGCTGAAATTCAAGAACGGAGGTTGTCGCCTCTGAAATAAAATTAAAATTGTTTTTATTTGCATTTTTTTGTAGCACCTTTGCTTCCAAGTACTTTTTTACGCAAAAGGAAAACATTCACAGCGAACACTAAATCAATATAAATTCATGAGTTAGAAACGATTGCGTTCATTGGCGCCAAGCAACTCGCTGGAGAACAGAATGAACTGAGCAGAACTCCGCTTTTACACATCTGGAGAAGGTTCGAGAATCCTCTCGCTCGAATGGTAAAGAATGTTCTAGAATCATCTCGATATTAGAGAAATAATAAGAACAACTTTAAATTAAAATTCCAGTCCTTGGATAAGATGCGCTGGCTGGGAATCGAACCAGGGACCAAAGGATTCGAAGTCCAATGCTCTGCCAATCCAGCTATGGCGAATTATAAAAGTCTTGCTTTTTGAGGGAATATATATATCAGATTTAAAGTAAAACAGTTATTAATTTTTGAAAAAGAGGATAGCTGTGAGATCAGAACAACAATAATACAGTATCAAATTACTACTTAAGTGTTCGAAAGAAGTAATCGATATTCTTCCATTTATTTTTACCTTCAAGTGAGTGGAAAGGATGACTTCAATTTACAAGGTTAGAGTAAAGACATCTGAAAAGAGACCATTGCATCATTTTTGTGAATTATTTCAGTCACAGGATCATATTTATTGATATAATATAAATTTTAGAGATAATTATTTTACGTTCAGAGTTAATAATTACATATTTGGCCTCTAATATTATTCAATGCAAGACAAGCAATGTAATAGAAACGATAAAAACTATAAGATTTAGAGGAAATACCTCTGAATATACGTCAACATAGACGACAATTTAGGGCATATAAGTAAAAATGTAGGACATTTTCAGAGGAATATAAAGAAAGAGGATGAGTTGATATTGTATGTCTGCTTTTATTAATTCGTCTCACACTTTCAATGATGTACTTTCTAAGAACTTTTAACTATTTAGCCTTCTCTGTTTCTTTTGTAGCATTATTAGCCGATATTCTGGCAACCGAAAGGGCTCTGATATCTTTTCTCTCAGATTTTGATAGAAATATACAAAAGTGTCTCAAAAGCCTTAAATAAAAGTTCTTCGCCTCAAATAAAACATTAATTTTTAAGTTATCGCGTTCATGGAAATATAATAATAATGCCAATAATATATTTTTCAACTACATAAGTTAAAACATTGGAGTTCATTAAATTCTCTATCAGAATCCCACTAAGGCAAGGTCAAACGAGGCAGTAGCTCCAAGCAGAGGGAGGTCCAACATCGAATAGAAAGTTAGTTTTACATTTATTTCTTAAATTAATTTTTTTAAACCAAATACCAGAACAGTGTAAATTCCGTCAGTTTTATGTTAGCTTCTTAATAATATGTCATATGAACACAAAAAAAATCCATTTTTTATAAATCTAAGACTTTCTAGTGCGAAATTCAGCTATTACGATGGACAAATTAGGTAAATCAAAAGCAGAAGAGGGGTTCTGTTGAAGAAGTTTCACCCCACGACTGAATTAGGTTAAATCAGACCATTTTCACGATTGTTTTTTTAAAGATAACTATGTTTTTGTTATATTTCAAATGCAAGAAATAGAAAACACTTATAAAACTAACTTTTTTCAATAAAAATTGGGTGAATCATTGGATTGGTGAGATGAATCCTTGGATATGTTACTCATACAGGTAAGAGCTTCGAAATTAGGATGTATGTCTTACTTGGAAAAATAATTCAATACCGTAGGGTTTTATATACTTGATAGGAAGCCTTGGTATTATGTATACCGTCGCAATCTAGAACTCGCGGAAGATAAAGGGGAAATTTCAGGTAAATCTGCAAGTTTTATATAAGCTTCTTACTAATCTATGGTGTAAACATAACACATCTATATTTCATGAATCCTTGGCTTTCTAGGGATGAATTCAGATATATAGATGGAAAAATTTGATCAATCAAAATTAAACGCGGACTCCTACAGAATTTTTTGTCCCAGGGATCAATTAGGCACAACCTAGCCCTGTTCTCGATTGCTTTTTAAACTATTACAAAGCTTTCTATATATGCCCAATACGAGAAGGTAAAATCACTAATAAAACGAACATTTTTCAATAAAAGTTGGGGTGAGATTAATCATTGATTGCATTACTAATACAGACGTGAGCTTACAAAAAGGATGTATTTTAAAGTTGGAAGAACAGTTCTGTTCCATATTGTCATATTCTTGATTGGATACATTCAGATTATGTATATTATCTCAATCTATAGCTTGTGGAAGAATAAAAAAACTTTCAGAGAGGGAGCCAATCAGTGCAAATTCATTGCGTCTTCAACAGATAAAACGGAAGCACTTTGATTTTCGATGTGTTAAAATTATCATTTCATTAGGCATAGTATATTTAAAACAGGGACAGCCTCTGCTTATCAAATGTCAGAAGGCTTATGAAGATCTTTTACAATGTGAAAAAAGCAACCATTCTCCCCGAAATAGAGGGACTTTTGGTTCGCTTTCATGAAGGATGGCAATTTACTGTTTCAAGTTTTATATAAAAAGATTAAAATGAAATCTACTATGCATATTTCGATGTATCATGTCAGAACATCATTTCTTGAACGGCCAAGCACCACGTGCTCGTGCAAGTTAAATTATATTCATTTTAATCGTTTCGTTGAATGAGTCACTTAAGTATTGGAAACAATCCAAAACATTTTGTCTCGCATTGATTGTTCTAAAAAAATATCACATTTCCTACTTATTTCATTTCATATAATCACTTGCTCAAAATGACATTTATCTAGGTTTTATTTGCTGAAGTCCTTAATTATTTTTTAATTAGATCTTTTGTAAATGGGATGGCAACGCGTTATTAAAATTTGATTTTTTTAGAATGCTCTGCAGATAATAAAATTTCAGTTTTCCGCCTACTTTTTTAACCCGCCTAATTATTTTTCCGCCTACGGATTTTTGTATCCCGCATTCCCAAATTAGCATTATGTTATTTTGGGAAATGATAATAAAAACCAATGTTTGCCCCATTCTTACATTTAGACAGAAATTTTTATTTCTTGAAAAAAGCCTGCGTTTTTACAGAGATATGAATGCTTTTCTTCTCGTATAACGGGAACTTCGTTTCTGAAAATACATGAAAAGCTGTTTGTAATTGCAAACTGTTGAATTTGAGATATAACTGAATGTTTTTAATTGTTTCATGAAGTAAGGTTGAGGTAATTGTTGCATTTGAACAATCGTTATCGGTGAAAACGCATTTTTTTCTGAAGGATCTTGCAAAGAATAGCAGTATGGTGATTTAATTTTCTTTCAATGTCATTTATACTAAATTTTTGAACTCGAGTTTTTTTTAATCTACATGAAAAATACTTTTGTCGTCTCTTGAAAAACATATCTTTTTCCTTAATGAACAAAAGTCAAAATTTTCTTTAGTTTCTCCTTGATAATTTTTTCCCCTTTATCATATGTAGAACTTTTGTAAGGCCAGCTTTCAGGCATGATGATAGGGTGTCTTCCTCGTGTTCTGGGCGTTCCGGGTACGAATCCTGCTTCGGGCAGGTTTGTTCTTCTGTGTTCTATCTGTGAGATGTGTAATCGTGCCCCCCCCTGTAAAAAGGGGCCGTGCTTGCAAATGTGGTGAGTGTGTAGCCAAGTCGTACCCTTGGCCTTAGTTGGCGCTACTTCAAAAACAAGAGACGCTCCTTTCGGCTTAAATCTGCTGCTGTATCAGAGATTGGCTTGCGTCATAAGTAACAACAACAACACTTTTGGAAGAATAAGAGAAGATTTCAGGGTGAAAATTCTTCAAGGCTTTCGTCTCTTGCAAAAACACATCTTTTTTTACAGAAAAAAAGCAAAAAGGACATTTTTTTTTAATTTCTTCTTACTCCTTTTTTAATTATCTCTTTATCTGAATCCAAACCTGAATTGAGAGGCAAAATTCTTGGTGTATTAGGTACCTAATTCGAAACTAATATAATTTTAGATGATTATCCTGAGTTTCACATTCTATCTGTCTGGCTCTTTACATTTTCCTTTTATCGCATTTCATTTGTATTGAAGCAGGCAAGCTTACTGGTTTAACCTGAACATTTTTCATTCAAAATATAACTGAAAAACACCAATTTGGATTAAAGACTGCACAACAAATTTAAAACAGTCTTTGAATTATCATATTAAAATAAAGTAACAAGCAGGTAATTGTAATTCCAATCATTTGGAGTTGTCACCACCGTAGTTCCTTCCCATAATTTTTAAGGAAATTGTAGCTAAATATCAACAACGAAAAAAATTAAACTTTCGGTAAGGCCATTACGCCACATAGGCATCGATTTCTCTTTTTAAAATGTCATATATTTTATTGAATGTTTTGCAGTATGCTGAAATACTTGTACCAGTAGACTACTATTTACCAAAGAGGGTACTGGTGTGTGTCTTTTGCGATTCCTTTCTTGAGTGCGATTCACACACAGCCGCCAAATAAATGAACATGTATTTTTTACGCCTCATTTTTTCTACCGTCTAAAAACAAAACGCAACATAGTTCTAAGGTTGTATATGCATGTCGATTTACTAATCGTCTACATGCATATCTTATACTATAATACGAGGAATGGTTGTCAAGTCGAAAATCGCCCCAGTATTAATAATCTCCGGTAAACTTGAGGGGCTGGGGTTTTTGGCCACGAGGAATCGATTGGCGCCGGTTTTGAAGCGCTACGGTTGAGCAGTTCGGAGTTACAGATAGGATATTTTCAAACTTTATTAGTTCGCCATAATGGCTACTTAAATTTTCAAGTGGTAACGTGCTACCATCTATAGCCA
Source organism: Argiope argentata (assembly GCA_026289955.1). NCBI lineage: Eukaryota > Metazoa > Arthropoda > Arachnida > Araneae > Araneidae > Argiope > Argiope argentata. The sequence continues at coordinate 1,535,950 of JAOUZG010000631.1, read as the reverse complement.
ATATGCCATCTGTATCAATATTCATATATATATTTTTTTTTCATTTCATGCAGACACGTGATGAAAATTGCATTTTTATATGTTTAATGCGCAATAATAATTTATTTTTTTTAAATTTGAGTTTTTGTCAATCTGATGGCAACATATTAATAAGATAATTTTTTCCCTTTTACTCGTAACGCATGCTTGGAGCTTGTTTTAATTTTATCTTATACTATAATACGAGGAATGGTTGCCAAGTCGAAAATCGCCCCACATTTCCGACATTTCAACATTCATCAGAAAAAAATAAGGATAAATTTGATATTTTTACTAAATTTTCTTTCAAAAAAGTACGATTCTAATTCCACTGCTTTTTATTAAGGGAAATTTGTTAATGAAATTTTGATTTTAGCGCTCGTTCGTTAACTAAAAAGATTCGTTCTTTTTGATTCGTTGAAAATTCCAATTTATAAATATTCATATTTCCAAAAAAAAACATTTAAGGAACTGATTTCGATTTCATTTCTCCGAGCGGAGCTCGGTCACCCGCTGGTGAAATTATTAATCGACTTTCTATCCATTTCTTCTCGGGTTTGGTTTAAACTTTTATATGGATATACAGAACAAAACGCCGTCTGATACCCCCGTATCTGTGACCATTCTGGTCACTTCACGGTTTGATGGGCATGTTACGGGAATTTTATTTTAAGCAAGAAAATATTTATAGTAAGAAAAAATATAAATAAAACTATTTACAGAATTTACAAGAATATGAAATATGATAAAGAGAATAGCCGCTTACAGAGATTTTCTTCTTTGAAAAATGGTTGGACACTATTATAGGCTGAAATATAAGATGTGCTATGATATACCTACATTCTGTGTTCATTTAGTTTTTAATGACACACTAGGTGACATTGCAGGTATTAAAAAGAAAAAGAAAATATAAATGGATATACACAATAGAAACGGAATCACATTTCATCCATCTTGTAGATTTAGATTTGTTCTAATGAATTTCGCTCAAAATTTGGAACTAATACTTTTTTGTAAAACAATATACCTAATTTGACCAGTCTAAGTCAAAGTGTCTTTTCATGCTCTTGTTCATATACAGATAGGCCGAATAATAATAATAAAAAAGAGTCCAAAATATGTAGAATCATCATAATTCTCCAGTGTTAATTTTGTTTCCTGATTACAATAAGTTTCTCTTTTGCATAGACAAGAGAAAAAAAACACTTCTTCTTTCCGAGAAGTTTTAGGATCCCTTTACAACTAGCACGGATATGTAAAATCAGCTCACAATGCAGCTATGTGATTATTTCATGGATATACTGTTTTCACCACTTAAATGTTCGAAATAAGTAACTTATATTTCTCGATTTATCGAACCTTGGCTGTCTTTCATCGAGTTTTTCTCATATGTCATGCAAGGAGACCTTCGTCTCTGAAATTTTAAACGAATTTGACAATATATACGGAAAGTTCTTTTGTTAAAGATAATTTTTTTACTTCAAGCAGAGTATTTTTCTGTTTAACTGCGTCGCGGCGAGGCTATTATTTTATTTTTTAATTTTTTTTTTAAGTTATGAAAATAAAATACCGTTTCAGGCAATTTCAATCTAAATATTCTTGATGATTTTTTTAAATAAAGGGTAAATAGCATTTGTAGAAATAAGTAGGAAATTTTAAAAAAGTAACTTTAATTAAAAATATCAAACCTTTTTTTTTGCAATCAACAACTTCAGGCTCCGAGCTATCCAGTTTATATCCTTTGATAGTGAAGAAAAAATGATAAAAGAAATGATTGCTGAAGACATCTGACAAATGTTGACATTTAAAGCAATTTTTATGCTGTAACTTTTTTAAGAAATAAAATACTTTCCCTTAAAACAAAAATAAACTATTTACCAAGAGTAAAACGAAATTATATATAAGAATTATAAAATGCAATTATTTTCTACGTCAGTTCCGCACAGCTAGGCAGATTAGAAATTTTTTAATTTCCTTTATTCTGTTTTATTTTAATTCAAAAGTACTTCATAATAAATCTGAAAGGGCTATTAATTAACGATATTTAATTTTAAAGCCAATAAGTGCAATGAAAATAAACATAATCGTTTGAAATATACGACCGGAAACATGTTAAGCCTAACCTCATCAGTGTTAGAAAAAAAGAATGCTAAAGCCTACTCATTTGGCGATGGGGGAAGGAAGCTATTTTTGTGGGAAAGTTAGTTTTTAATTAATAATTAAAATTCTACGTTTTGTAGTGGACAGAATTGTGAATCAAAACCATTCTCAAATACACTTGAACACACACACAAAATTTTATCAAAATTGGTCCAGTCGTTTAGGAGGTGTTCAGTCACATACACACGCACAGAAGAATATTAAGTATAAAGATGTAAATTTTTTAGAAATCTGCCACTCTGCTTTTGATTGACGAAATTTTTCTATCGTAACAGCTGAATACCGCTATAGAAAGCCATAGATTTATGAAATATAGATGTTTTGTGTTCATACGCTAGATTAATGAAGAAGCTAATACAAAAATAAGAAACTTTATTCTATACTGATATTTGTTTAAAAAGGGTTCATTTAAGAGGGAAATGTAAAATAATCTTTCTTCACGTTATTAGGCTCGGGAAAACTACCCCATACGCTTTTGCCTTAGTTAGATTCTCATCCATTTCTATTCTTCAATTAAAACTTTAAAATAAATCCCTTATATGAGGTGAAGAGCTTTAGTTTACGGCTTTTACACCTACAGGATCTGGACAGCCTGGTTAGTACAGCATTGGACTCGTAATCCTAAGGTTGCGAGTTAGAAACTCACCGACCAAAAGATTCCCCCAGTGTGTGGTGGTTGGCGCTCGTTAAATCTGTCATGGTCGCATAGTCTTCCATGTCGGGAATAATACCACTAGGGGTACTGAGTCAGAAGTGATCGTCCTCTGTTCCAGATCTAAATTACGATCAGAGATGAATGAATGAATTTGCATGAATGTAGTCCGCCCTCTAAAAAGAGCTGTGACAGGTATGTAGCTAAATCGTACTGTTGGTCCTAGATGGCGCTACTTGTGAAAACAAAGAGACGCATATCTTAGGCTTTAAATCTGATGATGTATCAGCGGGGCTTGTTCATGGCAAGTGCCATTAGTCACAACAACAACACCTATTTTGTATATTTCTATCAGATTCTGATAGAAAAGCAATCAGAGAAAATTCATTTGTCAGAATATCCAATAATAAGGCCAAAAGAAACTGAAAAAGCTAGATAAATAAAGGTTCTCAGCATATTTATTATAGAAAGTGTAGAGGTCAAATGTGTAATTAACTACTCCCAACGTAAAACAAATGCCTGTGAAAGGTTTTCTTTATCAATAAATATAATCCTGTGACTGATATAAATAGCAAAAATGATGGGATGGTGTCTTTCTTCAACCGCTTTTATTCTAGCCCTGTAAATCGAATATATCCTTTCTACGCGCTTGAAGGTAAAAATAAACTATTGAAATGGAATCTGCTATGCATATTTCAATGTATCCTGACAGAACATCATTTCTTGAACGGCCGAGCACCGCGTGCTCGTTCGAGTTAAATTACATTTTTTATTCATTTTAATGGTTTCATTGAATGAGCCACTTTAGTGTTGCAAGCGATCCAAAAAACTTTGTCTCGTATTGATTGTTTAAAAAAATATCCCATTTCCTATTTATTTCATTTCATATAAACACACGCTCAAAATGACATTTTTCTAGGTTTTATTTGCTGTAGTCATTAACTGGTTTTTGTTTTAATCAGAGCTTTTGTAAATGGGATGGTATCACGTTATTAAAAACCGATTTTTTTAAGATGCTCGTGCAGATAATAACATTTTTATTTTTTGCCCATGAATTTCTGTTGACGCTCATTCCCAATATAACATCTTATTCTGACATGATAATAAATTTGGGAATGTTTATTACTTAATTCGAGCATTAAGGCTTTAACTTGATACTTATAGCTTAAATTTTACAGTTCTTACCATATAATCAAGATTTAATTGTGTTTTTACTTTTAATTTAAATTTTTGGAAAGAATTTATATTGATTTTGTGCTTTCTTTAAATACTTCTAATTTTTAAGAACATTCACTGAAGAAAAACGTCACATAAAAAAGTACCAATTCTAGTCTGACTTCAGAGACGAAAGCCTCTGTTCTTGACGTATAAGAAAATAATTGAACAATAATCACAAATCACATTGCATCGTGAAATATATGAAGCTTCTTTCGGACATGTGCGTGGTGAAGGCAACTTTTACTTTAATCTTGGAAATGCTTGGTGATCTTGTTCAAAATATATTTCAAAATCTTACTGATATCCTGACATTTCTCGGACATATGAACTAATTTTGTTTTCTTCTTTAAAAAAAACCTGAAGAATGTTGCTATCAAAGAATTCCGAATGAATTTTTTTTTAAATCACCATATTACATTCCTTTATGATTTCAAAAACCGTTCTATCATGTCAGAACATGATGTTATTTTGAAAATAAGGATTGTGGGGCCAACAAAAATCCGTAGGGGAAAAATTGAATTTTTATTATTTGCTCGAGTATCTCAAAAAATAAGTTTTTAATTACGCGTTACCATCGCATTTACAAAAAATGTGATTTAAAAAAAGCAGGCTAATGACTATAGCAAATAAAACCTAGACAAATTTCATTTTGAGTGAGTGATTATATGAAATGAAATAAATAGGAAATGTGATATTTTTTTAAACAATAAATACTAGACAAAGTCTTTTTGGGATCGTTTGCTGTACTAAAGTGACTCATTCAATGAAACAACTAAAATGAATAAAATATAATTTAACTTGCACGAGCACGTGGTGCTTGGCCGTTCAAGAAATGATGTTCTGACATGATACATTGAAATATGCTGAGTAGAATTCATTTTAATCTTTGTTTTTACCTTCAAGCGAGTAGAAATGGTATCTTCTACTTACAGGGCTAGCATAAAAACAGATGAAGAAAGATACTATCCCACCATTTTTGGAATTTATCAATCACAGGATTTAATTTATAGTCTTAGAATTTTAATATTATTTCAGAGACAGCAGTCTCCATTCTTGATGTTTCAACCCTACCACGAAAAGATTGTAACAAAGGAACTTGCATCGTGAAATATTAAGGGCTTCATTCCAACATAAAAGTGGTGAAGTCGATTAATACTTTAATCTTGGAAGTGCAAGGTGAACTTGTTCCAAATATTTCTCGAAATCTGAGGGAGTTCCTAACGTTTCTTGATAAGACGAGTTGATTACTGATTTCTTGTATACGGAGCATAAACAGAAAAGTTTTGTAATCTTCAAATAATTCACATAGGAGATTTTTTGAACCTCCAAATTATATTCTTTCATGATTTCAAAAAGTTTTTTTTCTTAAGGCTATCTGTCTGTGAACCCGATAATTATAAATGTTTTAAGTAAGTTTATTGAAGCTATGTATACAATTTTGAGCAAACTGTGAAGATCAAGATTTTAAATGAACTTAATTAAAAAGCTTGAGCCTTATCCGGCAAGAAATTGACAAAACTTCTATTAGTATTTATGCAAACACGCGAGGAAATTTCGGTTAAACCTTTCAAATCAAAAGCTCACTAATTCCTTTTCAATGAAACTGTGATTGGCTGTTGTGAGTGTTTCAACACTATAACCTAGACAGTTTTTGGACATACCAGTAAAATGTGTTTGTTGTCTATACTTCAAATTTTTGGGTTTTGTTTAATTTTTAAATAAAATATACTCATCTCCATAAATTAAGGATAATGTAAGTTAAAAAAGAGAGAGTCAGGAGCAAAACAAATGTGACTTATTTGTAATGCATATTTATTAAGAAAAAGGTAAAGAGCAAAAAAAGAGGCTATATGTTTGATATCATTAATAAACATTGAAAGGTTTTTGCTCTCCGGAGAAAATTTCAAAACAAAATCTGTTTTTTTTTAAATACAATATTACAGGTTTGACATAAGGTTGAACACATAGTTTGTCTCCCAGACGATACAATGTCTATGGGTCTATACTATGTTTATACAATGGGTCTATACAATAGACTATACAATGTCTATGGGTTAGACTTCCTTCATTCATCCATAGATCGTAATTCAGATCTAGAAAATAGAGCGATCACCTCTGATCCAGTACCCCCAGTGGTATTACTGATATGAACGACTTTGTGATCACGACAGATTTAACGTACACTAGCCACCCTACAAGAGGAGAGTCTTCGGCTGGTGGGTTCGAACTCACAGCCCAAAGGATTCTAAAACCAACGCCCTATCTACTAGATTATCCTGACCTTATACTGGCGGTTTTTATTTACCAAGGCAAAGTCAAGTAGAAGATAAATCGTGTGCAACTGCCCGCTTTTGTTATTGCATTTGACGATTTGTCATTATACATTTCGACTGAAAATGAAAACAGCGCGGCAATAGAAGAATGCCAAATATGATGGAAATGTCATATTTCTCGAAATAGTATTACTCGTGTCTGGGGAAGTTATCGAAACATTCGATAATTTCAAACGATTTCATCCGCAGCCGTTTGAATCGTTTTTTGTTATAAAAGGGGGCTTTCCTCAACAGTTCTTTGAAATTGCAATCTATTAAGAAAAATAACCCTAAAGGAAGTAACATTATCAGTCCGTTTCACAGTAGAAACAAATCCCTTTGAATACGTAAGGTATAGTAAAAGAGGAGCGTTTTTTATTCCTTTTGTGTTAGATTATCACCTTTGAGATAGCAGATATAACAAAGGCATCAACTTATCATTAATTGTTTGCTATTATTAAGGACTCGTACAGTACAGAAAAGTAACTATTTACTTATATGTGCTGGGATTTCAGTTAGGGTGCAAGAAAAGACTGTACTATATATCTTAAGGCTGTAAATAAATGCACAAACATTTTACCACATTAATATTCGAGCTCATCAATATACATTTCTTGACGAAAGAATGTTTGTTGACACAATTTGGGTCGAATGTCAAGTAAGGGAACTTTGGTTCCTGTTGTTAACAAATGAAAGTGCATTGTTTTTCGCTTTACGAATTGCATTCAGCTGACGGCGTAAAGTGAAGGCAAGTAATCTGCTCGAAGATGTATGCGTCGGCGTTTGGTCATATGGAGATTATGAATTTTAGAAAGCTTGAAATTGTAGAAAAGGGAATATTTTTCATTTAAAATTATTAACAAAGATAAATTGTTAAGGATAATTTTAGCAATTCGATGCAATGTAGAATAGATTTCTGAAGGCAAATCGTATTTGGAATTATGATCGCTATAGCAGATTTATATGCCTCAAATTAGCATAGATATGCCAACAATATCCTGTAAATTTGGAAAAGATGATAGGAAATTATATCCATGACTTCTTGTAGAGTTTTGAAGTTATTCCAACCGATAAACGCTTTTCAATATCAAGTGATCCAGTGAAAGGAATTTCTTCTGATTCACGGTTTGGGCAGGCCAATCGAAAATAACGTGTGACTTTGCATTTATCTCTGAAATATCTTAAATGGTACATTATGAAAGAATTCTATTTTCCATAAAAATGTTTCCTAAAAGGGTACTTACGTACTAGACCGTCGATGCTAACGGGCGCCAGCGTTTTAGTAACTCAGCTATTTGGCCGTAACAATCAACGGATTAATACGTAAGTACTTAGCCCAAGTTACTTAGCTCTTCAGAACTCTTTAATGCCTTTCAGAATCCAATTGCTCTTTTCTACATTCTATGGAAGTCAATTCTTCGCAAAAGAAAGTCTTGAATTTTGAAACCAGTTGTCTTTCCGTTTCCCTATACGCTTTTCACAACCACTAGCAGCACACCGCCATTGTTTGTTCGTTTATAAGTATAAACACATCTCATGTCCATTCAACCATGTTTTCTTTGATGGAATAATTCCATAATTTTGGAGATATGTCACTGCATTTTTTCTGTTCACAAGCAAATCCGAAATTTTAATCATTTAAAAAAATCAAAACAGAAAAAGCGCTTAGTGATCTTTTGCGAAACTAACAAAATGGTGGACGACAGTTAAAGTTTGAACAATTTTTTTAAATAATGGCAGGTTTTGGCTATTATTGGTGGTTTAGAAACTCATTGGCGACTGTGAGACGTGCGGTGTCTTTAATGTGAGCATTAGAGATAGTGATCATATCCAGTTTTAGTCCCAAAAATTTCATTAACATGTAAATACGGGACACAAAATACCAAAAAACAAAAATACCAAACAAAACAATACGGGACAAAGATACCAAAAGCACACAGCACGCAGCAAAAGCAACATCTTTCGATTTTGTTAGTCTTAGACCCAGACTGACCACTACTCTCCCGCATCATCTAACCATTCCGCAATCCATCTGTCATCGAATATCAGGTTGATTTATCTCTACACTCAACCCTTTTTCCCTCCACGTTCCTGCGTATCTCCATAAAAAGGATTGCTATGTGATTTGGGCAGGGTTGTCAAAGTTGGCGGACATTACAGCGACGCCTTCAAATTTGGCGATAAAGATCGATGGTCTAATACGTAAGTACTCTTGAAAGTACTTTCATGATTACGGCGATAGTGAAATGTTACCTTTTCTTCCATGCGTAAACTTCTACAGTTACCCTGCATGACCCCCAAACCCCTAAAAGTTAGGTTTTCGGTGAGAGAAACAAAATGATTATAAGTATTGCAACGAAGCCAAATCATGGCAAAATACCTTGAAAGTGCAATGGGATTTAAAAACTCTAATAAGAGATTTATTCTTCTTATATGTGGCTGTTTTACGTGGCCATTGTTGTACGATTCCATAGAAAAGGGAACCCATTCTTGAGCCAATCCATTTTAATCTTAGAGTGATTAAACGTTTTGGTTAATCACTAACAATAGTTGTTTTATGAGAATCAATCAGTAATAAATATTGTCGCTTACTTTTCTGGAGAATCTTGTAAAGAGTAGCACTAAAGCGGATTTAAATCTATTGCAACGTCCGCATTGTTCGATCTATTCCTGATGTTTTAATTCGATGGTTTTTGCACGTAAATTCCAACGGATTCTACCTATATAAAAAGATGTTCTTCCAAGAAAAATGCTAAAGTTCAGATTTCTTCTAATTTTATTATCCTTTTTTTCAATTGTTTATTTATCTGAATGAAAAATAGGAGCTAACCGGTTAACATCGTGATTGACTTGGTGAATAACTCAGCATTGATGTAAATTTAGATTTTAGTTCCATGTGCCAAAATTTATCTATATGGCTATTTACATTTTGTAATGATCGGATTTTATTTGTACTGAAACCACTAGACAAACATAGTTTTTAAGAGCATTGAAAATTTAGCCGAAATCCTCAAATTTGGAATAAAAATACAACAAATTTTAACAATAAATCTCAAAACAATTTTGAATTATCGTCGTTAAAGAACAACAAACAAATAGTTGTAATTCAATCAACTCGTGTAGTCTCCACGAAATTTCCGCATATTTTTTAACGTAGATATTACTATGCCCCCTCTCCATATTTTATTTTTAACAATTGGCAATGAGCGCTCATATTTCATTGTTAAGAATTCCATGCATGATTTTGAATGCTATGAAACTGGTACTAGTAGTCATTTCAAAAACTGATACTTGTAGTCATTGGAGAATGAAAGTTACAAGAGAACCTAGCAGTGTGCGTGTTAAGCAATTGGCAGCTGGGACACAATTAATGCAAAAAGACATGACAAAAGATTATAAATTTTCTATGCCCTTTTTTCTTCGCCTGATTAGGATTAAAATTCAACATAGGGCTACAGTTACAGTCATAAGATCACATGCCAAATTTCTCATATTTTATAATGAACAATATTAATAACAATACGGGAATTTTGTGAAGCATGGTTTGCCTTAATAAGCACACGGACACATCACCATCATAGTTGAAATATTTCAGTAAAAAATCGGGATTTCATTTTATGTTATTTCATTTTTGTTTATTTATTATCATGAGAGAAAATGATGTTATTTTAGTTTGAGCTTTTTGAAGCCTCGCAATGCTTAGGTAACAAATTGTCAATTTATTGCTTTTGAGGCATCACTTTTCTGCTTTTAGGTTTATTAGAAAATAATGCAGAATGTTGTAAAATTTGGCAATTTATCACCACTAAAGTTACAACTTTCCAAATTATTCATTCTCTGAATTTTTACGAAATGTCTTAATAAGTGTAAATCACTAACCAGTTTGGAAAAAAAACATGAGACTATCATATTACGCGTGCATCGATATTTAGAAAAACAATGGATTTTTCCCTCCTTTCAAAATCAGTTAATCTCCGAAACCTAGAAAAATTAGAAATAAAGTTCCAATTCCAATTTTGCCAGATAAAAAAATTAAAAATGAAAGTTTGAATATATATATATATATATATATATATATATATATATATATATATATATATATATATATATATATATA
>JAOUZG010000631.1:1500067-1512266 GCA_026289955.1 Argiope argentata | reverse complement strand
AGCAGATTTATTTGTAGATTAACGACTAACTGTATCTGACGTCATTGTAACATTTACTTATAACTTATTTATCATGGTGTCAGAGGCGATTAGTTATAAAATTCAAATGTATTTTTCTTTACGTATGGTCCGAGTAAATGGAAAGCAATAGTGATAGTTTGCTTGATCTGTAGAGAACATCACTCTTCTTCACATGGGAGATTTAGCGCCAAATATGGCAACCCGATGTTTTAGTTGGAGGATATCTTCCTCCTCGAGACAAATTGCAAGAGCTTGGCGAGTTGGTGATTTTAAAAAAGTGCGCCAAGGGGGTGATGCTCTCTCCAGTCGCACCAATAATTTTTAAGACCCAAGTGTGGATCCTATTTTTATGCCCCTGTGTAAAATAACCATTTATCTATTTGCACTAGTCGTCAATGCCTCCCAAGTCCAACGTTCTCTGCTTAAAACACATGATCCTATCAAATTTCCGATAACAAATAAGAATAAGTAAAAGTTTCAACACAGAAATTATTCCATTTTTGTAAATGAATCATTTTGAATATACAAATTTACACGTTTCTCAAAGAAGTATGAAATATAAGTGTGAATTTATCAAGGCAGATTAAAAATGGATTTATCTCAAATATTTTGTCATGAATTAATTATAAAATCACCCAGAAAGAGAAAGAAATTTAGCACACATTCTTTTTACCACATTTAAACCTCGAATCCACAATATATATATCTTTACATCAGACTTTACATCAGCTTAAGACAGCTCAATTGTCAAAAATAAAATCAGGGCGGAGAATCCGACTTGGACTCTCTAAAATTAACTCGAAGAAATGGTGACGTTTTTCCTAATTTTAAGAAAGAGAAGGAATAACATTTCTATTAGGGGTAATTTTTAAAGTGCTTCGTGTAATGTGAATTATATATATTAATTTCGTATTATTATTCGTATTTTATGTTATTCTTGTAAGAATTTTAATTATGAAATATTACCTAAGGTTTTGCACTTTTGTAGAAGAATATTATAGTCCAACATTCCTTTTAACCACTTCAAATTTCTATATAAGAAAAGCCAATTTTATTCCCAAAACTGTTTCTTATATATATATATAAATGCAACTCGAAATGCGTTGCTGAGAGCAAAACTGGAGAACGGCTTGACCGATTCGGTTAATTTTTATTTTAATATTTTCGTTAAGACACGAGGATGGTTCTTATGGAGAGAAAAAATGGGAAAACGGCGTGGAAAATAGTTAAAAAGACACTTTTCTTACTTTCCCGTCAAAAATCTTCATTTTCATCCCCCAAGCCAACTTAGTAAGATAGCAGGAAGTAATAAACTATCATTTGTTTAAAAAGAAATGCGCGAAGTCAGTTGGTTTTCATTTATAGATAACGGGATGTTTAAAAAAGAAAGAAAATAGTTGCTTTTATTATTAGTCTGTATGGATATTTAATCTATGTCTGCTCAAAATAAAGTCATAATAAAGTAATAAATAAAGAAAAAAAGAATAACACAGGGCAAAAAGGGTTTGTAGAAAGTAAAGTACTGAAGAAAAAAGAATAGAAAAATAAAGAAAAGAAGGGTGTGTGTGTGTGTCGCTATTATTTCCTCTGTGAGCGGCATTTTCAAAGCTGTTTTTAAACTTTCGCATCACTTGAAAACCAATTGTATCTTTATTTGTTTAGTGTGTTCACCTTTATGAAAATTTGAATCTCATTATTCTATAAAAACGTAAAATTTTAGACCTTTCCCTCCACCATTTAAGTAAAATATCAATCCCGGGACAATCATTGCTCGGATAGAAAGAGAAAGATGAGTAGTACAATGAACAGAACATCTGAAGAAAATTATACTAAATAATACAATAAATGAATTATTTGGTTATCAAATTTTGTTTGGTTTAAAAATATTTTGGTGAAAAACCTGTTATGAGACACAGCTACATAAAATATTATATGAAAATATGTAAATTTTAGCGAGCATTAATACTGGTGAACCGACTGGTCGCCAAAGGCGGCTAGTATATATATATATATATATATATATATATCAAAAGTATAACTCTTCTATAATTAAAATCATGATCAATGGTGCTTATACAATTCATCTTGGATTACAATGGTTATTTTCTGTTATGTTTAATTAACACTGTTAACGATTTATCAAAACTTTAATCAACATAAAATGAGTGGCGAAAGAAAAATAATTAAACTTCCCAATTACCTTATTTTAAATACTTCTTTTCAAAATTACTAAAATTAATCATATTTTTCTTCATTATTCAAAAGACTTTGCTCGATTTTTATAACTTTTTCTGTATAAAAAACATGAAATTATGTTCTAACTGAGCTACTCTCAAAAAAGAAAAGAAACTCAAAATATATATATATATTTAAAGCATTAGTGGGAAAAGCATAAAACTTTTGTATTAGGAAGAACTTGTAGTCATGAATGAAACTTTCCGCCTTCGATCCCTAAAATTACTTCAATTCTTCGGGAGGAAAAAATTTCGAGGTCCAGCTTATGTTTCTAAATGAAACAGACCATAGATATAGAAGCTCTAAGCTTTATTTTATCTCAATTCTTCAGAGACCAAAGTCTCATTTCTAGACGTTCAACTGCACTGTATATTAACACAAGGCGGTGCACATAGCCATAAAAATATATAAATAAACTAAACCAAAAGTTAAAGTGGTAAAAAGAAATATCTTTAAAGTCCTTTTCACTAATATCAACATACATTGTTCGATATTACATAACATTTTAAAACATCAACATCATAGAATAACATTGTTGTATACTTAATAATAAATTGAGGTACCAAAAGTCATAGAATATATTCTAATAATTTGGTGGATCTTCTTTAGATCGGCGAAATGCGGTAATTCAACATATCACGGACTTAAAAAGTCGTTGTAAGTTCCCTGGAAATGTTTATATTCTGCTTTGCTGCCTCTCTAAGTAACCATAATTGTATAAATGTAACCTGAAAAGCATTCTGGGCACTTATTGACCTCTTAATTGTGTCCCTTAAATACTTGATGAGATCCATGTCAGGGAAATAAGTGACTAAATCATTCGCTTGAAATTTCAAGAATGTTTCTTAAATTAATCGCGAAAAATTGTTGTCCAGTAACGTGTCGTATTGTTATCCATAAATTTTTAATTGGTGTTTGGATAAATGAAATCAATGCTATGATTAATCAGTTAATGCTAATAGCAATCGTGACTGCTATTAGTAATAACTAGTCATTGTAATAAAACAAATCATCACATTCCCAATTATTATTGTTAAAATCATAATAACAGTGGAATGTATTTAACTCATCCATATACAATTTCATAGACAGATTATTTTACACAAGGCATTTTAACCACACTGAGAAATTCAAAATACTTTTATAATCTTAAAGAATTAGAATTATTTAGTTTGATTAAGAACACGAAATAAATAAATATATATATTACAAATAACATAAAAAATTGCTTTTAAAGTATAATAAAATAGTAAATAAAAAAAGCAATGATAAATACAAATTCAAATTGAGGAAATGGAATTTATGCGCTTCCTGTATGGAAAAGTAAACTGAATTATATTCAAGTTTTAATTTTTTATTGTTTAAATTATGTTTAAATTTCTTCTATTTTATTTCTTTATGGTTATTTGAATTGTATAAAATACGAGCTTTTCCATTTTGGGAAATAATGTATTTATTAGAAAGTGAGCAGTTTCATTAATTGCCAAACGATTACTATGTAAAAATGGTTTTTTTTATTTCAAGATAAATATAAACAAATATATATATATAAATAAAAAGGAAATAAAAATTGGATTTGCTTACCTTAGAAATTCAAACTATACACTCGATGTTCAGACTTTGCTGGTACACATTTTAAACCAGGTAGAATCTTTTTTAATATAGTTATTATATTATAATAGTTTATTTCTTGTTACCCAAAAGGATTCTTTCATATAAAGAAAAAAACAATTTAGTGCTTTGTATTGGCATTTCTATAAACTGAAAAATATTCTAGATATTATGCATCATTTTATTTGTATATCACCCAATTTCCATTCCTAATGCTTACTTACATTACGTATAACTCACTAGAAATGATTAGCAACCAAGAGGGAAAACTACGCTTACAGCTTTAAAAATCGTTTGGTAATGAGAAGTCATGAAAATTAACAATCGTTTGGTGAAACTTATATTCACAATAATAGGAATTCTTTTTGTATTATAATGCATTATTTTTACATAAAAACTACATTTAATTTTTTTAAAAATAAACTATTGATAAAAATATTTTGTTCTTGTATTTCTTTAAAGATTACCAGATTATTAAAAATAGTTTCGTATAAATAATATTCTCAATATGATAAAAGATTTTTTTAATAGAATTTTTTGTTTAAAAAACTTAAAATATCTCGATAATAACAATATAATATAAAAAAATTGTCAACATTTATAGCAATATTCTGAAGGAATTATTGTAAATGGCTCATTGCATAACTGTATATATATATTTATATTTAATGATAGTTGTCATAAATTTCTTTACATATTAATTTTAAAAAGTTTAATTCTTTTGATTTAAAACATAAACCACAAATTTTTTTATCCAATTTTCAAAGAAATTCGAATAAAGAATTGTTATATTAAAGAAAGTTTAAATGGTTAAATCTAATTAAATTTTCGTATTATAATTCTTTTTTTTTTCATTACATGTATACTTAAATGATATGGGGAAAATAATCAAATTCATTTCATAAAATTCTGTTTAAAATAATGTCATTAGTATTTCATCAAATGCCTTTTATCTAAAAATCGAGTGTTTCGTTGAATTCCAAAATCAAAGATGATCATTCCACTCCTTTTCAACCATATTTAACAAAAGCGATAACCATTTATTATTTCAAAAGTTTTCCCATTTGAAATGAAAGCTTATTTAAACATTTCATGCTACGAATCTGCTTTGAACTATTAAAATTCCCGTGCTGATAATTCAGTTAATTTATTCCTACTGACATCAAATCCCTTTGAAATCTGTTTCGCCGTTTCCAGGGATTTAGAAGATTTGTTGCCCTGTTGCTTTAACTCCTTTGTTTTATTTACCATTTTGATAGTAACATCAATTGAATTACCCTCGGAATTAAATTCGGGCATCGTGGAATTATTTGATGAAACTTTTAACAAAAATAATCTTGTTCGTATTTAAATACCAAACGATAAGAAAGTGAATTTAAATATATCATAGAAAATTGAAGCGACTTTCAATATCTCAATGCAAATTAAATTAAGCTTCATGCTTTCATATTTTTGAAAATTTACAAATTAAGAATGTTTTAAATACAGTTTTAAAAATTCTAAAACTTAATTTTTTCCTAAACGAATTCAGTCAAAATACTCGGTTTGGTAAACAACGAAATTAGATTGTGACTGTCTAAGAATTCCAACTTCGAGGTTTTGGCGAAATTCTACGACCGGAATAGTTTATTTAATTGAACAATATTGTGGTATGAATATACAAATAATGTTAAAATAGAAAGGATTGTTCTCCTAAATTTAAACAAATTCATAATATTGTATAATACTAATTGAGTAAAAAGGTCGTAAAAACTTTAAAAATTCATACATTCCATAAATTTAAGCAAAATAAAAAACGGTAGCAGATTTTGCATCGATAAGTCTATAAGATTTTTTTAGGAAAGAAAAAAAATTAAGTAAAAAAATCGTTTGATAAAGTTTCATAGATAAGTAAAAGAATATACACGCAAATAACAAAAATAATATCAAAAATGGTTTGATATTCACGTATTAGACCATCCTCGCCAACGATCGCAAACGGTTTAGTAGCTCATTGGCGGCGGATTTAAATTTGGCGATAAAGATCAACGGATAGAACCATTGCCGAATTGCCCTAATTGGCGGTTTATCAACTCATTGGCGACGACTTCAACTTTGGTGATAAATTTTAACGGTCTAATACGTAAGTACCAATGGTTTTTTTATTGCAATATTTGTTAAGCATATCCAACAACTCAAGAGATTGCCCATTACAGATGTGTCACAAATCCAACAAAGGCAGATTGTATCATGTCCGACGGCATACATTACTTCTCTCGGCGAATCAGATCTTTCAATTCCGCCATATCGGATGGATACACCTGGGACTTCCCCATCTGTTGCCGTATCTGGTGACAGACACATTCACGGAAACTTGCAACCGCCGCTTACGATTCTCTCTTCCCTGAGTATTTGTATTAGTAATTCTTTGACTCTAATAGCTTTGTGACTTGTTACTCAATCTTGCATAAACGTTGTTTTCGCTATTGTTTCTAATAGTACCTGTCATGGACAAGTTCGCTGACACAGTCCGGGATTTTATACTGAGGGTGCGTCCCTTGTTTTAAATTGCGCCAACTAATTAGTAAGGCAGTTTTAAGTAGCGCCAAATCCACACGTCTCCCAGATAGAACAGGAGAAGAACAACCATGTCCAAACCGGGACTCGAACCTAGAACAAATGGAAAGCACGCTACCCCAGTACCAAGATGTTGGTTTGAATAAACGTAACAGAAGAAAGCGCATCTTTTTCACGAAATCATGGAATAATTTTTCACACAGAAGCGTTAAATAACGCTGAGCACTTACTGTCCCCGTTTTCCACTCATATATTAGACTCTGTGTTTCAAAGGAGAAAGGTCCTATGATGAAGGAACCTGTGAGACACCAACATATTGGGACTTTTGGGGGATTGCTGGGTTACACTCATGGATTTGACGTCACCCAGATAAGACAATTATGTGTACTAATGCCTTCATGAAGCGAAAAATGAGCTTCATTTATCCAGAAGATATCAAAGGTAGCGTGCCTTCCTCGTGTTTTGGGAATCCGTGGACAGAGTCCCGGTGTGGGCATGGTTGTTATTCTGTGTGCTATCTGTGAGATTTGTGACTGTGTTCCCCTGTAAAAAGGGGCTGTGCAAGCATGTGATGAGTGTGTATCTAAAGTCGTACTCTTGGCCGTAGTTGGTGCTACTTGAAACAAGAGACGCTTATATTTGGCTTAAAATCTGCTAATGTATCAGCGGGGCTTGTCAAATGGCAAGTGTCATAGGTAAAAACAACAACAGATATCAAATACGCAGAAGCGATTTTGGAGAGAGCCCACTTCGCAAATGCTTCTCTCTTTACAATATCCGATGCTAAAAGTTCATGTCAAGACTGTAATTTGTATGGAATACTGATTACGAACTCCATGAAGAATGTTGCGTATCGAGTATGGTGGTAATCCCAAACGTATACCAATTTCTCGTACACTGCCAATCCCAGCCGCGGTTTCGGAAACTAAGGCTTCCGTTTCGATTGCAACATGTTCCGAAAGTGTCTGCATTTGACTTGATCGTCCTGACCTTACACGAAATTCCAGCAATCCTGTATCCTCAAATCGCTGAACAAGTTTTATGAGGCTTGCCCCTTGATGGACCTTTCCCATTCTTCCCAGTTTTCTGAAGTCGGAATCTACGCAGCGCAACAGTTTCTAATTCCTGATTCAGGTTAAACAGTTTTACCATTAAAACTTTATATTTTCTACATAGATCTGTGGTGAATGCTATAAAAGCCGATAACTTCCTACGAACTGAAGGGTCCCTTTTGCACGATCGGTATGTTACTCGGCTACTAACCATAAGATTGGGAGTTCGGGCCTAGCGCAATCCGCACGTACACCGACAGATCCTTGTTCACTTACATAGCAAGCAACGGAAAACTGATTCTCGATCAGGAGCGTGAGTATTTAAAACCGCCTATCTCATTTCCAACTAAGTCATTCATGCCAGAGCCACCTATCGGACGGTTTTAAAACTATTTTTAATTATAATATGTTTATTCTTACCTACAAAAACTCTTGTGACTTATCGACTAAATCTGCAATCCATTTTTTATTTTATTTAATTTTAGGAATGTTATAAACTTTTAAATTTTCCGATAATTTTTGGCTCGCCAGGTACTTTAATCATATCAGAACACAATGTTGTTTTGGGGGTGAAGTTTTTGTTGTCAACAAATGTCATGAACGAAAGCTGTCGTCTCTGAAATAAGACTAAAATAAATACTTTTTTGTTATGTGGCGTTTTTCCTTTTAAGTGAATTTTCTTAAAAATTAGAAGTACTTAAAGAATCCATAAATTCTTGTAAAAAATCAAATTAAATTTAAAAGCTCAATTAAATCTTGAATATGACGATAGCTGTAAAGTCTAAGCTTTAAGTATATAGTACCAAGTTAAAGTTTTAATGTTCTAATTAAGTAATCCACATTCCTCAATTTAATTTAACCCAAAATTTGTCGTTAATATTTGTTAAAAATATTAATAAATATAATTTGTTAAAAAATATTATTTCCCAAATATTTGTTATATCTGCTCTTTCAAAGGTGTTAATTTGACACAAAAGGAATAAAAAACTATCATCTTTTACTACACCTTAGGGATTCAAAGTGATTTGTTTCTACTGCGAAACGGACTGCTAATGTTATTTTCTTTAGGGTTATTTTTCTTAATAGATTGCAATTTCGAAGAACTGCTGAGAAAAGCCCCATTTATAACAAAAAAACGATTCAAAAGATTGCGGCTGAAATCATTTGAAATTATCCAATGTTTCAATAACTTCTCCAGACACGAGTAATACTATTTCGAGAAATATGCCATTTTCATCATATTTGGCATTTTTCTATTGCCGCGCTATTTTCATTTTCAGTCGAAATGTATAATTACGAATCATCAAATGCAATAACAAAAACGGGCAGTTTCACACGATTTATCTGCTACTTGACTTTGTAAATAAAAACCGCCAGTATAGGACCAGGATAGCCTAGTTGATAGGGCGTTGGTTTTGAATCCTTTGGGATGTGAGTTCAAACTCACTAGCCGAAGACGCCCCTCTTGTATGGTGGCTGGTGCATGTTAAATAAGTCGTGGTGGCAAAGTCGTCCATATCATTAATACCACTGGGGGTACTGGGCCAGAGGTGATCGCTCTCTTTTCTAGATCTGAATTACCTTCTACGGATGAATGAAGCAAGTCTAACTCCTAGCCATTGTATGTATTGTATTGTATCGGCTGGGAGACATACTATGTGTTCACCCTTATACCAACCATGTAATATTGTATTTTAAAAAAGCAGATTTTGTTTTGAAGTTTTCTCTAGAGATCAAAAACCTCTCAATGTTTATTATTGATATCAAACATATAGCATCTTTTTTGCTCTTTACCTTTTGCTTAATAAATAGGCATTACAAATGAGTCACAATTGTTTTGCTTCTCACTCTTTCTTTTCCTCAGATGGCACCGTCCTTAATTTATGGAAATGAGTATATTTCTCCGTGTAAAAAGTTGTAATTTTTTTTTTAAAAAAAAAAGGGCGTACTGCTATATTTCGAATAAATGGGAATAAAGACCTATTGATAGTAGTGAATTAACGCAATTAGTTACTTCAGGCGAATTTATAAAATTTGTCTTTAAAAAACAATTTAGTTTAGCATTTTAAAACTTAATCACCTTGCTAAGGATTTATTTCGGTTTATTACTTTTGTTGTAGTAAAATTTAAAATTATTTACCCTTTTTATTGTCAGAACATTATGTTGTTTTTAGGATGAGATTTTTGGAGTCAACAAAAATACATGGTCAAAGAATTAAAATTTTATTATCTGCACGAGAATCCCAAAATTCTTCTAATAAAATGTTGCCATGGCATTTAAAACAGTCTGATCAAAAAATAAGTAAATGACTTCAGCAAATAAAACTTTAAAAAATGTCGTTTTAAGCACGTGATTATATGAAGTGAAATAAGTAGGAAATGCGATATGTTTTTAAACAATAAATGCGAGACAAAGTGTTTTGTATCGTTTGCAATGCTAAAGTGACTCATTCGACGAAACCATTAAAATGTATAAAAATATGATTTAACTTCCATGGGCACGTGGTGTTTTAATGAGGATTCAATGGGATGAAGTGTTTGGCGTCAAAAAAATGCGTGGACAAGGAATTGAAATTTTAAATTTCAATTTAATTATTTATGCAGATTCAACTAATTGATCATGCAGATTTATTTGTAGATTAACGGCTAACCGGATCTGACGTCATTGTAACATTTACTTATTTATTATTTATCATGACGTCAGAGACGATTAGTTATAAAATTCAAATGTGTTTGTGTTTCCGTTTGGTTCTAGTAAATGGTAAGCAGTAGTGATAGTTTGTTTGATCCGTAGAGAACATCATCCCTCTTCACATGGGAGATTTAGCGCCAAATATGGCAACCCGATGTTTTAGTTGGAGGATATCTTCCTCCTTGAGACAAGATGCAAGAGCAAGGCGAGTTGGCGATTTTAAAAAAGTGCGCCAAGGGGGTGATGCTCTCTTTTGTCGCACCGATCATTTTACTTTAAGACCCAGGTGTGGGTCCTATGTAAAATAAATATGAATGTATTTCTACTAGTCGTCAATGCCTCCCAAGTCCAACGTAAACTGCTTAAAACACAAGTTCTTGTCAAATTTCCTGTAACAAATATGAATAAATTCAAGTTTCAACACAGAAATTATTCCATTTTTGCAAATGAATCATTTTAAATACACAAATTTACACGTTTCTCAAAGAAGTAGGAAATATAAATGTGTATTTATCAAGGCAGATTAAAAACGGATTTATTTCATATATTTTGTCATTAATTAGTTATGAAATCGCACAGAAAGAGAGAGAAATTTAACACACGTTCTTTCTACCACATTTAAACTTTAAATCCACAATATATATATATCTTGACATCAGACTGAAACGCATTAGTTTAATTGTTTGTCCAAAAGAATTTAGGACGGAGAGTTTAGTTTGGAGTCTCTGCTGAAAACTCGAAAAAAAGGCGACTTTTTTCCTATTTTTAAGAACGAGAAGGAATAAGATTTCTAATAGCGGTAATTATTAAAGTATCTCGTGTAATGTGAAATTTATTAGATGCTATCTTTTACCCGCGACTTCGTACGCGTTGAAATTTTGATGTGTTTATATGAGAATTGACAGTCTAAAATGCTATCAAAACCGTATGCTTGCACAAATTTTCAACGTCAATTGAAGCAAAGCAAAGGCGTGAATTTTAAGCAGAAGTTGGGGTAACGCAATACAGATTAGAAAATTTTAATTTCAATTAATCTGCTTTATTTTTATTCAAAAGTACTTCTGAAGGAATCGAAAGATTTATTACTTAACAATGTTTAATTTTAAATTTATCATACACTGCGAAAATAAACAGAATCATTTGAAATAACCGGTCGAAAATATATTACGTCTAACATCATAAGCGTGGGGAAAATACTACTTAAAAACTATATACTTAATACTATAAGGGTATTTTCCGTTTGCCGGGCGCAAACGAACAATCGCTTGAGAAATTTGAGAAAATCTGAAGGAATTCTACATTATTTGCTAATGGAAATATACCGCTATAAGCATACATGAAATATATATAGCTCACATAAAAACAATTTAATTACAAAAAGGAGTTGAACTTTTAAATATTAAAAAGTGGTCTTAGAAAACTCAAAAATATTATTAAATGGCTGCAATTTCGGAATAAAGACCTTTTTAATCGCCAATTTACCACTTTTTAGATGATTTTTTCAGCTTTTTTAATTTTATGAAAACTTTCTTCAAATTTGAATAAAAAATCTTTTTAAAAATTTGTTTTTATTGTTTTATTAATTCATACGTTTGCAAAATCGGCCTTTTTTTATTGATATCTTTTCTTCAAATTTTAATAAAATTATTTATAAAAGTAGGTTAGATTGTTTAATTAACTGAAACGGTTTCAATGATCGGTCGTGCAAGAAATCATGGTTTGTCATGATGCACTGAAATATGCATAGCAGATTTCAGTTTTAATTAATTATAAAATCTTATGATAATCCTTCATCCTTTTAACAATTTTTTTCAATATTTAAGAATGTAAATTAATACTGCGCAGTATTGTACAATATGACCAACAAGCTGTGTTTCCTCGGATCTAAGTTCGAAAATTGTGTTTTCGAAATTGTATCTATTTATCTTATTGCTATAAGCTAGATTACTCAAAAATGTTTTGGCCTAGTTGGATGAAATTTGTTATGAGGTTTTCATATTAAATTATTTATATTTTATAATATTTTTCGCTG
>JAOUZG010000631.1:1469476-1484498 GCA_026289955.1 Argiope argentata | reverse complement strand
GAGAGAGAGAGAGAGGGGGGGATAGAGAAGTCTTGGAAATTTTTCAAACCGGTTTAAAATGATAAATGACTTAAATTCATTAAAATAAATAATGGCTTAAAATAATAACATTCTCACCTTATAACTTGAAATTTATAATCGAAGATTTCCTTTTATTTTCCCCCCTTCCTTTCTTTTTTTTATATCTAAGTACTTTTTTTTTCTTAAGGTCATTTTATTATTGATTTTTGTATTTTTCTCTTAGTCATTCAAAAATTTTTATTCTCATTAATTATATTCACATATCATTTTAAATAATATCCATAATTTTAATTCATTTTTTCAAGGAAAAGAACTTAAGTATTCTTATAATTTTTTCTCTGTTATTAATGTTTATTTTTGTATTAAAGCAATTTTCTTTTCACTTATATTCCTTTAAAAATTTAATAACTAATATTTTTTTCATAATGCCCATTAGTCTCATTGATTCGAAAGATGAAATTTTGAAGTAATAAATGCATTTATTTGCATTCTTTAAAAGGATTTAAACTGTAAAGTACCGTTTTCGTGCCGTGCCATAAAACTAGTTCAGGTATTTAAGCTCTGTATGTTCAAAATTATTTGATATCTGAAATTACTTCTTTCACCTCATGTAAAAAAATGTATTAATTTAAAATACATATAAAGATTAAATAATATGTGATTTTTTGAATAATATATATAATATTTATGCCGCATATAATACTAAGTTGTCATAATTTAAGTTTCAAATACTATAAGATTTACAAAAGAAAAAAAAGTTATATTTGAACTATTTTTTGATTTAAGGTTATTTAATCATTTACAATGATTGTTATAACTTAACTTATTGTTAAAATTCTGAGTGTGAGTTTTTATTACTCTACATTTCGTTTTCAATACATCGTTCGTCTATACCTATATTCTGCTTATAATAAAGATATGTATGTGTATGTGTTTTAATCCTGTACAGAATAACGTAACCAAAAACTACCAGGAAAGATAAAAAGAGGAGGTGTTTACATTTAACAACAAAATAAATTAGGTTTATCCGAAGGATTAATTAAAATTATTTTGGGATATTAAAGTCCCCATTTTATTTACATTTTTTCAAATGTAAATATTAATGAACTCTCTATTAAAAAATAATACCAATGATAATACTTTTTTTATTATTTTATGAACAATATTAATATTTAGGTTATTAATTATTTATTTATGATATTCATAAAATATTAATAAAAATATAATTTAAAAAATAATATAATAAAAATTTATAGTTCTTGTTATTTTATTATAAAACTTTATAAAATAAATAAAATTATTATTATAAAATTTAGATATTTTATTATAAAATTGTTTAAAAAATGAATGATAACATTTTTAATCTATTTTTATTTTATTAAAACTAATATATTATAAGTCATTTCAGTGTTATGAAAAATAAAATCGTCTTAGAAAGAAAATTCTTCACTGAACTATAGATAGATGTTAAAACATTCAACTGGTAAAAATGCTATTGGATTACATTACATTTTTATTTCCATTTTTTTCATTCGATGTTACAGCAATACTTAATAGCCTGAGATTATACCAATATTCTCACTTCTCTTGTGAATCATTGTTTCCATTTCCTATCAGGGATCTTTTTTTTTCTGTTTTTGACATTTCAACTGCACAGAAACACATTCGATTTCAGATTTTTGGGATCGAATTTTACCGTTTTTGAGATCGATTAATTCTTTTTTCATACAACAAATCTATAAAACGTTTATTATCTCAAGCACTTTTTGTATAAACTTATTACTTAAACTTAAACTTATTATTTTGTATAAACTTATTCACTGTCCGATTAATTCACAATTATTTCATTTATCTAAGTTTATGTTTCACAGAATTTATTACTTTATGAAATTTATCGTTTTTAAGTCTGCGTCATATCTATTTTCTTTATTTTAGCGAATCGTTCTTTGTTTCAAACCGATTTCAATGATTATTTTTGACTTGATTAATTTTGTCCATTATGGATAAACAAACTCATTACAAGAGAACAATAATCCTATTGACTTTATATACTTGCATCCTATGCGCACTATGTATCAAATATGTATAAAAACTGAATTTTTGTCCATTCGTACTTTACGCTCTACTGAGCTGCTCAAACTATTGCGATGAAACTTATTCAACTTATTGTTGCTCCTGAGAGAAAGTTATATTCTTAATTGACAACTGACGGAATACAAACAATATATTGCTTAGAATAAATCGCACACATATCAAACAAAATAAAATGATTATGATTGATGCCAACCAATGTAAGCGAAACAAACTCTAAAATACAAACGCTAATTTTTTTTCTTATTAATGAATAGTCATCTAAACATAATGTTGCCACTCAGCGTGCACAAAATTTTTTTCTGAAGCAAATCGCACATATTATTCAGAATTTATCTCAAACTTACAAAATAGAATTATTATTATCCATGCCAAAATGATAAGAAATTCGAAAAATGATAAAATAATATCTATTAAATGATAAGAAAAGAAGAAGAAACCGAAAAGGAATAATCTTAAATGTGCCATTAAAAATATATATTCAAAAAATTGTTTAAACTTTTGTTTTTAACAGTCAAGCTCTTTTAAAATATTCTTAGTTCAGTTTCTAATTATTGAAAAAAAAATTAGAAATTTTTAACCACGGTTTTTTAAACAATTATGATTTCAATTTTATAGTAGATTTAATCAAAATGAAATGTTTTTATTGATCTAAACAAATTCTATTTCAAAAGAAACGAACTTTCTAAATACTATAATCAGATGTCTTTAACCTTTACGTTGCGGGAACCCAAACTCGAAAAAGTTCCTTTGAATACGGGGATTCTGTGAAGAAGATAACAAATGCTTTCCCCCTTTTTTAAAAGCGATTGTTGTCCGATTTCGGCCACCCGTAGTGCTAATTGGTCATCTGTCCTCTCCGTCTTAACCGGGTTGCTTTTTTGAGGTTTTACTTTGTCTGGTCTCCTAGAAAAAGCTTTTTATCGCAGTTTTTTTTTCTGAAACACTAGTTTTCTGATTATATATATATACAAGAAATGACTTAAATTTTATGATATTAAATAAATTTTAAATAGAATAACTGCGGTATAATTATTTATCGTTGTCAATTTTTCAATCATATTTGTGATTAAATAAATTTCTCAAGTCGTACTGAAGGTGTAAATTTAATTCTTATAAAACATGAACACATCACCGTGAATTTCATTTTGTTTTTCTTCTAACTCATTTATCTTTATTAAATGTAAACATTTATTAATAATGTATAAAATTCATAACTAATTTTTTTTGAAAATATTTTCATTTCTTTGCACAAAATAGAGAAAACAATTCTTAGCTATTTTGTAAGTTAAATGTATCTGCAAAATAGCATATATGATTGTCTGCTATTTTGTTAATTTCAAATTTTTAATATTAATATATTGAGCTCATAAAAAACAAATACATTTTTTATTCCTAACATATTTCGGACGGTTTTCAATATAAATCACTAGTGACGTTTCCCTATTTTATTGTCGATTCTTATAATTTATAGTGATTTTTTCCCGAAAATTTCAATAAGTCATAGCAGTATAGTATTTTTGAAAAGTACGCTGAGTTTTGTAGGCAATAAATAATTGATTTATGATTTTTTTTCTGCTTAAAAATTTACTAATACGTAACTAATCACCAGATTTAAGACGGTTAATTTAACCAAACTAAGATTAGATATGGTATGTTTAGAATTTGATACATAAGATTTCATTGATATAATAATATGTTGAAAAGTAGTTATCAAAAAAGAAAACTTTCAAAAAATCTTTAATGAATAAAGATAGCATTCTAAATGATCAGCTTTCGTAATTAGCTACAACATTTGTACAAGCAGAGTATTTAGATTATATTACAGAAATGCTTAAAATTAAATCTAGAATTCCTACTATTTTATTTGAGTAAAAATGTTTCTGGAAAAATTCAAATGTCTAGTAACTTTTCAGTGAATTGAAATGAAGGCATAAAGATTTTAATATTTCTCTTCTGATGTTTGAATGCATAAAAAGCTACCAATTATTATTTATCATAGATTTAAAGAACCTCTTTCAATATTTTAAAATTAGAATCATAACTTTTAACGAATGATTATCTATAAATAATTAAAGCAACCGTTTTCATTAATCATAAAAAATAATGATGAAACTTACAGTTGGCTTAAAAATCACAACCCAAATGTATTTTTAGCCTGAAATATTTGTTCAAGTATTAAACTTTAAAAGTTAAAAAATCTTAAGTAGTCAATTCTTTAATGTTGTGTTAGAATAGTACATTAGTAACTGCGAAGTATATATGCCCGAGATTCCAGTCATAGAAGGGGAGGCAGGCATGAAGACAAAACAGTGTTGTGTCACTTTTCAATGTAAAACAGAATAATGATAGGGTGAAAGAAAAAAACCCAATCGTAGGTTCAATTTAGTTTTTTTGGACTATGACGAATGACGAAAAATGTAGCAATTTATCTAGGTCACCGATTACCTACACTACACCATTCCATCAGAAATGAAATTTCAAGTAATTCTTGATTCAAATAAAATTATAAACGGACATTATTATAAATTTACAAAATTTTATTGTTAAAAAATTAACAATTTACAATGGTTAGAAATTAGGCAACGGTGGAAAAGAATAATGTTTTCAATCGAGTATTACAAACTCATTCCATACCTCTCAGAAATGTTACTTAAAAAATGTCGCCAAAGCAAGGTTCACAAAACTGACTAGCGCCAACAGTGATTATAACTACAGCAGGACGAAATCTCCTGACCCTGAAGGGTATAGCACAAAAGGGCAGGGATTTTTATGAGGCAATTATTGTTCGCCGGGAAGTTCAAGTGGGGGGACGAAATCCAAGCTTGTTACTGGTACAACAGTTGTACCGACCCGTAAGGAAAGGTAAAAAAAATCTTGGTACAGCAGTTGTACCGCCCGTAAGCTAGAGGTTAAATGAAAACTTTTGAAATATTCTATTCTCTTTTTAAATATATGTATAAGGAGCAAACGATTTATTTCAAAATAAATAATTATAATAGCAAACGATTTATTGTCAAACGATATTCCTGTTATGTTTATTTTTCTTTGGATAATATAGCGATTTGCTGAATAAAATTACAACTTCGAACTACAAAAAGTTTACAAAAAACTGAAAGAAATTGTGCAGTTACACCGAAAAAAAATAGAAATTAAGAAAAAAAATATTTTTTTAGTTGCATGAAAACGAAATACTATAATAAACAGTATTAAACACAGATTATAAAATGGTAGAAAATTCATAATAACAATTATAGGACAAGACAGTTGAAGTACTCTTGGTTTGATTAAGACTATTTTATCTAAATTCAACTACTTTTGGAAAATGCGGTTGGCATCGTCAACGGCGAGATTAACAAATTAAAAAGTTTTTCAATCTGGATTCGTCTTTCTCGAAAACTTGAATAATTTTATTTTGCGGCGATCCAAAATTCACAAATATTGTTATTATGATATTGAATTTTGAGAATGTCATATAATGGGAAATGTATTAGATCAGGAATTTATTACAAAATAATTATTTTGTAGAACAGTTTTTGGTTTTTTCTTTACCCTCTCCAGATGTTTAAAATCTTTAAATAAATTAAATATTTTTCCTTTTAGAAAAAATGACTGAAATTCATTTATTTATATTTTTTTTATTTACGAATCAATTCTGTGCCAATATCAAAATTGTTCTTTTTAGAGAAAAAAAAGCTTATCTAAAACGTATATCTATTTCGTCGATCTAATGAAAAATGATAGCTACATTTTATCATATTTGTGGATTTCATGGTTTAGTTTTTTTGTTTTGTTTTGTTTTACTTATTAATGATTGAATTTATTTATAGAGAGAAATACTTTTCATTTTTCTTCTAATAAATATTTATTCAAACAATGTCTTCAATAATAAGCAGTTTCATGCTGTATGGCATTTTTGTTCTGTTGTAAATAATAAATAACAATTCTTAATAGTTATAATTGGTTGTTTTTTTTAAACTAAGAAATACCAAACGATCCCGCTTAATTTTGTGAAAAATTCAATAGTATTTTTTTAATTACAATATGTTATTCTTTTACTTTTACTAAGAGAGCAAATTTAAATAAGAAACAGAATGAGTTATTTCTCCAAAGTTATTTATTATGAGAATCGTTTATTATATTAAGACCAAACGATAATTTTAAAATCAATGAAAAATTGAATTCGCCATTTTTTTATGTACAAACTTTAGGTTTGTATTTAATGACTGTAAATGAGTCTTAATTTGATGACTTTAAAATAAGCAAAAGAACATAACTTTCTGTAACTACGCTTTACAACAGTTTTAAAAATAACTTGTACCTCATCTTAAAAAGGCCAAACTTCCATCGCAAATTGCATTTACGATAAAAGATTAATGATTGAGGAAAAATTCTAGAACTTTCTTTTCAAAAACTCAATTTAGTTAAGTAAAACTCCAAAGTGAGTGAAAACTCATTTAAATTCAGATTTTGCGTCGGCGTTAAAGGGAAAGAGTGTTGTAATAGCATTTTTCCTCCTTGTAACTACTTTTATCTCTCCTTCTTAATAGTTTATTTCAACTAGGAAGAAGGAGGAAAACATTAAACCTTTCTTTGCGGTTCTTGTGGGGAAATCTTTTATTATAGCATTTTGAAATGAAAAGATTGCAAAAATTTATTGATTACTGTTTTGAAAGCAATAGCACCATAACTGATAATTTCTAGTTATGCTTTTAAATAAAATTAGGATAGAAAAATAATTTTGTTTTTATTATTACGAATTATAAAAAAAATTGAAAAATAATTTTTGTAAACGAAACTCGAACCAGGGACGTCCAGATCACGGGGTAGACATGATACCCATATGCCAAGAACCCTATGCGGTGCCAAGAACAATTTATTTCTTTATAAAGTGGATTTCAGCAGCAAGAACCAAAACCTGACTTTCCGCCAATTATATCACTGTTGGATTTTAAAATGAATTCTTTACTGGAATAGCAGCTCTGGTATACTAGTTCAGTTTGAATTCTTAAAGCAATGGTCATTTAATTGCTGCATAGTATTTGATATTTAATAATTAACAGAGCAACTTCTTCACAAATACTTACATACAATACAACATACAACAAATACATACATACAATACAATATACAACAAATACATACATTTAATACAACATGCAACAAATACTTAAATACAATACAACATACAACAAACACATACATACAATACAACATACAACAAATACATAAATACAATACAACATACAACAAACACATACAATACAACATACAACAAATACGTACATACAATGCAGCATACAGCAAATACATACATACAATACAACATACACCAAATACATACATACAATACAACATAAACCAATTACATACATACAATACAACATACAACAAATACATACCCACATGCAATACAACATACAACAAATACATACATACGATACAACATACAACAAATACATACTTACATACAATACAACATACAACAAATACATACCCACATACAATACAACATACACATACATACAATAAAACATACAAAACATCTAACTGGGCAAATATCCAGGGTGAATATAAATTTCATAAAAATCCGAAATAATAAAATTAAAAGGAGTGTTATTTTGGTATTTGCCCTAGTTGCCATTTTATACTGATGAGCCTTGGCAAAAACGCAAAATAGTTATTTTCCGAACATCAGAAGTAGAAACAAAATTACAGATGTTAGAGATGCTCTAAATAGACTAGAGTCATAATCACGTTCCTTACGTACTGTTAAAAATTTGTAATATTGTTTTCCTGTGTATGATGTCTGATCGGGAAAGTAGTTTTATATATCTGGTAATAGTTTCTGATGGATACCAAGTCAATAACCCCAGTCTTAGTGACGAATTTGGAGATTAAATGAAGGACTCCAAATATTCCAAGAATCTTAGTATCTTTTCCATTAAAATTTGAATTCTGGCATTTGTTATAAGCATTCGATGCCTTGCCATGGAAGG
Source organism: Argiope argentata (assembly GCA_026289955.1). Taxonomy (NCBI): domain Eukaryota; kingdom Metazoa; phylum Arthropoda; class Arachnida; order Araneae; family Araneidae; genus Argiope; species Argiope argentata. Next base: position 1,476,387 of record JAOUZG010000631.1, on the reverse strand, counting down.
AATTTCACAGACTAGAGGAAACAATAATCAGAATTGAGTTCAGGTAAGTATTTGAGCGAAAGCTCTCCCGAGAATGTTCTTTAAGCGCTTTTGTGCTGTTAATATTATTTGTTATTTGCTGAAAGTCTTTTGATATACTCCGAATGCTCTTTTGTATTCGCTTAAACTGTGTTTTGCAAATGTGTATTCTTATTTTCAAGTAGATTAATATTTTAATCATTTTTAATATAAAAGCAATTTATTTTTTATATTACTCGCAGCCAAATTTTCCACTCGAATTGTTCTTATCAATCTAATAATTTTTGCTTTGATTTTAAAATGTCCGATAAAAATGTATTTGGTACATCTAGTTTAAAAATAAAATACTTATTTTCTATGATTGTTTGGTATAATTTTTAACTTCATTGTGCTTTCCAATTCAATAATTCAATCTCTATATAATCTTGCTGGTGTTTTGGCATAGGGGGACCCGTGATTTAGGTGTCCCTGGTTCGAGTCTCGTTTCTTGCACTGTTTTTCTACTGTGTTCTAGCTATAAGGTATGTGAATGTGCCCCTCTGTTAAAAGGGGATGAGCAGGGGAATGTGATGAGTGATTAGCAATAGTCGTACTCTTTCTACTCAAAATAGTAACTGGTGCTACTACAAAACAAGAATCGCTGATTAGGCTTAAATCGCTGACTATCTCAACAAGATTGTCCGTGACAAGTGCCGTAAAAAACAGCAAGAATAGAATCTTAAATGTCCATTGATTTATTCCAATTATTAGTATTCTAATCTTCTAAACAGTATATCTGACATCAGCCAAGCGAAATTTTCTGTTCCGTGTTTTTTGAATGCTTGTGAAAACAGCTAGGTTGAAATAAAAAATAATGGAACAGTTCAAACGTTCTTGATTAAAGTAGAAACATTTAATTATTTAAAAATCGAATCGATAAACTAAAAATATGAAAATATTGATTAGGTTACAAATCAACCAGAAGAGTGCAAAATTTCAAAAATCTGGCATATCAGGAAATGAATGAGAAATGTTTAAAACATGCAAAGAGCCAAGTATAATACACTGACAATTTTAATTTGCCTACAATTCTGATACGAAATAATTTCTCGAAAATTGAATAGATGTCGCCATAATTATTTACATTGAGAGAAAGAATGAAAAAAATTTTTAACGTCTCTTTCATTCTTTTCACTTTTTATTTGACCAGATTTGTTTTATGTTCGCAAAGATAGAATTTTGTGATAGAATTTCACTCTCATTTCCTATTGTAAAGGGTGTCCCAAAATTAACGCAAGATTTAAATTAAATAGAAAGCACAGTTTGTAATCTTAAGATTGTTATTTTTTTTATTGAATCATTAAATACATAACATAGGGTTATTTATGGAATAACACATTGGGAAATGGCTTTCACGGCTTTGCTGGCACATATGCACCCTTTTGTCGAAATTTTTCATGACCATTTTGCATGTGGTTAAATTTTCTCGATGAAGCATTAAATGTCCCCTTTGCATGTGTGCTTGTGAGCTAATTAGCATAGAACTTTGACTAAAAATAAGGCCATAAAAAGAAATCCAACTATGTTGAATCACACAACCTGGGGGGTCAATTTTCAATATTTTTTAATGGGATCACCAGGTTTTCATTATTTTTTTTATTATTGTTCAATAGTGAAAACACGTTGTTGTATCCTGTAATGCTCCATTTTTACTAACCCTAAACTCTCAGCTATAATATGGCTCATTATCATGGTTGCCAACAAGTTACTGCAAAAATGGCGGCAAATTCAAATCTTGAGTTAATTTTGAGACACCCTTTACTAAAGCTTCAAAATTTCGTACATTAATTAATTCACGCTTAAAACTCAATATTTTAATGTTTTCATAATTTAATAAATTCATTGATTAAATTAACTTCAGTTGTGGTTGAAAGTTCAGAGTCAATTTGAAAATAATGACTAATTGTTCAGCTCTGAAATATTTATAATAATGAATTATACATAAAATATTTAAAAGTGAGAAAATGAATTTAAAAAATTCTACTTTTCAATATATTAATAAAAATGAATTCTTAAAAGTATTTTTATCTCCCAATTAGTCATAGTAGTACAGGAAATACAGTATTATTTATTTCTGAGAAAGTTAAAAATGAAAAACCGACCGAGAATAAAACAACGACCATTGAATTTTTGATTTCAGTTTTCCTTTTTATGTTTAGTCATTGTTTTTTCTCCCAATGTTTTAACTTTGGAAATAAAATTTATTAAATTCCTTTTTGAAATTTTTTAATCAAAAAAAAGTTTATATGGACACTTACAATGATTCAAAAAATATCTCAAATCTAAGTTGCCGATAAATTAATATTCACATGACTGTAGATGTAGCAGACGATAATGAACTCTTTTCATCTGTTTATTTTTTCAGAGATAGAATGTACATAGAATCCTTCAATTTTTTTCTATTTTAGGTTTAAGTTCTATTATAAAGTTGACAAAATTATGCTTAAATATGAAGTTGGTTGAAAATCTTATTATAAGATACATAAATGATAGTTTCCATTTGCAAAACTACTCTAAATTATTCTCTAATTTTTATGAAATAAACAAAGCAAATGTTTTATTTTAAAAGAAATAGAGCAAAATGGTCTCGAAATAATAATTCTTCATCGCTATAAAAATCTAGTTTTGCAAAATAAAAAGAAAACCTTTTAAATGAGTTTGCAGTTTAGGATATAAGTGAACATTTCTTTATGACACGCAGGACTTAAAAATGGTGTTTTTTTATGGTTTTCCCTAAACGATTCTTCAGAAGTTAAAAAAGAATGTTTTCCTTTGGAGTGAATAGAATTAAACCTTAGTTTCAGAAATAACAACATGAAACGAATACCTTTCAAAATAACAATTAACTTCAGAAAATGAGTTTAGAACGTAAATATTCTATTTATTCTAGAATTCTTGTAGAATTTTTAATGATTTTAGGTTAAATAAATGGCAACACTAGATCTGCTTATTCTTTTCGAAGAAATCCCTAAGCTGTGGTTGAAAGAGAAAACTAATGCATTTTTTTATTTTAAGAATGTAACATATTCTATTTCAGATCTCTTAGTGAAAATAAATAGTTATTTTCCCAATTTTGAATTGCTTAAATGAAAATTGTATTCTTCGACTGACTTAATAGACCTATAAATTTAGGAATTTTTTTTTGTTCTGCTTGCTTATTATTCTAAATGAGAACTAATGAAAAGTAATAAGAAAAACAATATTTTGTTATCTACATAATTTTCCTATTCATTTTTTTAAAACTTTTTCCATTGTTCATCTTTCAGGAAATCCATAGCCATTCAAATTTTATTCAGTATTGAATTTTTTTATTTCAATTTGAAAGCGAATCCAAAACTATGAAACAAATGTAAAATGGAAACACAATCAATTGTAATGTTTGATAAGATTAATGTGCGTATATGTAATGTATTAAAGAGAATAACCTAATTACTGTTCTTAGACTCAATCTCAGTTAAGCGTTGCTGATATAAATGGTGGTGGATAAAGTGCTTATGAATAGTACGTTGCCTATATAAATAACAATATACAAAGTGCTTATGTAAAAAATATTGCTTATAAAAATGGCAATGTATAAAGTGTTTATGTAAAAAGCACATTGATTTAATAAATGAAAAGGCGTAAAGTAATTATGTAATGTATGTTGCTTATCTAAATGACAAATATATAATGCCTATGCAAAGTCTGCTGCATATATAAATGGCAATGTGTAATGTGCTTGTGTAAAACTTACATTGTTTATTACGGCAACATATAAAGTACTTACTTAAAGTACATTGCTTATTATAAATGACAATATATAAAATGCTCACGTAAATTATGTTGCTTATTGTAAATGGCGATGTATAAATTTCTTATATAAAGTACATTGCTTATATAAATGGTAATGTAGAAAGTGCTTACATAAAAATTATATTACTTGTTATAAAGGGCAATATAGAATGTGCTTAAGTACAATAAGCTGCTTATATAAATTGCATTGTATAAAGTGCTTATGTAAAGTTAGTTAGTTAGTTATATAAATGGCAATGTATATATTGCCTATGCAAAGCTTGATACTTTTATAAACGGCAATATATAAAGAGACTATGTAAAAAGTACATTGATTATTACAATGACAATATATAAAGTGCTTATGTAAAGCATGTTGCGTATATAAATGGCAATTGATAAAGTGCTTATGGAAAAAGTAAATTTCTTATTATAAATGACAATATATTAAGTGTTTTTGTAAATTAAGTTTCTTATATAAATTGCAATGTATATAGTGCAAATGCAAAGCAGGTCTCATATGAATGGCGATGTGTGAAATGCTTTTGTAAAAAGAATATTGCTTACTATAAATGATAATATATAAAATCCTTATGTAAATTATAATGCTTATTTAAATGGCAATGCTTTCTCAAACAGATTAAATGATTTGTTTTTTCTTAATTCTTAAGATCTTAATATTAATGGTAGTGGCTGGAATTCCATGTCGTCCAATATATCAAAGAATATTCAAGAGTTAAGGGCTTGCGATATTTCTTAAGTTAAAATATCTTTCAAATATACAAGATGATTCTGCGATATCAATCTGGATGGATTTCAGGAAATGGAGAATCATCTCATGTGAATATTTTCAGGTACAACTGATCCACATTTCAGTATTGGAGAAAAATCAAGAAAATGGATAATAGCCAGGACAATTCCCATCTGATTGCAATAATCTTAGGTATGTTAACGATACCAATAATTAAATTTGGTGTTAATAAATGGAGATGGGATGATAAATTTTTCTGGAGTTAGAAAACTATAATAAAATTGGTCATTGTATTTATTACAAATTCTGTCAAGTGCTTATATTTGTCTTTAATGTAATATTGACCCAAACATGTAATACAAATTGTCGTTATTAATAGAATAAAAAGTAATCCTTTATACGAAAGGGTCATATATAAGGAATCATATAACAGATGCTGAATTTTTAAAGAATTTTGTGACATTTTAAACTAATAATGATTTTAATCATATCCAAAATCCCGCAGCAAGAACAATACAACATACAAATCATAAACTTAGATGTCATCTCAAAAACTATAATAATAAAATCAAACGGTGACAAGAAATATTATAAGTGGATAAAATGTACTTTAAATGCTCTAAAAATATCAGAAACAAAATTGTTAGAAAATTTAAGAAAAAATTGATACGATACTGAAATTAGCGATAAATATTGCTTTAAAAATCATTGTTATTTATTTAATTTATGTTATTGCTATCACTGAAAATTTTATTTACGGAAAGATATTTGAACTTTAATTATAAGACGTGTTTTTTAAAAATAGTTATCGAAATTATTCAATAAATAAAAGCATCCAGCACAGATTTGATGAATAAGACAAAATAAATACTTTATCATTTCATAGTTCCTTGCTCGTCGTATTATTTAAAATTATTTTTTCCAATTGATTTAATTGTTTAATCTTTAAATATGTTCTGTAAATGTTCTTTTATATAAATGATTCATCTAAATTTCATTTCACGAGGAAAAAAATAATCTGAAACTGTAATCATGCAGGTTATTAAAAACTGCCATTTTATTATGCTCATAGAAGTAAAACAAAAAGTAGTGATTCATATCATAACAACAATAATGCCAAACGATTTTATAATGTTTCATCAGATAAATCCAAAATATTTTTGTTGCGAAAAAAAATTCTATAAAAAACATGAAAAGATTAATTAAATTTTAATTCAGTGTTGATCAAAAAACTGATCTTAGCATTCGTTTTTTTATTTATCTTTGTACAACCAACAAATTAAAACGTGTGCTTCTTTCTGTCACTGCATCAACGAGAAGAAGCATTAATCGAATTTTCATTCCATTCCGTATATTCTGCGAATATTTCCTCAGAGGTAAGTGGCAACAAATGAATTGAAAACGGAAATCGTCGTTCAAAAACGCATTAATGTGCTATAAATATTAATGCCTCATTAGTCTGCTCACGTATTCGAGGTAACGATTCGATTACCGTAAGAATAATTACCATGAATAAAACAATCGGATTACTCTTGTCTACCAAGGCTCTAAATTACAATATTGAAGGAAATAATTGCATCACATCAAAAAGAAATTGATAAAGACATTATACGAGTCATTTATTTTGAAAAGCAAACCGAAGCTTTCATTTTTTCTGAATATTATAAATTAGATGACTTACCTTTTACGATGCTGAATAAATCATTTGATGGCTCTTTGTTTGAAAGATAAGGACTGTTGAAAAAATAAATAAAAGGACACAAATTCAGAGGAACAAAATAAGTAATGAGTCTTTTTAAACAACATTCATGCAAGAAGCAATTGCTTGATATATCTAACTGCCTTTGACAATCAAATTTTTGCCTATATTATTGACTTTTCAGGCTATTAATCGATGAATATGAAATGTACTTTCAATATAAATTTGTTTGAAATAAGTAATTAAAAAAATTAAATGAAAAAAGAATTAATTAAAAAAAATTAAGTAATAAGTTTTTTTAAACAAATTTTATGCATGTAGTAACTTACTAATATATCTAGCCGTTTTCGAAAACTAGTTTTTATGCCTAGATTATTGACGTTTCAGGCTGTTAATCCTTGAATACAGAAATTATTTTTTTATTTTACTTTGATATTGAATGCAAATGAAATGAAATTAATTGAATCAATATATTACTATTTCGGGTGCTAGTTAAATAATTGCAAAAAAAAATGAAATCTTTGATCATAAATTTCAAGTTACAATTATATATATATATATATATATATATATATATATATATATATATATATATGTGTGTGTGTGTGTGTGTGTGTGTGTGTGTGTGTGTGT
>JAOUZG010000631.1:1420343-1459476 GCA_026289955.1 Argiope argentata | reverse complement strand
AGCAGATTTATTTGTAGATTAACGACTAACTGTATCTGACGTCATTGCAACATTTACTTATAACTTATTTATCATGATGTCAGAGTCGATTAGTTATAAAATTCAAATGTATTTTTCTTTACGTATGGTCCGAGTAAATGGAAAGCAATAGTGATAGTTTGCTTGATCTATAGAGAACATCACTCTTCTTCACATGGGAGATTTAGCGCCAAATATGGCAACCCGATGTTTTAGTTGGAGGATATCTTCCTCCTCGAGACAAATTGCAAGAGCTTGGCGAGTTGGTGATTTTAAAAAAGTGCGCCAAGGGGATGATGCTCTCTCCAGTCGCACCAATAATTTTTAAGACCCAAGTGTGGATCCTATTTTTATGCCCCTGTGTAAAATAACCATTTATCTATTTGCACTAGTCGTCAATGCCTCCCAAGTCCAACGTTCTCTGCTTAAAACACACGATCCTATCAAATTTCCGATAACAAATAAGAATAAGTAAAAGTTTCAACACAGAAATTATTCCATTTTTGTAAATGAATCATTTTGAATATACAAATTTACACGTTTCTCAAAGAAGTATGAAATATAAGTGTGTATTTATCAAGGCAGATTAAAAATGGATTTATCTCAAATATTTTGTCATGAATTAATTATAAAATCACCCAGAAAGAGAAAGAAATTTAGCACATATTCTTTTTACCACATTTAAACTTCGAATCCACAATATATATATCTTTACATCAGACTTTACATCAGCTTAAGACAGCTCAATTGTCAAAAATAAAATCAGGGCGGAGAATCCGACTTGGACTCTCTAAAATTAACTCGAAGAAATGGTGACCTTTTTCCTAATTTTAAGAAAGAGAAGGAATAACATTTCTATTAGGGGTAATTTTTAAAGTGCTTCGTGTAATGTGAATTATATATATTAATTTCGTATTATTATTCTTATTTTATGTTATTCTTGTAAGAATTTTAATTATTAATTATTACCTAAGGTTTTGCACTTTTGTAGAAGAATATTATAGTCCAACATTCCTTTTAACCACTTCAAATTTCTATATAAAAAAAGCCAATTTTATTCCCAAAACTGTTTCTTATATATATATATATATAAATGCAACTCGAAATGTGTTGCTGAGCGCAAAACTGGAGAACGGCTTGACCGATTCGGTTCATTTTTATTTTAATATTTTCGTTAAGACACGAGGATGGTTCTTATGGAGAGAAAAAATGGGAAAACGGCGTGGAAAATAGTTAAAACGACACTTTTCTTACTTTCCCGCCAAATTCTTCATTTCCTTCCCCCACACCAACTGAGTTAGATAGCAGGAAGTAATAAATTATGATTTGTTTAGAAACAAATGCGCGAAGTCGGTTGATTTCCATTCATAGATAACGGTATGTTTAAAAAAGAAAGAAAATAGTTGCTTTTATTATGAGTGTGTATGAATATTTAATCTATGCCTGCTCCAAATAAAGTCTGGACATGGAAGAAAAAAAAAGAAATAAAAGAAGGGGGTGTGTGTGTGTCACAATTAATTCCTCTGTGCGTGATATTTTCCAAGCTGTTTTTAAACTTTCGCATCTCTTGAAAACCAATTGTGTCTTTATTTATTTAGTGTGTTTACCTTTATGAAAATTTGAATCTCATTATTCTATAAAAACGTAGAATTTTAGACCTTTCCCTCCACCATGTAAGTAAAATATTAATTCAATATTCCGGGACAATCAATGCACGAATACAAACAGAAAGATGAGTAGTACAGTGAACAGAACATCTGAAGAAAATAATACTATAAATGAATTATATGACTATCAAAATTTGTTTGGTTTAAAAATATTTTGGTGAAAAACCTGTTATGAGACACAGCTACATAAAATATTATATGAAAATTTTAGCGAGCATTAATACTGGCGAACCGACTGGTTGCCAAAGGCGGCTAGTAATATAATAAAACTCAGTTTCTTGGTTATCAGTAGCAGATGAACTCGTGCGTAAGAGTTGTTTAAACTTTCCCTCTTAACTATTGGTTACATCTAAGCTATAGATATGGAACAAAGGCGGTTCACGTAGGAAGAAAAAGATAATAAAAAATAGAAGATAAAAAGGCCAAACGATAAAAGAACTAGACAAAAGAAGGTGTGCGCATCAGGAAACAGGGGGAAGAAAAACAGAGCTGAACGATGAAGCTTCAGGGCATTCTTCAAACCACCTGCTTCGAAAAAAGATGAGTTGACAAAAGAGGGTAATTGGAGTGGTCTCGAACAAAAACTCACTTACCCTTTCCGTGCATTATTAGGATGAAAGATACTTAAACTTTTTCTGGGGGAAAAAGTGGATTAAAAAAAGGAGGGAAAAAAATAATAACTTTCTCACATGAGATGCGGAGATTATTGATTTTTACATGAGATGCTATTTTCTGATATAAATAGGATTGGCAGTGTCTCTTACATTATTTTGCTATTTTTTGTATTTCTGAGGGAGAAAAAATAATCTTTTAAATTGATAGTTTCAATAAAACCGATCCGTTGTTCTCAGAAACTGTTTGAAACAACCAGTTGAAGGAAACTAACTTTAAAATTATATTGAGCAGAGATGCACAACCTTTTCAGGATGAGGGGCCGAAATATGAAAAAGGGTCATGACGTGGGCCAAAGCAGCACGTGAATGTTAAAACATATTAATAACGCGAAAACTCGTTTTTTGTTTTGTTTTGTTTTGTTTTTTGTAGCAATACGCATGAATTACATTTATTACTTTACTTATTTCACTCATGCATACATTACGCAATAAATAAATGAAACACAAACAGTATAGATATTATTGAAATACTTTACCTTAAAAAAAAGCATTTCAGCTAAAAAGATGGCAAACTTGAAATAGAATAACAGAGGAAAACTTTTTTTGTAATTATAAAGAGAACACAAATAAAATTTTGAGAAAAAAATCAATAATCAAAATTAGCAAAAATTAATGAGATGGCTAGGACTGAATATTTTAAGTTAATGATTTTATGCTGGGCTTAAAACTGGTTGGGGCTATACGCAGAACAAAAATAAGAAATAGAATAGTAGAAGGGTTCTCTCATCTGCAATTATATTTCTTACTTTTGATTTGCTTAAATTCATTAGTGAGAAAGTGAACTCATTAATGAAAGTGCTGCCAAAGAAAGGAATATTTTTGCATTAAGCACAAAATATTCCTCGGGTAAGTCTTTATAAAATTCTAATATCGATTTTTCTTTGAACTGATTTTTTTAAAAAATTAGAACTCTGTAAATAAATTAAGGCTAACTGCATACTCTCATCCACTAGATTTACAACAACAGAAAAAGGAGAAGAAAATTAATCAATTTTTGTTTGGTCCTTTTCAAAATCTGAAAATCAATCATCCATTGCATTACGCAAGATTTGAATGTGATCCTCATACTGCATTTTCATGCGTGGAAATCTTTCACGTCCGCGAGCTTCTCTTATACGTAAACTCGTACTCGCAGGTAGCCATGAAGGGAACAAATTGAAAAACCGCGTAATAAAAAGTAAATAAAATTAATGTACAAATGTAAATTATTTATTTTGATGTAGAATCGTTTTCGTATCCGATTTTTTTCCCTACTTATTTGAAAAAGTCTCATTTCATTTTAAATTAATCTTATTTTATTAGCACCATTCATGGGCCAACTTCAAAGGCTATGCGGGCTAATTTTGACACACGTACTGTAGGTCGTGCTTCCCTGATATAGAGGTGTCAAAAGATAGAGGAGAACTAATAATAATAATGCAAAAAGTGAAAAAAACAGTGCAGTTAAGTCTTTAAACATTCAAGCGCTTGAAGGTTATAAATACACTCAGTATCAATAGCATAGACATTTCATGTTTAGGTTTTATTTATTCTTTCAACTTTTCTTTTTTCTTTTTTTTTTCTTCCGTTCTTTTGGAATGTTTTTCGAATGACAGAGAAAAGGAGTGAATGACAGTTGATGATATATATTGATGTCATGAGACTTCGAATGAAATAAAAAATTTCGATATCGGATCATTTGTTGTGGATGAGGAACTCTGTCGTGTGTGTTTCTCAAAGACAACGGACATTAAAATAGAGTTTCTCGGATTTATCTCAAAATAAGGAGCAAGGCAAATAGTCAACTCATAGATGTGACAGGTTTTCTCCACTACAGATGTTAAGACTAAATCTGCGTGCTGAATTTTATTTGTGTAACCCTCTTCGTTTTATAATTATAGTGTTAACTTATATAGAACAGCCGGACAGACGGATTTCCTCAGAGTAGATTTTACTCAATATTTTACAGAAATATGGAAATTTGGTGTAACTATTGTGGAACAAATTTCAACCATCTAGCTCAATGTAACAAGTTTATATTAGTGGTTTAGTAAATATAGATGGCATCTGAGACGTTGAATTATTTTTATAATACCATTATTTATTAGGAAACGAGGGCAACAAGTTTTTGTTAGTGGTTTAGCAAATATACATGGCATTTCAGACATAGCATTATTTTTTATAATGTGATTATTTGTGACGAAATGAGAGTAACAAGTTTTCATCAATTATCAAGTGGTCTGTGATATCCAGGTCATTTCATTATTTTTTCACTCCGTGATATTTTAATTCAAAAGGGAAAATAATACTTCGTTCAGATGTTGCTCCATAATATTGGCTCCCGGGTCACCAATTAACCTTTGCTGCCGGACGCTGCACCACTGCACTATCACATAATAAGGAACGAACGCTATAAACGAAATATTAATCATAAAGAGGGCCAATCAATCTTCGCGCTTCCATGCAAACAAAGCAAAGTAAAAACACTATGGAACACGGCGAAAAGTTTTAGATTGAACGCTAATTGGTTAAATAGCGAAAGCGAGAGCATTGGCACTCTCAGAACTTTTTCTTGTCTTCACAACAGAAAGTACTGGAAGTCACATATGCATATCATAACTCTAACACGCCTTTCTCCCTTTCTGAAGTTTGCCGAGCAGTTTGAATGATATCCCAGAAGACTAAAGGTTAATGTCTTATTATGGTAACTTGGTTAAACCAAAACTTCCAGTTAAATATAGTTTGCTAAAGTTTCTCGGCTGGTGGTTCATCTATAAAACATTTTCTACACCAGAAATTCTCGAACAAAATTCCGCTTTCAACGTTAAAGCACTTAAAGCAATTCCCTACTCGGAAGACAAACAACGATTTTTATACAGAAAACTTCGTAACAGGCTTAATACAACAAAACTCCATTCCTCCCAAATATTTGTTGCTCACGCCATATCAATTCAGGTGAAAATGTCTGCTCGACCCCCCTCCCCTGGGGCTCTTACCGCTAAATTACCGATCGTTAGGTCTCCTTTTGCTCATTAGAAGAATGACACTTCTCGGTCGATTTCGGATATCGCATTTCTTTCCCTGCTTCTGTGCTTATTTCCGGTATCGTCCTTGTCTTATACAGCAATTCGATTACGTCAATACCACCTGCTCTTAGGAATCATTAATGTCCCCGCAGATGATTGTATGGAAAAGGGAAAACTCCATCGGTTGTTTAGTCTATAGGCCATTGATACGGCTAATGAGGCAGAAATCCCTTGTGCAGTATTAGATCCTTAACGATGTCAAGTTCGGTTAAAATATTCATGAGAAGTTTCAAAACTTAAACCTAGTTTCTAAAGTTTGATTATATATTCTCACGATATTTTATTTCCGCGCATACTTGGTATAAAGAAAGTATTGGAATCTTCAAAAAATTCGAACACATGATTTTGGCTAATCGACATCCATGAATTCAAAAAAGCATATTTTTGGAAAATGTCTACCTGTGACAAAGATACGCTTTGAGTTAAGGCCTTATCACACGGCAAAATACCGTCTACACTTTCGTGGACAAACGACCACTAAAGTGACGTCACTTGAACATTTGTTGTTTGGTAAACATAAAAACGCAGGTGTACGTTATGGTGTGTTTATCGTTCTTTATTTCTTACCCTACTTAGTTCAATCGCGCCATTCTAGGCAAGCTACGTCACTGTCAAAGTTTCATATGATTGGTTGAATATCGTTTGCACACGAAACCTCCATCACAATCATCTACATTTTCAAGCTGGTTTAAAAAAACACACGATGATGAAAATCTTGCTTCAAGCGCTTGCCAGCGGGTTAAAATTGAAGACTTTCCACGAAAGTGTGGACGGTATTTTGCCGTGTGATAAGGCCTTAGTCAGATAAAGTTTGGCATACGGTATTTTTACCAAATTTGTGAATTTCTATCAAATTCTGAGAAAAATCCTTTCCAAGGAAGGAAGTGTGCCCTTCTGTGCGAATATAAATTAATATTATAACTACACGATTAAGAAGACTAAAAATTGAAATTCAATGCAGAGATTTAAGATATAGAAGAAAACTTTTAAATTTTAAGCCAAAACCAACAAAAATGGAACATCTATCAAGCTATAACTTCAGAAATATACAAACACAACAGCTAAAAAATATATCAAATTTGGTCAATGATTTTCTCATTATAAGTGCAATTTCATGTAAAATTTTTATTCCAATCGTTTAGGGAAAATAAGCATATAAAGCATGGATTCTATTTTTCGATATTATTAACCGTATGCCATTGATTTAGCGCCAACCCCCCACCAAGGATCACATTTTAGATTCAGTAAAACTGTTAAGTTCAAGCTAAGGGATATAGTTACTTTTTTAACTTAGCGGGTTCAGACTGAAGGGATTTTACTTGAGGAGAGAACAAACACATTTATTTATAGCTATTTACAGGATGACTTGATAAAGGAAAATTTCAGATAAAAAACAATCCAGTAGTCAACAGTCACTTGCAGCGTAAATACAAGCCTTACGCACAATAGACACCGATTGCGAAACAGCTATTGTATAGCACAGTAAACAGTAAATCACAGCGAGGTCAATAATACAACGTTCTAAGCAAACGTAAACACAGCTCACTATTAACATGCGAGAAAAGTAATCAGCTTTTACAACGAATCACTACTCTTTCGTGAGAAACTACCAAATTACGGCAACCCGTCCCTTATATAGCCGAGCGAGCGAGCTCCCAGAAGCAAGCGGAGGTCCGAAAAACGCCGTGAACAATCTAGGTGGTAACGGAATATTCTTTTAGCCAAATTAACTCGGCTGGCGCCAAGTTCTTCGTCAACCGTCGCCAACGATCTCTCCTTCGGTTCCTTTCGAGGCGCTCGCCCGCTTGTAGCAATATTATTCTGTGAGGGGACAATATAACCCTTATAACTTAAAGATACCGTGCCCCGGAATTCTAGTGATTAAGACATTTATTTTAGAACATATTTTAGCAGATGCTTTGCCGAGAAGAAGGCATTTCTGAAATTCAATTTCAAAACTAGCCACTTTACAACCGCAACTTTAATTTTTAATTATAAATATTTGATTAAAAACATTATCTGGTAGATAAAATTTTTCCGAGTCAAATCTAAATTATAATATACAAATCATTTTGACTAAACACAAATCTGTCAAGATTAGTTCAAAGAGAAATATGGCACCGACATATAATATTAATCACAGCCTAGATTAGACTATAATAATTTAATTAAAAATTTTATCTGGTAAATAAAAATTTTCCAAGCCCAATAAAAATTATAATATGCAAATATATTTGACTAATTACAAATTATTCAAAATTAATTAAAAAAGAAGAAATATATCCACACATAATATCAATCATAGTCTAGATTAGAATATATTCCCCAATTTTTAAAAAATAAATTAAGGTGAATTTTGTATTTGTCATTAAATTAACATAAAAATTTTAGGCAATCTCATCTTTTCTTTTTAAAAATTCTACTAAAAATAAATATTTAAAAAGAATCAAATACATAGATGCATAATACAAAAGAAATAAACCCCGATATAAAAAAAATCATGAGAAAAAACAGATGAAAAATATATATTTCATTTTTTTTTCTTCATCCCATTAAATCTAACTGTTTGCGACGATCGTGAAACGTGACTTTTTGTTCGAAATGGGGCTATCAAGGACAAATGCCAGGCTATTTATATCGAAAGACGAATGCTTTACGCAAAATTGATTTATTTATAGATCCATGAAAGTCATTTTAAATCTGTATATTTGCAGTAGTCAGGAAATAAGGAATTTTCAATAGGGCTATATTGCGGAAAACAGCGCAACATTGGATTTGCTTTATTAACAACAAGCTTTTACCCGGGACTTCGTACGCGTGGAAATTTTGATGTTTGTATGTGAGAACTGACAGTCTAATCACAATGTAAAATGTTATCAAAGCCGTTTGCATGCATAAATTTTCAACGTCTATTGGAGCAACGCAAAGACGTGAATTTTAAGCACCTGTTGAGGTAAGGCAATGCAGATTAGAAAATTTTAATTTCAATTCCTCTGTTTTATTTTTATTCAAAAGCACTTCTGAAAGAATCAAAAGATCTATTTAATAACAATGTTTAATTTTAAATTTATCAAACACTACGAAAATAAACAGAATCGTTTGAAATAACCGGTCGAAAACATGTTACGCCTAACATCATTAGAGTAGGGGAAAAAACTACTTAAAAGTTATGTACTTGAAACTATAAAGGTATTTTTAACAATTTAATCGGAAATGATGAAAATAGGCAAAATGAATATGCACAGCAAGAAAAAAAATCAAGAGAAATGAACAAGAAATATCGAATTATATTAACACAAGAACAGCTTAAGAAAAAAAAATTAATAAACCTTCCTTTAGAATAGTAAGGTAATATTAAAATTAAAAACGGGAACAGGAAAATAAAAACACACGATTTGATTTTTTTAAATTTTTAGTTCTGATGAAAAAGACTTTCGGTCGGGAAATGTAACAATAAATCACAAACAATTCCATTAGACAAGATAATATTAAAATGAACACCGGAAATAGAAAAAGAAAAACAAACGATTCAAAACGCTCAGGCAGATGTATTCAGTTTTTTTGGCGAGAAATTTAGCTTTCAACTAATAAAAAATTAACCACTCAATTAACCGGAATAAATAGTAGCCTATGCTCTTTTGTAGACTATAATCTACCTGTGTGCTAAATTTCATCCAATTTCGTTCAGCCGTTCTGTCGTGATTGACTAACATCTTCCATCCACTGAAATGTTTATCATTTTATTTTTATCTACGCAGGTGCTAATAAGCACGAATCATGTCGGCAGTTGAGCGAGTCATGTGACCGGATGTGTATATATTGTTTATGGAAAAGAAAAAAAATGTTTAGTATATGATTTGTTTTTTAAAATCAAAAGTTGTTAAGTTTTACGCTTCGAGTCGATTATATACTGTATTGATTTTTTTTTTTTTGGGGGGGGGGCGGTATTAACGCTGGTTGACCTAAGATTATGAAACTGTTGATTGTTTTCAAATTTTCATGATCAAAACTTTATAAATCGGTTTTTGTTGACCGCAGAAAATAAAAACATTCATTCATTTATTTAAAATTTGATGTGTGCAGAATATTTCTCTGAATATAATTCCTTAGAACCAAGTAGTGTATTAAAGTAGACAACAAACTTTTTGAAGTATATTTATAGGCCAAAGCAAAATATTATTGTTGATGTCATTTAAATATTTGCGATCGTATGTCTACTCTCAGCCACCATTCAAGAAAGTGCGTCATTTTGACATTTTATTTATTCCTTTTTTAAAATTTTAATTGTTAAATTGATGCAGATTTATTTTTCAGGGAAACTCAACTTAAAGCAGTTGCATGTATTTATTTTTTGATGTAATAAACAGGTCCATGTATTAGGTGAATAATTATGCATCGAATTACTTTTGCGACCGCAAAGGGTTAAATCCTTTTGAAATCAAATCTGCCCTGGTTGTATGGTGTTTGCTCGTGAGCCAAATTATTTTAGATCCGAGACCAGATTCGACAGATAAATCGTAGTTTAAGGGGGTCAGTTGCATATTAAATCCATCAGGGTCAAATGTCCGTCCACTGGTGTGGTGTGGAGAGAAGGGTGAGAGTTCAGGGTGTCACCCTTGTCATCTGACCATGGTTCAAAATTATGAAGTGCATCTCAAAATAACCCTAGTGTTGCTTCACAACAAGGTGTTGATATAACTAAACTAAACTAAACTTGAAAACAAAACTAAAAACAGAATTTTATATTGAATCTGATATATTTTGTTGTATTATTCTTTGAGATATTGCATAAATTATGAAAAAGTTTTGTACCACACATAAGATTTAAATACCAAGCAATTCTGTTTCCAGTGCTCATGTGAAATAATAATAATTAATTAATTAATTAATAATGCTAAATGAAATAAAACGCTTGTTTTTATTAAAAGGTATTTATGTTAATTGAAATTTCATTATTTCCGTTTTTTTTTAAGTTTAAATTTTACTGAAAATGAGATCAGTTCGAAAAATATTTAATAAATTGAACAGAACAATATAAGATCCAAAAAATATACATTTGATATGACTTTCTGAATCTGAAGCTCACAAAAAATTTGATAGAGAAACTATTAAAAGACAAGTTACTTAAAGTATTTGATTGAAATTTGTTGTGAGCGGTAATACTGGCAATCCGGCTAGTTGCCAAAAGCTGCTAGTATTCTATAAAATACACGTATTATATTCTAAAATTTTAAAATAAAAAAATGAGCAACTACATTTAAATGAAATACTTCAAAACGAATGAACTTAGATGGAATATTTTGCAAAATAATTGTCTTCTTTCAACTTTAACAAAGTTTGCGTATATAATCTTTACAAAAGTTAAACGCATTCCGAGATATATTTAATGACTGAACATTGCTGCAATTGAATTTCTTAAGTAATAAAAATGTGGATATTTACGGAACAAGTTGCTCGATATGTATGTATATATGTTACCATTAAAGTATATAATGCAGTTATTTTATAGAATACCTAATTATATCATGAAATAAGTGACCGTGTCCGTTAAAGTGCGTAATATGTTATTCATTTGACACTTTAACTAGTTATTCTATGAAATGACTAGGTATTCTTTAAATTAACTAATGAGAGACAGTTAAAGTGTAAAATAAACAATTTATCTAAAATGAAATAATTAGGTATTCTATAAATAAACTACTGACAGACAATTAAAACGAAAAAGAAGCAATTTATCTAATTTATGCAGCGTATAAATGATATTTATGGAAACGTACTATAAAATCCTTTGTTACAACAAGGATTACTAAAATGACACTTGGAAATGCAAAGAACATTATTTCTAAAACAAAAACATTTTTTGTTGGCACACTGGTTTTTACACGAAATTTTTTAAAATCCCTGACCAGTACCTAAACTTTGAGATATATGATGTAGATTATTTAACACTTTAACGGGCTGCAGATCGTTAATCTATGAAATACAAAAGTGGTGAAATACAAAGTTAAACCATGAAATACAAGAGTGGTTTTACACTTTAACGGACACGATCAGTTTTTTCATGGAATAAGTAGGTATTCTATACAATAACGGATTTCATACTTTAACAGTAGCATATACACGAGAAAAAAAATGTAAAAAAATTATATTCTTTATGACAGTTGAAATTCAAATTTCAATAAAGATCTATGACTGTAGTGATAAACTTGTTTATTAACTTTACCTATATGTATTACATTTCCAAGATATTGCATTTAAAGGATCAGAAACAGAAAGAAAAGAAAAAAGTTTGTCCTTTAGCGAAAATGTTGTCCAATTTTTGACAAGATTTCAAAAGTGTAAAGTTAAGAATAAATTATAAATTTCATTGATACTTTCAAAGTGAATTCGAGATAAGTCAGCAGATAGACAGATGAGCAGACACATTTCCAAAACTTCATCTTTCTGACTCAGAAAAATGTGTAAAAGCACAAGGTTGAATTGAAATCCCTTAGGGTTATAATACTTTTAACTTAATATTCAGTATCGAAAAAAAGTGTGTGTGTGTGTGTGTGTGTGTGTGTGTGTGTGTGTGTGTGTGTGAGAGAGAGAGAGAGAGGAAAAGAGTGTAAAGCACAACAAAAGAAAATTGATTTAAGGCAATATAGGTTAGAGAATTAATTAATTTTAATTAACTAACGGAAAAACAGATAGCTTTTTAAGTATTTTTCTTTTCTGTTTTTTTTCTTGATATTTTTTATTTTCCGAAATGATTTTTCATTTCATTGCAGATTGCTGGTGTAATTTGCGAAGAATAGAACGCAAAATTTCAAAGCACCACTAGAAGATATTAAGTTTTATTTAGAGATAGAAAATTGTTTCATGAAGATTATCAAATGCCCGTATACTTTTAAGAACCACTGTACATTTTTTTAGTTTTATTCAAAGGAATTTCAAGAAGTAAAAACTTTCAATTCCATGGTTATTAAGACAAACTTTCTTTATTAATGCAGTAAACATAAAAATTTCATCAAATCAATCATTTTACTAATAGACATTTAAATCAATTTAGAGTTTATTATTTTGGAGGACATAAATTTGGGAATTTCATTTATATTATTTTTACTCCTTTGATCTAAGAACATTAATTTTATTCTTTTAAATATTTCTTAAAATGTATTTGCATAGGTAGATTTTAAAAAACTTTATTTTTTTTAAAAAAATAAAGAGTTTATTTCATTTTTTTTTTCATTTTTAGAAAATAAAGAATTAAAAAAAAACAAATATATTCTAAAAAGAAAATTTAATTTTTTAATGGGAACATATTTCTCAAAACACAGCGAAATAAAAGAAAAATAATTGAATCTCCTTTAAACCCAGAGCCCACGCATTTGTCAAGAAGTTTTAAAAGAAAAAGCTCCGAAGGCATTTAATTGAGAATTCACGGAAGAGATAATGAAGTTCAAATTAAAGCATGCGATTCCCGCATTCCATCTAGCTTTAAAGCTGCTTTTAAAGAAGAAACAAAGGGGAAAAAATCGTCTGCAATTCCAACTCCAAACAACTTCTTACAAACAAGTTGGAGTAACATTCGTGGCAATCAACTCGATTAAAATGTGAATAATGGAGAATTTTTTTTTCACTTTTTTCATTAAATAAGAGTGCCATGCTTTAATGAAATTTTTCCCCTTTCTTAACTGAAGATTCGTGTGTGTGAGAGAAAATCAGAATCTGTTCATAATCAAAAAAAAAAAAAAAAAATATTTTCCTAACAGGTTTTTTTCCAAATCTTAAAAAATATTTTTTTCGATATTATTTTATATCAATCTTAATTTTTTACCATGTGATAACATGATGTTGTTTTCATTAGGAGGTTTTGACGTCTTCGAAATGACGTAGGCAAGAAATATTCGTTTCTTCATTGGTAGATAGCGAGTCACTTGATCCATGACATTTGAAGTTGGTTTTGCCAGTATTGCTTGAAATATTTAATTAAAGTTACTATCAAATGCTTTTGGTTTGTCGTTTCTATGAAATGACGTCATCTTCCAATTTATTTACGATTTCTTAGTTTTAAATAATGAATCTCGCGCTCGGAAAATTATCGTTTGGCGTTTAATTTCACATTATTATTTTTTCTCACTTTTCCGGTATGCGAACTAAAGAGAAAATATTGAGGTATTGTAATCGTAAAAAATTTGAATTCAAGATTTTCAGGAATTTTTTTTTTTAATTTCCCAGGATTTGATAAATATATTTTAGGCATGTTATTAATTTTGAAAAAACTTGAACGAGACTAATAAAATTTGATAAATAGCCTTTATACATATTTAAAATTAAATAAAATTTTGAGTTAAATTAATTTAAAGTAGTCTGTCAGTCCGGCTGTTCGAATACAAGTTAATATGGTAATTACAAAATAAAGAAAGCTAGAAGAATAAAATTTAGTACACAATTTTATCATGTCACAATTTTACCATATCAATTTTATCATATCACCGAAGAACATGATGTAGTTTCGGAACTGAGGTTTCTGGCGATAACAAAAATCAGTATGCGAAAAATAAAAATGTTATTATCTGTGCGAGCATCTCAAATAATAATAATAATAATAATCAGCTTTTAATAACGCGTTGTCATCGCATTTACAAAAGAGATGATTAAAAAAACATAAGTTAATGACTACAGCAAATAAAACTTTCAATTAATATAATATATCAATAATGTAATATAATATTAATATAAAAATACTATTTTGATTTAACATCAAAATAGTATTTTTAATTATGTCAGAACATAATTGTCTTTTTTTGGGATGAGGTTTTTGGCGTCAGCAAAATTCCGTAGGCGAAAAGTAAAAATTTTATTATCTGCACGAGCATTTTTTTAAAAATCAGCCTTTAATAACGCGTTGCCATTGCATTTACAAAAGCTCTGATTAAAAAAATAAGTTAAAGACTACAGAAAATGAAAACTAGAAAAGTGTCATTTTGAGCTCTAGATTATATGAAATGAATGAAATAGGAAACGCGATATAATTTTTTAAAACAATAAAGGCGAGACAAAGTTTTTTGGATCGTTTGGAATACCAAAGTGACTCATTCAATGAAACGATTAAAATGGATAAAAAATAGAATTTAATTCGCACGAGCACGCGCTGAGAATTGATGTTCTGACATGATACATTGAAATACGCATAACAAATTTCATTTTAATTTTTTAATATTTAAAATATAGTCACTTATCAAATTTAAAATCAAATCCATCAGAAGGTTAACCGTTTTTCTGCCTTAGTGCCCAGAAGCATAGAAATGCAATAATCAAAAATGCTATGACTTGAATATATAAAATCTGGTATGTGACTTTGTGACCATAATGTATTATTTTTGTGACAAATTTTGGTTCTCGTCCTTTGTAAACAATGGATTTAAAACACTAATTCGATTTTCAGCTACCTATTTCCAAAGAGTAATCGTAAAAGATTGTTACTGAAGGCATTTGCCATGGACAAGCCGCCCGCTAATACAGCAGCAGATTAAGCCAAAAGGAGCGTCTCTTGTTTTTTTGAAGTAGCGCCAACTAGGGCCAAGAGTACGACTTAGCTACACACTCATCACAGTTGCATGCATAGCCCAATTTTACAGGGAGGCACAGTCACACATAGCACAAGGAAGAACAACCATGCCTAAACCAGGACTCGAATCCGGGACTCCCAGAACCAGTGCCAGAAAGGCGGATATTGTCAAAGATTAAATATTAGTTTCAGTAAAAATGCTGAATTCCTTGCAATATTTTATAACTCTTGTTCACCAAAGCCATACAAGACATTCGCAGCCTTATCCAAGACCTAAAATTTTGTTCGGGGGCTGGGGTTTACTTTTATGAGGGAGTGTTGAACAAAGTTTTGGGGATAACATTTCCATTAGTTTCTTCCTTTATTTTGTGACATCGATTGGTTCATACAATCATCTTTTTTTATCTATTTAATATGAAATGTTTTTTAAAAAATGCACATTACTTTTCTCGTAAAATTAATTTTATATTAATCAATGTTAAGATAAAATCTCATCTGGATTTAGAAAATGCAAATACGATAATGTCTTATGAAATAATCCGTTTAATTATCCCGTAATTCATATTTTAATGATTTAATTTATCTTTGATTAAAAACATTTCTAATAAATTCTTCTTTTTTTTTTCATTTTTTACTGACATTACTTCAAAACAATGACGGTTATATAACTAGGTAAAAAAATATTCCAACTTCTGAGCCTGTAGTCATTGTTTCTTTTCGAACAGATAAAGATTTATCGTCTGAGATATAATCTTAACGGAAAATCGATTACACCAAGTAAAAGAATCTTTCTTTTGCTTGTTTCTATCGATCTTTTTTTTCTAAACGAACATTAAAGAGGTTTTTTTTTTGTTTCCCGATGTTTTTTATTTCATGATGTTTCTTAATGACAGTAGTTTATTGATAAATTTCTGGTGGAGGTTCTGCTGGAGGTTGAGTTTCCAAGGTCACCAATGTACCGATTGAAGGCTAGTAGCCGAGTAGTATGACCCTTATACAAAAGTCAACTTCAGTATTGTATATGTTATCTGGCTGAAGCTAGCGCCACAGGTCTATTATTTTACAAAATATGGTTTCATACCAAATTAATGTATTATAGAAATGAAACTCTATCTAAAATGGTTTATTATTTTACAAAATATGTTTTTATACAAAATTGTTTCTACTATAAGAAAAAAATGGCATTAAAATTTCTTATAAAAAATCCTACTAGCAGCAGCTAGTTTTCTAAGCGTTTTCACTTACACTCTAATATATGCATTATTCCACCTCCATCACATAAAAATTATAAATCCAAATGCGGTTAAATATTATATAGAGTGCATAAAAATGCATAAACACTTTGAACTGTCATAGAAAATTATGTTTCGTTCTACACGGTTCAATTGCTTGAAATGGAAAGAGAAAAGTAACATATTGAACAATATGAAACCTAAATCATTCTCTAACACAAATGTACTTGCTGTTCAAAATGGCGGCCTTCGGCATCAATACATTGATAAGTAAGAATCACCGCTGATTCCACACATCGTAATATTCTAATGCGCTCACCACTTGAATCTCATTCCAAAGTGTGCCTAGGTTACATGGTTTACATTTTCAAATCTCATATCCCTAGTAGCACACAAATATTGATCAATATTCGGAATATTGTTTAATATTGTAGAATATTGTTTATTATTATATAATATCGCACAATATTGTACAATATTATGCTACAAGATGTGCTACATGGGATTCCATTGTGGCCCATTAGAAGAAATCCAGTGGAGTAAGGTCTCAAAAGCATGGAGGAAGTCCGATTCGCCCCCTGTGTCCTATCCAATAGCCGGACAAATTTTGATCTATTTATGATCGTGCGTCGAGATGATAATGCAAGTGGGTGTCATCTTGAAGGGAGTAAAACGTCATTACCGTATAATGAACGAATGACAGGGAATATAGAATCACCAAACATTGTTAGTACTTTTCGCCTGTTACATTTCCTTCAAGGCAGAAATGTCCAATGAATTTCCTTACAGACAAACCAAATCACACATTAACACCAAGCAAATTCACATTCTTTTCAATATTAATGTGAGTATACAATTGCGCCATCGGCAGTCCCATTCAGTTTGAATTGAACTTCATCAGACCAAGTTATGCTACTTATAAATCTCGGTTCACGTCTCACCATCTCCTGAACCCATTTACGAAATTCTAAACTTCGGTTCTCGATCGTCGTCAGGGCTTGACTAAGGCAGGGGCATACGGGGCAGCTGCCCAGGGCCCCAACATAAGTGGAGTCCCCCGAATCAAATAGAAATTTTATTTTAAGTTTCTTTCTTTAATGAATCCTCTTCAGTACTAAAGTAGTAAAGCAGAGGGTAACCCCCAAAGAATTTTATGCCCCGGGCCCCAACTGCCCTAAGTTGGGCCCTGATCGTCGTCATTTAGCTGGTGCACTTGCCGTAGAATGTGCAAACACAACCTGTCTTTCTTCAGAATGTGAAGCAAACTACTAGCACTTACATTACTTTCACGTGCTCCTTGCCACCATTCCATTTTTAGAGCCCTACACATGAGAGCATTGTATTTCGGAATACAGCGGGAATAAAAAATGTAAACATTTTGGTAACGCTTTTTGCAACATATTGAAAATAAAATTTGACATAGAATTACGTTTTTAGTATCAAAACCAAATTAAATTTCATTTATCTTAGTTTCATTTTTGAGTCGTCTTATTTACATATATGCGAATGTAAAAACCAACATACACTGAATCCATTGGTTCGAAAACTGCTATAAAACTATAGTTAATGTGTTAAAATTGTGTCTCCTTCTTAAAATTGTCTATCTCCTAGCGTTGTGGTTTGGAATTAACACGTCCATTTGCACTAGACAAGCGGACATACAAAAAAGTTTGATGGGAATAGATTTCACTGAAAATTTAATAAAAATATCTAGAAATTTTGTATAAATACTAAATGCCAAATTTCATTTACCTTATTCAACATGTTTTTGGTTTATTGTGTTCACAGACAGATTGAATGACAAAGCAAACAGACACAATTCCAAAAAGACGTCAAGCCCTAATATTATTTTTTTATCATAACAATGTTTTTCTTTCTCTTTTCTTAAAAAATTCATATTGAAAACCATATTTGCTCATAAATTTTTTCCCAACAATAAATATAATTTATGATGATAATTTTTAGTTATCGTTAATCAAAATAATAACGTAGTTTTCCTGTTCCCTAGTAGCACACAAATGTTATACAATATTGATAAATATTTGCAATATTGTATGATATTGTGGAATATTGTTTAATATCATATAATATCGCACAATATTTTACAATATTCTGATACAAGATGTGCTACCTAGGTATCCAGCAAGATGTTCTTGATCTGCATCAACAAATTATCAAAATTATTGATCTAGATAATATTGCAGATTTTTTGCTATCAATCTGGATCTTCTTGTTTTATATCAACAAATGGTACCTTCCAAAGAATCAAAATAATATTTTCTCAGTGAGGTTGTTCTACTTACTTTTATATTTACATTTTATTTGGGGGGGATATCTGGAACAAAACCAAAATTCAAACTCAATTGATGCATATTTAGAATGTAATTTTTCTTCAATTTCAGTAATTGAATTTTTTTACTTAATTTATTTTCTTGGCACATAAATAGATATCCATAAGATTTTCTCTGAATGCTCCATCAATTTAGAAACATCAGCAAGTAAACTTATTGTTAAAAATATTTGAATGCTACAGATCTCTGAGTATTATCCATTTATAAGATTTATATAATATATAAAAAAAGTTTTTAAATCTCATTTTAGTTTCTTATGATCTTTTATTTGTGATTTAATTTAAATTAATTTCTTGGTTCAAATCAAAGGTTTTGATATCAGGTGGAAAAATATCATACTCTAGTGATATTATTATTTTCAAGAGTCCCCAAACCTGTCATTTTCTCGAATTCTTCAATATTTTTGAAATAAATGTTAACCTAGGAATGGAATCAGTTTTTGCTGTTGTTAGTAACGGCACTTGCCATGGACAAACACGCTGACGGTCGTCAGCTATTTTAAGCCGATTGAGTGTACCATGTTTCACAGTTGCGCCAACTAATGCGAAGAATATGATTTTGCTACTTCATGCGTCACATTCGCTTGCCCCACTACCTTTTTTTACATGGAGGCACGTTCATACAACTCACTAATAAAAACATAGAAGAGCAACCATGCCCGAACCGGGACTCCAACCCAGGACGTCCAGATAACGAGGAAGAAGCGCTACCCCTAAACCAGGACACCGGTGTGGTGTCAGTAATATCTCGTTCTTAATTAGTAATTCAAATTCTATGGATGAATATCGACACTTCCTTTCAGGGGAGCCAAAAATCCAGAATAAAGTATTGGAATACGGGTTCCCCCACAGTTCCAATTTTTTAAATCCCTTCTCGTACACTTCCATATTATAACCTGTGAATTAGTCATCCTGCAACAGTTAAAAGGATAGTTATTTACTTGCAATCGGTTTAGAAAAAAATATATTATTTCTACATTTACATGATTCATTATTTTAATTTGAAGAAGTTAAACCATATGATCCTTATAAAGCAAATGAAGAGAAAAGTTAAATTTACCTGTATGTTTAATAAAACTAATTTCAAATATCCTAAATGTGTTCTTATTTGATTGTATGGCCCTGTGCATATTTCATTTTTCAAATTCGGTTTATTTTACCTATTAAAAGAGTATCCAATTTCTGTCATGTTCTCAGTTCCTTTTTAATGCTGGAACAAAAATCTTTGAATTTCCTAAACAGTCATAGAGTTTATAAAAACGTTTACCAACATGTTTATTACAAAAAAAATTAATTAATATATAATTTAATATTTATAACGAAAGAATTTTGAAAAAGATATATTCCATCACCATTCTAAATAGAAGTGACATTGCGGTCTGAACATCTAAACTTACTTGCTAAATGTAAATATTTTTTTATTAGTGTCGATCAAAATGTGAATTTATGATTGGCACTAAATATATTACATCAAATTAATCAGTTGACAAAATTAATAGCTCAGGATAAAAAAACAAAAATGATTTGACAGCAGTTATTAGTAGTTTGTACAAAAATAAGTGTCGTATCTTTTGAGATAATAAATAAAATTTCTCTTGTGGAAAGCAAACAAGAGCTTTAAATAATTACTAACTCAAAAGAAACTCCTAGTTTTATGGTGATTTCTGTAAATTATGCAATGAGAAAACACAAATCTTCTATACTATGCCGTTATTTCGACGAAAACCAGGTACTTAACGCTATATTTGTCATATATTTCAAATCAGTTTAGTGATTATTTCTTCTATGTTAAATTAACATTCTAAAGCACTTCTTTTATTATTTTGTTTCGAAAACTGTTATTTATATTGATAAAAAAATAATAATTAAATATTAATTTATACAATAAAATACACATCAAAATATCAAAAATGTGAGAAATGTTTTGACGTTTTATTTATTTATTTTGTTATGAAATTCGGAAAATACCTTATTTGTTTAGTTTAGATTTATATTCATCTTAAACTGACGCATGCATTCATTTGAGATTTACAATAATTATATTCCACTGGATTTTTCTTCTTCTGTAATTGGGCTTACTGTTAGTTATATGGCTAATTAAATATTTGCAATGTTTCAATTTGAATAATATTGTGAAATGAACAATTTATTTTCGCTCCATTTTATCATTTTTGTCTTATTGACTTTCAAAAAAAAATGAGACAGGTGAAATTTAAAGTAATGATTTAATATTTATTGTTATATTGCAAATTCACTGATATAAATTTCTTTTAAGAGAATGCTTGTAGATCATGATAATAAATGAGTGAATGTCAAAACTTTTCATTTCTTGCTTTTTATTAGATATTCCTGTATTTATGAGCAAAATTGTTTTTAATGACTTTAAACATTTCTATAAAATTACTGGATAATAAAATACTTTTATTTGTTTTATTTATTTTTATATGTATCCTAAATGGTTTAGTAGCACTTAATTTCATTATTATTTCCCAAATTTTGAATAACAAGCAAAGCTTTTGTAAAGAAAATTGAGACAAGTTCAGTAATGAAATGAACAGCAAGCAAAGTTTTGTAATGAAAATGAGAGCACAAAAATTTTCTATTTGTCAAATTTATATATTTATATAACAATGTGTCTTTCTCTTGTTGTGGAATTCAAATCATTCTTATTGCTAATTCATATATTTAATTATGTAAATCTTTTCCATTCTCTGCCGCAGTGCCACAGAATGAGGATTTTATTTAATGTGTATATATTCTTTAAAACATCAATGAATCTTGTTTTTTATTAAATGACACTCCTTGTGGATTCTGTGAAAAAAATTTTAAATTATATTTTAGAAATATGATTGCTTATATTTAATGATATATAATCTAGCTAGCATGCAGCTGAATTCATTATAAATATTATTTTCTTAACATTACACAAGAAATAGGTAGTTACATGAACTTTTACATTAGAAATAAGTAGTGAAGAAGAATCACTATTGAAAATTTACAATTAGATATCTGATAAGTTTGTAGTTCTGTTGAGTTTCTTATTTCTTTATGAAACATTTATATGCCCAGTAGACAAAACAAGTATGTAACTGCTAATACAACTCACATTAGCTGATTGACACAATATAAATGACATTCTAAAATGCATTATTGAAGAAACCATGAAATATTAAAGTAAATGTGAGGTTTTTCAGCATATAAAATGTGATTCATATTATTTGGGAAAACTACAATCTAAAGCTTGAAAATAAGTTAATAAAAAATGAATTATGAAAATATTTTTAAATGGAATAGAGTGCATAATAAAAATAATCACTGTGATAAATTATGTGCTGCCTGAATCATTAAGATGTTATATTGAAATATTGATATTAATGTCTTTTAAAACTTTTTATGTAAATATGTTTTTCCATAATTATGACATGATAATATTCATATTTTCCCTCCTATTTAAATTTATGTTCTCTATAGTTTTATTTGTCATTTTTTTGTTCAAAATTTGAATAAATTTAATCTATATTTGCATAATATATCGACAACATATAGGACTGGCAAAAACTCTGATGGGAAAATTAAGGGAACTTGATTTAGATATTATGAATGGTAGAGGACAAGCTTTCAGCAATTGTAGAAACATGGAAAGGGAAAATAAAAAGCGTTTATAAACCATTTTGCAATTTATATGCATTTCCTATATCTCACCTTTAATTTATTAAATTGACATATCACTTCCAGCAGTATATATTTCAAAAAACATTTAGGGTAATCCAACAAGTATATCTCTTATTTTCTGCACCTACAAAAAGATGGAAAATTCGGTAAAAGAATTTAAACATTACACTTAAACCATTATACAACACTTTTGAAGCCAAAATAAATTTGATATAAAACAATGTATACACAATTGGAACATGCTTGCTATACCCTAGTATAATTAATTGATATAAGTAATGATAAAACATCAGTACTCGTAGCTAAAAGTTAATTGGGTGAAATACAAGAAATGCCATTTATTTTATGTTTAATAGTTTACAATATTTTCCAAAATTAATACTATCAATATACTATTTCAAGCAAAAGCAATTGCTCTTCATTCAGCTTTCAATTTAGTAAATAAAATTAAAACTGGAATTCAAAATGTCATGCATTTCTAGACAAAGAAAAAGTGCTAGTAAATAATTTGAACATTTCTCTGCTTAATGAATTTTATAAAAAGGAAACAATTATATTCCAAATTTGCAGAAGATGATATAAAAAATCTCGGAAGAAAATTAGGTGCTATTTTTAAAACTATTATTAAAATTTTTATTGTGCTAATAGAAGATAGATTTAAAAATATTCTAAATAGGATTTCTGATTTCAAATTAATTACTGATGTAAACTTCATAAAAAAAAACATGAATTAGAGAAATATTCCAAAAACATTTATGAAGTTTTGTAACAATGATGTTGATGAATATTTAATCCAGACAATTTGCTTGCTGCGGGATTTGATTTTAAATGAAAGAATGTAAATAATGCACAATATATATTGCAATGCATGCTAAATAATAACTATAATGAATTATTTCTAAATGTATTAACTGAGTTTAAACTTTTTTTTAAGTTGCCAATTACCATAATAAATGCTAAATGCTCTTTCTTAAAATTGAAATTAATTAAGAATTATCTTCCTTCAAGCATGTGTTAAAATTGCTTAAATTACTTGCTATTCTAAATATCAAAAAAGAACTTACAAAAAATAAATAAATTGTAATTTTTTTGAAGTAATTAATAGTTTAAAAAATCATATATTAAATTAATAGGCAATTATAATATGTGTTCGTGTGTGTAATTTTTTTTTTTTACTTTGCAAAAAAATTTAGCACCCCAAATGGTTTTTTTTGTACTTGGATCCTTTCATAAAGAAGGCCAGCTCTGCCTGGCAAGATATACACTAAGAAGATAATTTTCCTTTCCTTCTGACAAAATGTATCATTTTTGTTTATATGTTGTGAAAAAAAAATTACATTTTTTCTGAATTATAAATACATCAACATAAAAGTATTGTAGCATTAATAATGAAATCTCAATTAATTGACTAAGTTCAGTTGGTTTGAAATTTCACTCGTGTTACAGGGATGCTCTTTTTATGTTTTCTTTGAAACATACTTGATTTTTAAAAAAATCAAATTACCTCTTACATTGTTTCTAGAATTCTAATCACATTTACTGTCTTGTATCTCTATATGCTAAAATCAGTTTTCATAATAGACAGTTGCACTATTTTAAAAAGTTGTATATTGATAAAAATAATTTATTTTATATATATATTAACATTCTGAGAAAGTATAAATAATTACTTTTAATTGTTAATATAAAATTTTCAACTGACTGTTAAGGAAGTGATTATTGATAATTAAAAAAAAAAAAGGTTTAATACTTTGGCTACAATAGGAATTGCTAGTGACCGACAGGCCCATGTAAGTTACATTGTAAGAAATTCGAAGCGGCAATCCAATGTTAATCACTAAAAGGATTAATTTAAGTATTGCCTTTCCTACTGAAGGCAAGAAGCCTTGATACAAGTTCTTTAGATCATTACTCAATTATTTCCATGCTGATTTTTGAATTCTAAAAATTGCTCTATTTTACCTCTAATGATTTATTGTCAGTAGTCTTTGAACTATTCATTGACATTCAAAATATTTCAAATATCAGTGTCAATGAATGCTGAATTATGTTTACTTTTCAGATAAGTGTCATGTTTATCTTCTCATATACAATTAGAGTGTACCATACACAAAAATCTTCTAGCAAAGATTAATTAATTAATTAATTTAATGAATTTAATTAATTGATAACTCATTCTAATGGTTTTTTAAAAAATTATTTCTTTATCAACAATTGGTATTGAAATTCTGTTCAAATGTTGTCAATTATTTATTTTTAAATACCAGGATTATATTGTGAGCTATTTAACTTTCATGATTCCTCCTAGATTCTTTTGGATTTATCCATTGATTACAATACAAAGGGAAGAAAAATAATTGCTAAATAATATTTTGTGTCGTTCTATGAATATTTTAAGCATTATTATGGATAATTTATTTTGTAGCTGCTCCTGCATTACCTCGAACTAGCTCCATATCTGTATATGGGCAAGGAAGAGCCCAAGCTCTACAAAGATCTAAGCATTTTGACAAGGGCTCAACATCAGGCTCTTTTTCAAGCATTGACTTGGATGACAGACCTCACCCACTTGCCTTTGGTAATTATTTCTTTTCTTTTTATTATTTTTTTTTTCTTTTTTTATATTATCAGGAAATAGATAGAATTTTACTTTTATTAACAAGTGAGAATATGATGTTGTTTTGGTTAGGAAGCTTTGATGTCCCCGAAATTTCTGGGTTAAAATTTTTTGTACCTGCTTTTGCCATTATTGCATTATTATTATGTATGCCTCTTTGAAAACAGATGTATTTTGAAAAGTTGACCTGCTTTTACCTGTATTGCTTTATTATTGTGTATGTTCCTTTGACAGAAGATGTGATTTTAACATTTTTTTTGTAGAACTGTTACATCATAGCTGTTATTTCATCTCAAAATCAATCAAGCTCCGAAACTTGGTTTGACAACTAGAAAATTTTTTGAAAAAAATTATATCAATATCTATCTATCTATCTCTATATCTATCTATATATATATATATATATAAAGAGAGAAAGATAGAAATCTTGTGATTTTGTTCAAATGGGTTTAAATTGGTTAATGACTTTAACTAATTAAGATAAATAATGACTTAAAATAATAATGTTCTCACATAATAACTTGAAACTTACAATCAAAGATTTCATTTCCTTTATTTTTTTAAAAATATAATTGTGCATTTCTGTTTTCAGCGGAGGCTACATTCGACCCCAGTCTACCCATCAAAACTAAATCTCGTCTGTCAAAGGATATAAAAGAAATTCTTCATGATAATGCTGCTTTGGCTTACTTTATCCAGTTCATGGATGCTCAGAAGGCTAAGCATCTGGTTAAATTCTGGCTGGAAGCAGAAAGTTTTAGAATATCTGCTGAAACAAAAGAAAAGAACCAGATTAAGAAGCTGGAAGAGCCTCTGTCTGCTGATACAATTGTACCTGTTATAGTGTCAGATGGCACAGGAAGCAGTGGCTACGTGTCAGACAAATCAGATAAAGTCTTCCAAAGCTCTAGTCATACTATTTCCTCTGATCTGAATAAAACAAACTCTGAGAGGGAAGAAGTCTCTGAAGTTGTAGTAAATAGAAAAGTACCTTCTGTAAATACAATTGTTACTAACTCTGTTCCTCCAAGGAGTGACTACATGGACACAAATGAAACAGATTCTGTGAATGATAACAATCTGAAAGCTAAATTAGGGAAGATAGTACAGCAGAGCTCTTCTGTGGATTCTGGTTGTGAGGATCGATCTAAAGACTCAAATCTGAGTGTTGAATTTACAGTAGAGGAGGATTTCAATGAGGACCAATCAACTCAACTCAATAGTGCACAAAATAATGCTAAATTATCTACAGATCATAAATCAAAGGGTGATAATTCTTTGAATGGACCTTGTGATGAAATTAAATCTACTAAAGTGTTAACAGATGGGCTTGTTAGGTTGGAAACCAGT
This sequence comes from Argiope argentata, assembly GCA_026289955.1. Taxonomy (NCBI): domain Eukaryota; kingdom Metazoa; phylum Arthropoda; class Arachnida; order Araneae; family Araneidae; genus Argiope; species Argiope argentata. The sequence continues at coordinate 1,433,278 of JAOUZG010000631.1, read as the reverse complement.
AAGTATTTATTTATTGTTTTTTTAAAAAATTGTCACTTTTCCATTAAAACAACCTATTAAATTTGATTTCTGTAAATTTAATTTAAAACACTAGAATTAAAATAATACTAAATTAATATTAAAAGCAAAGTTATTAAATTATCAATAAGCAAACATTTTTAAAAACCTTAATGGAAAAAAAAAAAAAACCTTTGAATGTGGTTAAAACTTTTTAATATAAGATTTTAAAAACATATTTCTTTTCAAATATAGATTTTTCAAAAACAAAAGATCTCATAAATTCTGTACATTGACCTGAATAATAAATCAAAGTTAAAAACAAAATACTTCAAAATATCAGTACTTTAATTCATGATCTAGCTTATGTGGGATATAAAACAGCTAAAAATTGGTCAAGAGCTTTGAAATACACTTTACTTATGAAGAAAAGAAAACTTGTTGTGCATTTTATATAGAAATGAGTGAAATGAAACTATCCTGTAAGTAAGATTCATGTGAATAAATTAATTTTTTTAATTACCTGTCACTTTTCCTGTTAATAATATATATATGGTTATGTGAGCTTAGAGTTGAAATATAATGTGTATTTAATTTTAATTAGCAATAACTGAAACAAATTTTTATTGAAGTATGCAATTTGATGAGTTTTAATGAAATCAGTTATGATCTGATACTTGATCTAATATGTGTGGCCAAGTTTGAGGAATAAGTAGAGCTCATGATGAACGGGAAGTATCTCATGAGCTCTATTTATTCCTCAAACATCCTGCTCTTCAAAGTGCCCATAATGCATTTCTGTAGATGTCTTACTTGGCTTAAATGCAGAGGGTTAGGTTACTGTGCTGGAAATCTTTCAGGAAAGCTGGCTGACATTTATGTACTTTTGAAGGAAAATCTGTAATTTGTATTTAAAAGCTAAACATTCAGTATACCTTGATTTCATTGTTAACGTGGGAATCAGTCTTTGGTTAAGTTTTTAAATATTGTTCATTAAAAGTGCAACCTGCTAAATATAATCTATAATGGTTACTACATATCAAAATGTCTAGATTACCCCATTTAAATGTTCATTTCTGAGAACCTAAACTTGTTTCACCTCTTAGAGATTTAATAATGGCTTGAGTGCACAAAGCTGGGTTTTTTTTTTTTTTTTTGTATTGTTAATAGTTCTTTTTTATTTGCTTTTAAACTTGCAGAATTTCCTTCTGTGCTGATAAAAAATGAAACGGCTAACATTTTTTTTAATCTGTTACCTTAATTTCAGGGCAAGATGCACCATGATTTTGATTTTAATTAAAAACAAAATAAATTAAATTAAATTTCAAAGTTTTTTTAAAAAAAATGTTACCAATGGAGATAATAAGAAACAAGCAAAAGTATTATTGTCATCTTCTAATAGTTTAATCAGTTAATTCTGATTTCAGTTTAGATTTAATGTACAAAATTTACATTTTCAATTGTATCTTCATAATATTCTACTTTTTCTTAGGCACAGAACAGGATGCAAATGCTATCTATTCAAAGTACATTGCTCCTGATGCTCCTTATCCTATAGGTATTTCGAATGAGCTTAGATTAGCAATAAAAAGTAAGTTTGTCTGATTGCTTATTTACTTTTCCATTACTTACCAAGCTAAGATAGCTTGTACACTCTTATATCAGCTGTTTCTAATAACTTTTTTAAATCATACCATACCAAAATGAATTTGATGGGAATATTATTTATCTAATTATATGGCAAAATTAATTGATTATTATGTATAAATTAAAATGCATTATTTTTGCTTTTCCATTTATGAACTATACAAATAGAAATTTTTGTAAATGTTTAAAGAAAATTGAATTAAAAGCTTTGATTAATTTCTACAGATTTTCTTGAGTCTAAAAAACATCTTTAATTTTAATTATATCATCTGCAAATCTGTGATAACCTCACATATGCTATGATTTTGGTAAATAAAATTCGGTATGTTCTTTAGTTATTATAATTATAGCTCAGTATCAATTTTTAAATATGATTAAGTTGTGAAAAGAAGTTAAATATATATTCTTCTTTTTGGAATGGATTAAATGGAAGAAATAAGATGTCCATGTGCAGGACTCTAAAAATAAAAATCTAAACAGTCGTATCATTCACAATAATGCTAATCCTTAGTTCTCCCAGATACCAGTTCTGATATGAATGAGATGTGTGATAACCTCTTTTTTTAGGGTACATGTAAGAAAGTTTTAGGGAGACTACTTTCACTTTCACTGATTCATTTCTTATTATTCTGAATCCTAGATTATTCCATTATATTTGCTCTGTTTTTTAAAAAATTAAATTTATTAAATATTAATATAAATTGTCATTAAGTGATTATCACGAGATTTTCTTAAAAAATTCCATTATGTATAATATTTTAACTATCTTAACCTTTTCTTAATATAGACAGAATATTCAAACCTTCTGGTGATGTTGATTCCAAATGTTTTGTTCCTGCTCAGGAATTTGTTGTCAAAAAAATGGACAATGAGTAAGTTCCATCTCTTATATATGTCACTTTACTTCCAACTTCATTTACTGTCTGTATTACATTTTGAACTCTTGTCTATAAATCTTAAGAAAAATCTTTGATTATTTTCTTTATTTGGATACTGTTATTTAGTAAATATTTTCATATCTAAAATTGTTTTTATATACAAAGCGAGGCTTCAAAGAGTGTTTTGAAATAATCATAATTTTTTTTTTTAAGTTTTAGCAAAAGAAAGAATTATTCACTGACACACATTCACATTTAGTAAGTTTAATAATACTGCTAGACAAATAAAACTTATGAACAATACCTGTGTCTCATTTGAATTGTTAATCTGCTCAGTCATCTATGAAATATTAATCTGCTTGTTTGGAATTTTTATCTTGTCTCTTGTAATCTAACTTGAAAACTGACATTTGATTTATAATAATTTTTTTAATGTTCCAGATATTTTTAGATCTTTCTATTAAACTTTGTTTAATTATTGTAGGATTAAAAAATTTTCCTTCTAGAGAGCAATTTATAAATTATCTCTATTATTATTATTATTAATATTTGTAATTATAGTAGATATTATTATCATGTTAACAATATTTCAAATTTTGTTTATGTCACTTGGCTTTATCTGACTTCTCATCATGCAAATCCCACACTTCTTAATCTTGTTTCCTTGTAGTATGATTGTTGAGGGCTATCTCTATGAAACTGATAACTGAAAAATCGTAGAAAGTAATGATCAAATGCTTGAATTGGAAAAAATGAATAAATAAAAAAATAATTTTGTTCTGTAATGTTTTTTGTTAAGTAATCAGTAAGTGATTTGTACCATGATAACAAAAATGTTTTGTTTTACTTCCCCAGTTACTTAATTTTGTTTGACTTACAATTAAAAAGCATGAAAGGTAATATATTTGTCTTTCTAAATTCTAGGTGATGAATAAAGATAAATCGTTTTATTTTATATGTAAACATCTGAATTCTTTTTTATATGCTATTATTTCAAATAATAATATTTCTTTTCCTTCTTTTTTTCATTCTTTATAATCATATTGCATTATAATTAGAGCATAAGTGCTGTTTTTGTATTTTCTCATATCTTGAATATATATGTAAAGGGAACTTTTTTTTCAATATTTGAATGGCAACCTTGTAATGACACGGATCAAAAGTAGTGATTTTTTTTAATCTCTGTTTCTGTTACAAATTTCACTGGTCTATTATGGATACTTTTTCTTTTATACAGATATTTGTATGTTTATAATTTATATAATAAATATTTCTCCCAAGTCCCACAAATTGTTCTTAAGTTCTTTTGTGCTAAAAATAACTTTGAACTATTAAATTTATTTCATAGCTAAATAGGTATATATGATTCATAGAGGCACTTCAGTAAGGGGAGGAGGTAATATAGATTTCCTTAAGGGGCTATATGATATTAAATCCATAGTACAATTATAACACTTTGTATGTTAGAATATCATGAGGTGTCGAAAAATAACTATATGTACTGATGCTATTTTGCTTTGTTAATAAGCCACCAATGGTAACTGTCGAAAATAAAAACCATATTTGCCAAATCACCACTTAATCTGGTCACACTCCTTATATGACTCCTTGCGTATTCATAACTGAAATATTTGAGCTTGCAAATAATATCCATTTTGATTAGACATTGGAAATTCTATAGAATGCTTAGACAAAGTGTAAATTCCATAACACTATCTCTCAAACTTTTCCCATATTTTCTTGCATACTTTGTTTTCATTTTTAAATTTTGTGACTGAAGTTTAAATCAACTAATGATTTTTAAGACAAGATTCATTTGGTTCAGCTGTTTCAATTGTTATTGAATCTTGATGAAACTTTTACTGGATTGCAGTTATATATTCATTACAAATAAAACAATATTTATCAAAAATATGTTCTATGATTCCTAACTGCACGACAATGCCTGAAATATTATCACTATAAAAATTAAAATAGAATGTCCTCATTCTCATACTTATTCTCTTTTTCAAAGGTTAGGTTTGAAAATCATATGGTTGGGGTTTTATACATAATTCTTTATGTTGTTAAAATCGTAAATAATATTTATTTAATTTATATTGTAGAGTTTACTATTCCTAAAACTTATTATAAATACTTTTTTTAATTTGTACTTTAAAAATGTGTGAATAGTCCAATAAAAAAATGCATTATTGATCATACCAGGCAGTTTTTTTAGGTATTGAAATTTGCCAGTTACATAAATTATAAGGAAATCTTATGATATAAAGAAATAGACCCAATGCATTATAAATATATGCAATAGTTCTTACAGTAGAGTTAATGTTATGCAGAATTTACTATTTTAATTTTCACAAGGAATAGGTTAAAAAAAATTGTAGAAAAAATGACATTTTATTTAAACTTTTAAGCCTTATCTTTCCTTTGTAGGAAATAATGTCTATTTGTTGAAAATTGAAATATTTTTCTTCTGAATCATGTAACCTTTGAAAATAATGTATTCTAAATTAACTATGATAAGATGGTATAAGATTTTCATAATCTAGTTTTGTGTATTCTATATTAGTTGTCCGGAATTTTTATTGAATTTAAATAAAAGACTTTTATCATTCTCCTGATACTCTTTATATAAAAACAGATTAATTATTGATTATTACTGCATTTAATAATTAAAGGCCTTGTTTATTAGCCAGAAATGACATTTGGTAACTCAAAACACATGCAATTACTTTTTAATAATAATAATAAGAAGAAGATTTTTAAAAAGTATCATCTGAAGTTCAGTATCATTGATATTTTCTCTCTTCAATTTAGGTATTACCCAAATTTTTTACGCAGTAGTTTCCATTGCAAGCATCAAATAGATGTATTGACCAGTGGTAATGTCTTTCTTGCTGATGTTCTCTACAATGATTCTGCCCTTTTCTTCTTCATGGAGGTAAACTTCTTTTGATTTTTTAAATAATTAAATTTATTCTGTGCATTTATATAACTGCTATTATTTTACTTTCATTTTTAATTGAAATTTTTTTGTTAATTTATTCATTTTTACAGAAGAGAAAAAATAGCAAATTTGAAATATTTCTCTTAAAGGCAAAAAATTAGTTCTCTTTTATATTATTCAAAAATTAAAATATAAAATGTCACTGGTATTTTTCTTATTTATCGTAATTAATAGCAATTCCATTGATTTTTATCTTTAACAATAAGAATGAGACTTAAAATTTTAATAATTAATTTTCTTTACAATCATGTTTTTTTATTGTTTGTGTGTGTGTAAATTCTTTTCGAACTAAAAATTCTATGCAGGTTATTTCAATTTTATATATGACTTAATAGGTATTTACTCAGTATTTTTTAAAAATAAATTATATTCTTTTGCTTTTGTCTACTTAGCATTTGTGAAACTTTATAAAAATAATAGAAAAAAAATATTTTCAAGCATTTATTTTAGTATACATTGTAACTGTTTAATTTTCCTCTCATAGTTCATGGAGCAAGAAGGTGTTCGACATTTGGTAGATTTTTTACTAACAGCGGATAATTTTCGAAAGCAGTTGTTGGCAAAACAAGGCAATTATGATGGAATGCAAGCCCAAGCAGATGCTATGGTTTTGTATGACAAGTAAGTTATAACAACTATTAAGCTGAACTTCAAACTTTTGGTGTGTGTTTTAATGTTTATGTTATCTCATAAATCAGCAAAACAAATTCTTTAAATTAGAATGGTTTTTTTTCTATAATGCCTGACATATTATTATTAATAATATTCTACCCCCTCCCCCTTTAAAGCTTTTTTTTTCTTTTTCTTCTTACAATTTAACCCAACTTTTATTTATGTGATATATGATAATTTTTCTAGAATTTGTAAATTTTAAAGCTAAATAATTAATTCTTTTATTCATATTTACTATTATATGAATCTATTTAATTATGCAGGAATTTTTTCTTGGCTAATTTTTTTTATTTATTTCGGTAAATAATAAATGATAAGCTTTAGTTTCTTTAAAAAATTACTATCATGTTCTGTGTTATTATTTAAGGATATTTTTTAAAACCTTTTCCTTCGTTTTTGTTTTAAAAATATTTATTAAAGTACTTAATATTTAAAGATTAAGTAATTATAAAGAAATTTTGAAATAATCATTTGGCATATATTTAATAAATTATTTAAAGACAAGATGGATATACCTTATTTTTCCTGCTTTCATATATTTAAAAACTGAATAGAAAAGTGTATATGGAATTTTTTTGTATATTTACATTGCTTGTAACTTCTCTTTCACTTAACAACCCACAAGTAAAAATTGTAGAAGGCTTTTATGAATCACCAGTCGAAATTATTAATTTTATGAAATTTTATTTACAGGAATTGAGAATAAAATTTTTATTGTTTGCGCTTGTAAAATGTACTTCCTAAGTTGGATGCGCGAATGAAAAATGGGAAAGAAATCTAATTTTCGTTTAGAATGTTTGTTAATAATAGAGTTTTTTTTTGTAGTAATGAAATAAACATATTTGTTTCTTTAATAAAATTAGCAGACTTTTGAGCTATTTGTTTGTTGAATTAAAAAAAAAAGGAATTGGAGGGGGGGGGAGTAAAAGCTTTGAAACTTAAAGTAATCCATTCTGATTTGCTTAGTTTCACTTTAAGTATTTGCTATTTTTTTGTGAAAGGGAAGAATTTTATCCCCTCTTCTTTAAATTTCTGGAGTTTTTCTTCAAAATCCCCCCTTTTAGAAACGATGCGTAAGTAAGTCCCATTTCCCTTCTGTTAGACTTATTTTTTAATACTTTAAAATATGGCCGATAGTTAAACTTTTCTATTGAATTTTAATTATTTCAAAAATGAGGGAGAAAAGTATGTATAATTTTTTTTTGTTTCATTTAATTTTTCTTAATGTTTGGTTAATACTCTAAAAGTAATCCTTGTCTTTTTTTTCGTGTTATAACTTGTAATTCAGGGCAAATAAAATAAAGTAATAAAAGAAAGACAAAAAAATGTTATTCATTTGTGGCATGACTAGAGCACCCAAGTGAAATATTTATTAAACTGATTTTTTTTTCTTTTTCTTTCAGGTATTTTTCTCTACAAGCCACAATACCTCTAGGTTTTAGTGATTCAGTACGTTTTGAATTGGAAGCTAATATATGCCAAGAGAAAGGTCCTGATCCTGATTGTTTTTTGAAGCCAGTTAAAATTTTAACTCAGTATTTAGAAAAGGTATTTAAAATGGTATTAATATGATATACATTTTCTTCCTTGCTTTTGCATGATATTAAATTTTTTATCATAATTGTTTCAGACTTACCTACTTCAATTTTTGAGCAGCCAGCTATATTTCAAGTACATTTCTGAATGCATCATCATTATTCAAAATGATGGTGCTGATTCATCATCACATCAAAAATCTACAGGTATTTAGATGCATTATTAATTTGCTGTGATTGTTTATCTTATCACCTTTAAAGTTATATTTAAATTATTGAATAAATATTGACATTATTTTCTTTTATTCTTTTGTCATACTGTGCATTCTCTTTCTGTGACATTTAAAATATTAAGGATTAAGTAACCTTTAAAATAAAGTGTTTTTGGAAAAAAAAGTTACAATGTCCAAATGTTAAAAAATACTTTTTATTTATTTTTTTACTTTATCAACTGCAGAAAAAAGCTTCTAAAATTTTCTTCATAGAACTTTTAATATTACTTATTGTAAGACAAAATTTCAGATTTCTAGAAAAGCTATTTTTGTGTTAGTTATTATTATTAATAATAATAATAAATACTTATAAGGTTTTTGACAAATTTGTTCTTTGCTTTAATTTTTTAAATGATACTAAACTGATTAATATGCTCCTGGGGGGGGGGGACTAGCAAATATAATGGAACATTTATTTGGCATGGTGTGTAGCATCACAAAAGGTGCTTAAATGTGAAAATCATTTTTAAGCACCTTAAAGGTACTTAATTTTGAAAAAAGGCCCTCAAACAGGGCTTAATTTTCTGGAGAAGTGCTAAGAAAGCTTTTTATTTCTTCACACTTGGAATATTATAATTTGAAAACTTAATCATATAAGCCTGTTTATCATATGTCTCAAGCGACAGAATATGGTAAGGAATCCTATGAGTTCCAAAACATATTGTGATATCACTTAGTGAGCTTTTTTTTAATCTCCCTCTTCTTTCAACAATGTGCATTGGGGTTTATGGAAATACTAGAATATTTATCAGGAAGGGCAATGCAAAATATATATTGTGCCATATTTGCAGTACAAAAAATGTCAGATCCCCCCCCTTAACATTAAATAAAACCTTTGTTTGAGATGTTGAAGAATTTAGTTAAATTATGCCCTTTGAGTAAAATGTTTTCCTATTTATGTGTTGTTAAAAAGAATATGTTAATTAGTTTGACAAACTCAAAATAAGAATATAACAGAATTAATGGGTGTCCTGAAGATTTACTTTGGACATGGTAAAAGCTGCTACAAAAACATTTATAGTGAAATCTCTTTAGTGTGTTGCACATTCAATCATCATAATGCTTTCATTTCTAGGGTTCTTTTTTGTTGTTAAAACCAAAAAGGCATAATATGTTTTAAGATGGAAGTCACTATGCAAATATTATGCAACTACAGAAATAAATTTTAAGAATTTGTTCAATAAAAATTATGCATTATTATAAACAAAAAATAAGCTAGGATTAGAAAATATGCAGTTTTACGTGAGCATATATGTTTAAAAATACTTTTATTTTTTTTGGCCAAGGTGCTTAAAATATGCTTAAAAGTACTTGATTTTTGAAACACTTTCTCTTATGAACCCTGTGTGAGGAAAGTGATGGCCGGTATATGTCTGTTATTTTAAAATATCCCAGACGTACTAGGATAAATAAAAAATTATCTACACTTTTAAAATTATTCTTTCCATTGTGCATGCTGCTTATTTTGTTGTTATATTTTTGTTTTTATGAAAGTTTCATTTTAATTTTGCCATACATATATATTCTCTCTTCAATTGCAATTTTTTTTTTCTGCTTTAAAAAAAGTTTGTATTCTAAAGAAACAGCTGGCAGTAATACAATTTTTGTAATCAGATAACGTAAAAAGTTTGAAAATTCATCATTGATTATTCTTGCAATATAAAAGAAATGCACTATATTGTAGAACTGTGTTTTTGTGGATTAAGTAGTTTAAAGCTTTATTGAAAAAGATCAATGACTGGATAAGTTGTAAGACAGTGATTAATATTCATTTCTGATGACAATTCTGAGCAAGCTTGAAAGTAAGTTCTGTATTGTGCAACTATTTTGTGCCTATTTTTGATCCTCAAAATCTTATTTCTTCACAATACACTTTTTTTATAATGGAACAACTGCATATGGTGGAGTGCTGAAGCTTTGAAGGAGTTCAATCTCTGCTTCTTATTTCTGTTTGGTACAAACTTTTAATGAAAGGGTTTTGATATATATGCAATAAAAGGGGGAAAAAAATGTCAGAATCAAGATCAAATATTTTTATTATTATTTTCTCAATAGCATAAAATAAGCAATGACAGAAGTATGTATGTACAATATAATAAGAATTTTTTTAAATGTGGCCTATTTTTAATTAATATTAATATTTAACTCATTGTTATTGATTATACTAATATTATTATCGAAGAATTTTTTTTCTTTTATATATAGCACAATTCAGTTTTTGCATCACTAGAAGTTCTTTAAAATTTAGCTCCCTTTTCCCCAAGAAATTAATCTTCAGGTCCCTGAGATGATGGTTTTTCAATTTTATTTTATTAAATTACTAAATTTGTGATTACAGAATTGGTGTTTAATAACACAGTTTATTGAAAGAAAATGCGGATATTGTTTTGACATGACTTAAAATGTAATTTTGTGATTCTGTCCCAGATGTCTCCATTTAACTAGGTCATTTTGAAATTTTATCCTTCTGGGTGAAAATTTAAGAAATGCAACAAGTTAAGTTGTCAGCATTAAAAAATTAGAAATGTATTAAATTGTTTTATATTGAATGTTCTTTTTATAGGTAGTGACAGTGGAAGTGAGCAAAGCCTTCCAATTTCATCCATCAATACTTTACTGGCAATGGATGGTAAACAACCTGGTACTTCTAAAGCCAAAAGTGCTGACTCGCAAGAGATGAGGATAGACATGTTCCAATTTAAACCTGAAGCATTATGGCAACGACCATTAGCTGGGTAATATAAAATATTTTCAGTTAAACATGATTTTTTTAAATGTGTGTCCCAAATACAATTCCAACAATTTTTGTCCAATTTTGATTAAATCTGGGTTGCCCATCCTTTTAAATATAAGGGGTTTGTAAACTATTGAGTAGATTTTGTTGTTGAGTAACAAAAAAATGCAATATAGTTCCAACAGATTTTTGTTATCTTGTCAGAATTATTTTGCCTGAAATTAACTGTGGAAAATGTATCCAAGACATTCGATGGATCATGAAAAAATGATTCATTGAATCTAACATTATCTCTTTAGATTTTTACTAAGGACATTTAGAGATTGTTTGTATGCTGCAGATATTGCTTAGTTTTAAATCTACAAGGAGGCCATAGTAGAACACTAAAAGTCCCATTTACTTAATATCAGCTAATAAGGCATTAGTTCCATACCAGCTTTAATAAAAAATGTAATTGGCCTAAAATAAAAAATCACATTTAGTAATTAAACAAATTGAAATGCTGTAAAACACTTGCCGTTGAATATAACTTTTGAAGGCTTTACTTGTTATTAAAGGAAATTGAAATGTTTATATATATATATATAAACATTTATTCTGTTTGAATAGCTTTAAACTATAGAAATGGAAATGTGTTATTGTTACTCTTAGCACTTTTCATAAACAAGCCTGCTGATAGTGTCAGCGATTTTAAGTCAAGTTTATCCATTAACTTGAATGCATAAAGGCCCTTGAATAACTACGGGCAAAGTCTGACTTGTAGCTCTTACGGGAGGGCATAGGACTCATTTACACACCTCACAGATGGAACACAGGGTAAAGAACAAATATACCTGAAGTAGACTTGAATCTGGAATGCCTAGATCACGGAGAAGATGGCTTCTAGGCCAAGACACTAGCAAAATTGAAATGTATCATAGAACTTCTTTTTTTCCCCCTTTTAAATTGAGGATTTTTTGATTGAAAGTTTTTGACATGATTTCAATCAGTTTAATTCAGATTTCCTGTTACTTATTGCAATGTCCATTTTCTATCTTCTTTTAGTAAACTCCAGATGGCACATGTTGATCATCTTGGAAGAGTAACAACTGAGTTTGAACCTCCTGATCCTGATAAAAAGAAAGGAGGTAACTGATTGCTAATATTTTTTTCTGGTTATTTTCTCATTATACTATGAAACAAAGCTATTTCATTTTTACATTAAGTAATCAGGATTGTTTTTGACTTATGGGACCCAAGTGCAAAGAAAGAACATCCATTCTATATTTTCATTGTTAGGAAAATATAATTATAAGAACCACAGTTATGAAATTTTTTTATTTTTATTCTATCATATAATTTGCTAATTATTGTGTAGGATTTTGTAAGTTATTAAGTTGGCTTGGAAAATGTAATCTGATTCATTGAAACACTCTCAAATTTATTGTAAACTTTTAAGAAATGAAATATTTTTTTCATTCTTTTACATTTGTTGAATATTTTGTAAATGACAATAAGACATTCTGCTATTTGTTCAAACTTGTGAAATTGCTTCATTGTTTAATGTTTCCTTACGGAAGTTTTTAATTGTAAAAATTTACTATTTATTACATTCAGAATTTTCTTGCAATTTCTGTTTGTTTAAAAAGTAATAATCATAAAAGAAATCAAATTATTTATTTTAGATCTTTTAGTTAAAGTACAATTTTAAAAGGATTAAAATGATATAGAGTGGATATATACTTCTTTCACCTAATTAATTGGCACATGAACATTATTATATATCCATGAATTTTAAATTCTGAGCATTAGTAAAAAAATTCTATGATAAAAATACGCTTTCTCTTGCAGCAATTTGTATATTTGATAGTCAATTGTTCATTTACTTCTCTTTTTTTTTTTTTGTCTAATATGACTGTAAATTAATATTACATTTTTTACCATTGACTTTCTTTTATAATTTTATTTATTTTCAGAATCTAAAATTTCAAAGGCAATGAAAAAACTAGTCAATTGGGAAGAAGACAAAGTAAGTATTACTCTCTATGATTAAGTTCTTAAAATCATTATACGCTTTCCTTATAATATTTTTTTAAAAAATTTTGACCCACTACATTCAAAAAATATTTTTATTTAATTCATTCTTCTATTTCTAGATAAAGGGAAGGGGATGAATCACTGTATTATATATATATATATATATATATATATATATAT
>JAOUZG010000631.1:1393545-1420243 GCA_026289955.1 Argiope argentata | reverse complement strand
ATAAGCAAAAGATAAAAATTAAGAATATAACAAAAAATAAAGTGATAAGCAAAGGAAGATTAAACTCAAGAATAAAAAAGAGAAGATAAAAATAAAAAAGGAAAACAAATGTAAAAAATGCCACCCTTGGAGTATGGAATTAAATTGAAAATTATTATTAAATGTCAAAGGAAAATTGGAAACTTTTTAACAACACATCAATTTGCTCACCAGGGTATAAAAAATCTTTGCAAATTGCAAAAGAAATTTAGAATGTGTAATTATTATATTCATCACATCCATCTGTTCTTTAGCCATCAGTTGGCAATCTTCACAAATATGTGGCTGTTCAGTTCAGATGTTCCCAACATTCAATGTAATAATATTCCAAATCTTTAGAAAACTCTTTCATTGGAAGTCTATTGAACATTTTTTGTATCTATTATTTCTTCCTCTTTGACCAAATCTCCTTGTTAGTTTTTTTTTTTTTTTTTTTTTTTTTTTTTTTTTTTTTTTTTTTTTTTTGCTTTGGCATAAAATGCAGCTCTATATTCTCTTTGGTTACTCTTACTATGTTTTCCCACCTGCTTGTGAGTTTAATTACTATCTGCCTTTAATCTTGGTGGAGGCAAAAATCTCATCGATCACTAGCATTTGGTTCATATTTTTCAAGTCCTGTTAAACAAAACTATTTGTTCAGAGCTACTTTCATGTGAGTATAAGGTTTTTTTTTTTTCAAACAAGTACTCAATACAAATTGGCACAGGCTTATACAGCATGTGATGTCACTATGTCTCCTTATTACTTGTTCTCTGAAATATCATTCAATAAGCAAGTTCACTTGTCATGTCAATCACATATTGTGCAAGGTGTTCATTAAGCAAGTTTTGACTTGATATATTTGTATATTAGCTTGGAATTATATATAAATTTGTAACAACACTACTTAATTCATCTTCCAAGTATAAATTCATTACTTTTTTTAGCGTTTTTTTAAAAAAAATGGCTGAACATTTAATAAACCACATATTGTTTTTAGAAGATTCTTAAGTTCTTTGATCAAATTGCAGTGTATTCTGAATAATTGTTGAACCTCTATAGATATTTAGGAATGTCTGAACGATTTTCAACAAATATTTAATGCTTTTTTTACTAATGGTTCCTTACTTTTGTTTATTAAAAAGAGAAAAAAATGCTTTTAATTGTTATAATGATAGAAAAGATATTTTATGCAAGAATCAGTTAATAAATAAAATCATTATATACAATCATACTTTAAGGAGAGATGACTTAATTAGCAAATGAAATGTTATAAAATTACTCTGTTTAACAAAAATAGTTTTACAGAAGGAGTGCCGAGAAGACATCATAATAACATATGCAGGGTTGATTTATATCTCGAGTCCCATTCTACATTTTAGGCTTATTTGAAGAAAATCCTTATTCCTACATAAAAGAAATTTTGCATTGTTGAATGCTTCTGTAAAGGGTTTGATAAAAGGAAACATAAAACTCTTTTCTCAACATAATATATAGTTTTAAACATAATATATAGTTTTAAATTGAATTTCTAATTTCTTTACAGGTTTGAAATTTACCCTCCTGAATTACCTGAGATAAATAGAAGAAGTTAAATTTTAGTTTGCTCTATTTAAAGCTCACTTCTTCATATTTACTATCTAAAAAATCATCTGCTCTCTTATGCTTCCATGCATAGTTACAATTTATTTATTTAATATTCTTCGACTCAATTATCAATGTAATTACCTTTATATATATAGCAAGCTGTATGTACATTTGGACAAATAACGTGTCCAGTCCCACCATCTAATAACAAATCTCACCAAACTATCAATCATTGCAAAATTTTCTCTGTCTTTTTAAGCTTCTGATCATATAAAAACAATAAATTTTACTGACAAATACTGCTATATTTGAGTTTCCTTTGAATCATAATTAATTGCAGTATATATGAAAATGAGGTAATCCAGTATAAAAAGGGAAGCAGCTGCAAATCAATGAAATTGCTCTTAATCAAGATTATAGCAGTGGAGATGGATAGCATTGATGTTGATAAATAGTAGAAGAATACAAATAGAATTATAGAAGAACTTATGAGAATGTATTTTGTGTCAAAGCAAAATCTTTCCAGCCAGAGATATGACTAGGAGTAGTGGCAGTAATAGCCTAAAAAGAGCAATAAATTTTCAATGAAATAAAAGATTGCTGTAAGCATGGAAAATTATTGTTTTGTACATTAAGAAGCACCACTCTAACCAGATAACAGTAATGTACACTACAAATACATTTGATAATAATGTAATATTTTTGCTAAAATTTGAATCATAGCCAATGCAAATTTCTTTATATAACTTTATTTAGAAAAAAGCATTAATTATAAATAAAGAGTTAAATAATTATAATTGTTTCTTTCTTTAAAATCAAATGCATTGTCTTATTTTTGTATTAATTTTTTATTTTATTTTACAAGTAACTATTTAGAAGTAATAATTTAGGAATAAATTGGACTGACTAGACTATATTCCACTGTAAAGACTTTTAAAAGGAAAGGGAACCCCAAATGAGATCATGCAATTTCATAATTTGTATAATAAATACTTAGTATGCATTTTTCTAATAATCTTACTTTGATTTTCAAAAATATTTGTAATGTATAAAAATATTTTAGAACCAAGAAGAAATGGCTTGGAAAGTTGCTGAAATGATTGTTAAAGATATATGTAGTGTTACAATGCCAGATTCTAAGTATCCTATTACAACAGAAAATTCTCAAGGTTTACAGTCCTCATCATGGTAAATATTGATAGAAATATTCACATTTCTCTTAATAATTTTGTTGTATTAATCATTCAGAATGTTTAAGTCACTAATAAAAATAAAAATTAAATTCGAAATGTATGGAAATAGTTTATATCAATATATGCTCCAGATGAAACTTATTATTCTGCTTTGCAACAACAAAAACTTGCTTATATTTTTTATTAAAGGCCTAAGGCAATAAAAACTGTGTAAGTATTCATGTTTTGTGTGTACTGATTTGTTGTAAATTATTTCATAATGTATTTTTAAATTATTTCTTGATATCCAGATAAATTAGATTACATTCTCTCTCTCTCTCTTTTTATTCTTTATTTAATCCATTCTCAATAAATCTTTATTTCAAGATTAATTTTTATTTTAAGCATCAACTATTTTTGAATTTTTTTTAATTCCTTCAATAAAATTCTAGTTATCCTAATTAAACAGCCATAAAATATGTAGGAGCATATATAAAATTAACATAAAAAAGAAATCAACAAAATTTTGTTTCAAGATTCATTGCATATATTTATATTAATATTACAAACTATGCACAGAGTGACAGAAAACACAAATTTCCATAATGGGAATAGAAATGTCAAGTTAAAAAAAAAGACTGCAGATTGTTAAAACTTTTAATAAACATTCCCCCCCCCCTTCAATAAAAAAACTATGTATATGTGTGTGTGCTCATGCACGCTTTGTTTTTCAATTTGTACTCAGTTGCGTTGTTGTGCTGCTTCTATATTTTATTTTACAACTTTGATTCACAACTGAATGTTTTGATTTATTTGTAACAGCATTTTCTTTAAAAAATCTGAACATTTTTTTAATGCTTACTTATAAGTATGATGATTTTTTGTAAAAGGGGTATTAGTATAGAAAAAAATGGGTGAAGGGTATTGGATTCCTATGGGAAAACAATTGTATCGTTTAACTAGTGTTTTTCACTATAAATAAGACTCAGGAACAAATTTTGCTCTTTTAATGGAACTAAAATAATATTCACTATCTCCAAGAGAATACATCATCTAATTAAGAAGTTAAATAAATTTGTAGATTAAAAAATTAAGGACATAGACTAAAAATGGTTTTACTTTTAGATATGGTACTTATGACAAAATTCTATAATTACTTCTGTCAAATTTCAATTTATTAGCTACAAATAAATCAGAAGATTAGTGTAATTTGATTGATGAAAGCTTAAAAGAAAAACGGTAAAGATAGAACCTGAATATACAGACCTTACTTCAAACTTTTCCCCCCCCCCCCCCCGCAACCTTGGGTGCATGAGGCAGAATAGGGTAATTTGGCTTTTATGTCATATGTCCTATTTCAAGAGGACATACTTAAAATTTTTATAAATATGTCCTATTGTGTTTATGTTTTTATTTAAAATATGTTCTGTTTTAAGATTTTTAAAATTGTAAAAGCTGAAACAAGGCTGGCTATTAATCAATTAGATCTCTCAAATGCATCATATTATAGAAACTAAAATAACACAAACTATTCCTAGTAATATGTGTCATCGAATTAAGAAATAAATTTAATTTATCAATCAAGCAATGCCTGAAGATAGATCTGAAGTGTTGGGCATGAAAATCAGTATTATAAGAATCAACTAATTTATAGGTGAATTTTTTGATATTGAGAACATTCTTTGAGCAGCATCAAGGCAAAATTAAAAGTTAAAAATTTAACAACTGTCATTACTTTGTCTTAAAAAAATTTTTTTTTATCATGTCAGAACATGGTGTTATTTTGGGAATGAGGTAGACAAAAATCTGTAGGCAAAAAATAAAATTTTAAAAAACCATTGGCGAAAAATTGAAATTTTATTATCTGCATGAGCATCTCAAAAAAATTAACTTTTAATAACCTATTGACATTGCATTTACAAAAGCTCTGATTAAAAAACAAAAGTTAATGCCTCGTGCAAATAAAATCTAGAAAAATGTCATTTTGAGCACATGCTTATACAAAATGAAATAAATAAATAAATGTGATATTTTTTTTAAACAATGAATATCATTGGCAGTACTAAAGTGATTAATTCAAAATGAAACAATTAAAAAGAATAAAAATATAATTTAACTTGCATGAGCACGTAGTGCTTAGTGATTCAAAAAATAATGTACTGACACGATATACTGAAATATGTATAGCAGATTTCATTTTAATGTTTTTTTTTCCTTCTAAAGTTAGGAATGAATGGTGGTGAACTTAATTTATATTGTTTGTTTCAGAGCTAACTTTATCCTGCTAAAAGAAGTTTTCCATATAAAATAAATGTCATAATTATATATTAGAAACACAATTTTATTGGTTCAAAGCAAAAAAAAAAAAAAAGTGGAGACGGGGGAGGTTTTTTTAACAAAGTCATAACTTCAGTAGTTAAACTGATTATTAAAACTTCTAACATGAAAAAGAAAAATCTTGGGGGGAAATATGCATTTGGTCAAAGCAAAAATAAGGGAGGTCTTTCAACGAGGCCATAACTTCAGTAGTCAAACAGTAAGCGGCCTTGAAAAAATGCCATAAATAATAACTTCAGTAGCTAAATTTGTTATTAAAACTGTAAACATGAACAAGAAAAATCTCTTAAAATCTTATGTATCTAATATTCAATTTAAAAAGGACAGTGTTCGTCTTCTTAAATTCATTATTATGTTTAGTAACATGGAATAATACATAGTTTAGTTCCTTTTTATTGTACTTTGTCTCCTTTGTTATATTACAAAATGTTAGAATATGTGCATTTGATATAATTAATCAATATTGTCTCTTTTATATAGATGGCTCCTGGTGGAATTACGATTATTCAAGTCTGAATGATTTTAAGAAATTGCAAGTTTTTACAAATATGTTAGATTCAATTGTGATATGGACCATTTTATTTTCTGCCAAGCTTTATTTTCTCCCTACTCTTTAACCCTGCTTACTTTTGTTTGAATCACCTATGGTAAAGGTCACATCAGAAAGTGTACAGTATACAGTTATATAAAGATAATAAGTATTTTGATTTAATATTTGTCTCATTTTTTTGTTATTATTTGCTCCTGTTTTGCAAACCTTGCATCTCAATTATTTTCTGTTCATTGATTTTTATTGTGCTTTTAGTTGCACACGTAAATGTGTTTATAATTATTGTATTATGAACTGCTTAGTTAATATACACGTGTTTTAGTGCTTGTAATATATTTATGGCAGCTTCTCTCACTTGAACTTGCCTCTCAGTTATATTTTACTGAACTTAATTTCTGTTTTACTACATTTTTTTCTATGCTTTTTTCTTTATTGATAATTTACTGAAATTATTTATGCACCAGTCATTTAAAAATCAAATCAACGATTTTTATCTCAAAACATTTAGTTTTTTTTAAAGGCTGTATGCTTATTGTTTATTTATAGTTAACTTGGTAAATATATACTTTTCTTCTGATTTTTGTTCTATTTATTACTACTTTTTGAAACTAGTTGTGTTTAAATTATTTTTGTTATTGTAACTTAATTATTATGAAACTTGTTACTTTTTATTTATTATCTTTCAAAGTTAATTTTTCTAATGATAGACCTCCTTTATTTTTCATATAAAATGTACTTAGAGAGAATATATAAGGAATGTTAAGTCATAAATAAAGAATGTTCTTTTCATTCTAATAACAAAAAATTATAATAATTGAACTTAAAGATGAAAAAAAATATTAATTAAATTATGATTTTGGGTATATATATTTTTAATTTATTGGAATGACTTTAGAAAATAATATATTCTTGTTTTTCAAAATCTATGACATATTTTATTGAATTCATAATATATTGAAAGCTGGCTATTTTTAAACTTTTATTTTTATTAATTAAAGAAAAATTATGTTTAATTATTAATACATTAGGAAAAATAAAAATGTCATTATAAACCGTCCCAAT
This sequence comes from Argiope argentata, assembly GCA_026289955.1. Taxonomy (NCBI): domain Eukaryota; kingdom Metazoa; phylum Arthropoda; class Arachnida; order Araneae; family Araneidae; genus Argiope; species Argiope argentata. Next base: position 1,413,517 of record JAOUZG010000631.1, on the reverse strand, counting down.
ACAGCTTTTAAGATTCCAGTATTTACTATCTTAGTCTGTTAGTACATTTTAATTTTATTTTTCATTTAATAAAAATATGTTCATAATTTTATATGAAAAAAAGTATTTGAAATTTAAAACTTAATTTATTTGAACAAAAAAATATTTATTAATTATTTAATATGCCCATTTAACCCAATAATGCATATAATAAGACTAGTACAGGAATAATAAAAATAGCTTCTTTTATATCCTTTTTTCAAAAATTTATTTAAAAAATTTACTCCCAAATTTTCCTCTTTAATAAGCATACATACTTTTTTTAAAAGCAATATCAAAAAGGTTTATGTTTGTGGTGCTTTTTGTAAAAAGATTTAATATATAAATTTATTAATTGAATCGCTTGAGCTAAATTCTGTAAAATAATAATGTTTATTTAGAAGAGTATGCAGTAAGTTAACAGATAATTATTTTATAAATTGAATGAAGTTTTTGTGTTTGTTATTATTTTGTGAATGAATAAGTTGTAATGAGGATTACAATTGTGTCAATAAAATGTTAAGTTTTGTGCTTCCATGCTATTTAAAAACTTTTTAGATGATTTATATAAATAGAGAGCTTATTATTTTCAACTTCCTGCTAAGAAATGCCCTGATTCTATCAACATAAATATATACAAGCCTTTTTTTTTCTTTTTTGAGATTTTACTTTTTAAAAAATTCTGATCTTGATTGTATTCACAAATATTAGATTCATCAGTTTTTTCAAAATTTTAATTTATCTAGCTTATTAAGGGACATTTCATTTTGGATAGATTTCCTATAATTAAATCTTGACAACAATATATGCCATTATTTTAAATTCTTTATAAATAATATTACTGAATTTTATTTTAAATTTTTAACTAAATATTATAATTATTAATTTTATACATGATAAAAAGTTATTGGAATTCTTTTCTTTTATCAAGGTTCCTTAACTCAGAAAAGGAAATCTCACTCTTGTGATTCTTGATTGTAAATGTGAGATCAACTTGACTCTTGCTTTATGTTTAGTTCATTTCTTGTGAAGCCTATTTTATGCAAATAGAAACCAAACACTTGTACTTAAAATTGATGGAGGGGGATTTTAATGAAGATATTCAATGTGAAATTACTGTTGATTTTTTCCCCAAACCATTTTGCTAATTATGTGAATGGATTGAAGCCACAGGTCTTGAGCTTTAATTTGGAGAATATATGGAGCTTATTTGATTCATAGGGTTTGAGTAATTGTAGTGTTATAAAAGGTGCTTGGCCCTCGACTGACTCAAGGTCAGTATGAAGTGTAACTCGAAGGTGAGTGTTTCCCCCCCTCTTCCTCTGCAGGTGGAATATTGGCTGTATTTGGGGTTGAATCATCATGACTCCATTGTTTCCATTCCAATTTTAATAATGTTGATTAATTTTTTTCTGTTTTTATCAAAAAAAAGAAGGGTGCTTTAAAATTTAAATGGGAACATATATATAATTTTATTTACTGATTAAAAAAAATAACTAGGTGTAAAAGGATTTTTTATGTCATATAATTGCTAAATTCCTGTTAAGCAGTCACTTTTTTTAATTTATTGATAAAGGTATTATTTTTTGCCCTAAAATATTCTTTGTGCTTCCAGCGAATATTGTCTGTGGTGAAGCATTCCTACACAATACTCCTGCATGTCTTTCAACCACTTGTTGCATTGTTAAAAGTCTGTTGATCATGTATTTGAGTTGTGTAATTCTCTGTTTTGTTAACTCATTCCTTGTTGTTTCTTGTCTGCAGTTCAGGCATTTGTTTAGTGTGAGTGTGATTTCATTTGTTGATAAGAGACAGGTGCTCTGTAATTTTATAGAGTAAGTGAAATGTACAGAATATTTTAATTTTAACTGTATATTACCTTATATTGTTGAATACCTGATGTCCAGTGTACAAAATTGGTGATTTGTAAATAAAGTATGTCATACTTTTCAAACTTGGCTGTTTTCCCTCATTGCTTCTCCCATCTATTGAAAGCGCTAAAAGATGCATTTATGTTAAGTCGAATTATTCACAGTTTTTAAAAAAATGGCCTATTTAAGAGTAATAACATATTTTAGTGACAAATGCTCAATAGAAAAAGAAAAAATGCACATTACAGAAGATAGAGGAAAGAAATTTCTCTATAGTTTTGGTGCCCTTCTTATTTGTATTTCAATAGTCGTTCCTAGCTTAAAGTAATGGCTACTATGCTGTATAAATAATAGTCAAATATTGGTGTGCCACTCTGGTTCCCGGTAAATACAGAGCCAAACTTAAACATTCCAGGTTACTAAACATTGGCAATAATAGTATATAAATTAAGTAAACAAATTTTGACTCTTAAATAATCATTTTTTTTTCGTGGAAGGAACTATTTTGTACTTTGATTAAAAATATTAATTTTTACTTCAAGTGTGTTTCAGCTTCAGTTTATAATACAGGGTGTCCAAAAAGTTTCCGTACTGATGATTTGTGAATTTATTTTACAAAAACAACAGGTTTAAAAAGAATTATTTTTAATGCCAACGATAAAAAGCACTTTTAACATACCTAAGGAAAAAATACTGAACTTACATTTATACTAAATGTTCAAAATGTCCACCCCTTTCTTGGAGACAAAGCTGAACTCGTTTGCTCATGTTTTTCGAAACGCGTATTAACATGCTGGGAGTGATTTCTTGTATCCTTTGGGTGATTGCGATTTTCAAATCATCTATTGTTTGAGGATCACCTTCATAAACTTTGTCCTTTAAATATCCTCACAGAAAAAAGTTCAGGATGGTCAGATCAGGGGATCGAGGTGGCCAAAGATTTTTTGAGATAAGTCGATCGCCGAAAAAAGCTTCAAGCATGTCCATGGTTTCATTACTCGTATGGCGAAATTTAATATACTTGAAAAAAAATCATGGAAAATGACTTTTTAAATTTGGAGTACGGGAACTTTTTGGACACCCGGTATAATACAAAGACTTAATTTGCTGCCTTACTCTTTTAACGTTATACTAATTAATATTATTTATTTGAACTTTTAACTACAAAATTATCCATAGAAAGTGTTATATATTAATATTGAATCATTAAATAAGATATATCTCTATGTAAGATTATTTATTTAAATTAATCAGAAATATATATTAAATTATGCATTTGAATAATTTATTTTAAAAATGTACAGAAAGAAAAATTTGACCCTAGGTTTAATTATTGTTGTATTTCTCAACTATTTTGATTTTTAGAATTAATATATACATATTTTATAATAATAAGTTTATGTTTGAGAGTTAAATCACTATTTCATTGAACCAACAAATATCAAGTATTCCTATGCTTAAGTTCTCTTAAATCTTAGTAAATAATTAAAAAACATTTTTTTGAATAATTGTTCTTATATGAAATTTAAAACCAAAGCTAGTAATTATAACAATAATCAAGTTGCAGGCTTACTATTCAATTATTCTGTTTTCATCACTTGGTTTCTAAGTTGGTCTTAAATTCTACCACACCAAAAAGTTTAATATCATCTCTGCATCTTTACTCAGTTATGAACATTGCAGCTGAAATAAAAAAAATAAAAGAAATCTATATCAACACTTGTCTTGTGAAGCATTTTTGAGACTGCAAATCTCTTTAAGATGACATTCTCATATAATCTAAACATTAAACTAATTAAAATTAAGATATTGTACATCATATTATATTTGAAAATATGTTAAAAACTTATATTTTTATTAATTTTTGTTTCAAGAATAAAGCCCAAATCTTCACAAAAAATTTAATGGAAATCCCTCAAAGAAATTTATTTACGTGGCCTTTTAGATTGGAAAGGAAATATCTTCTAATACTTTGTATCACATCATCAAACAGGGAGGGCTTTAACAAATTACCAAATGTCTGTGGCGGGTGAAGGTCGAGATATGAAACCGCGACGCTTGGGCCAGTAGCCGTGTAACATACTGTCTGTCCATGGCAAGATCTCTGGCCGACAATCGTCTTTGTTTACAGCAGGCGCTATAGAAACAAGTTACTGCAATAAGAGTCCATTTCGCAGAGGTAGAAATTCATTCTAGTTTCTTGCGTTGGCGCGTTTAGCGTCTAATTGGCGGTATTTGATATATTGCCTTTAATTTTCGAAAGCAAATTCGAAAATTAATTCACTGGGCTGAAAATCCTTTGCGTACATGGAATTTTGAAAATATGTATTGAAGTGACAAAAGTCATGAGATAGCAATAGGCAAATATACAGATGGCAGTAGTATCGCAGCGAAAAAGTATAAATGCGCAGTTCGTTTCCACAGCTTTCATTTGTGTTCAAGTTATTCATGTGAACAGGTTTTTCGTGATTTATGGCGGCACGACGAGAATTAACAGACTTTGAACGTGGAATGTTAGTTGGAGCTAGACGCATGGGTCATTCCATTGCGGATATCGTTAGTGAATTCAACATTCCGAGATCCACAGTATCAAGAGTGTGCCGAGAGTATGAAATTTCAGGCATCCCATCCCATCATGGACAGCGCAGTGGGCGACCACCTGCAATTAACGACCGAGACCGCCGACCTCTGAGTAGAATGGTCAATGTTAATAGACACGCAACACTTCGTCAAATAACTGCAGGCATCAATGTAGGACGTAGGAGGGACGTGTCCGATAGGACTGTGCGGCGAAATTTGTCTTTCTTGGGCTATGACAGCAGATGACCGACTCGAGTGCCTTTACTGACAGCGCGACATCGCCTGCAGTGACTCTCCTGGGCTTGTGAGCATATCGATTGGTCCCTATACCAGTGGAAGACCGTGGCATGGTCAGATGAGTCACGATTTCAGTTGTTACGAGCTGATGGTAGAGTTCGAGTGTGGCGCAGACCCCACGAAGCCATGGACCCAAACTGTCAGCAAGGCACTGTTCAAGCTGGTGGCGGCTGCATAATGGTGTGGGCTGTTTTAACATGGCATGGACTCGGTCCTCTGGTGTAACTGAACCAATCATTGACTGGAAATGGTTATGTTCAGCTGTTTGCAGATCACTTGCAGCCATTCATGGACTTCACGTACCCACACAACGATGGGATTTTTATGGATGACAATGCGCCATGTCACCGGGCCAGAACTGTTCGCGATTGGTTTGAAGAACATTCCGGACAATTCCAGCGCATGATCTGGCCACCTAGATCGCCCGATATGAATCCCATCGAGCATTTATGGGACATCATCGAAAGATCCGTTCGTGTCCAAACTCCTGCACCATCCACATTTTCACAATTATGGACGTCTATACAGACAGCATGGCTCAATATTCCTGCAGAGGACTTCCAACGACTTGAAGACTCCATGACACGTCGAGTTGTTGCACTTCGCCGGGCAAAAGGAGGACCGACACGATATTAACAGTCATCCCATAACTTTTGTCACTTCAGTGTATATTATTTTTATCAGAATAATACAGAATAGTACAGAAATAACAGAGTAAATTAAATAGAAAAATTGAATAATTATTTATATGCCTAACGAGTGCACAAGAAGAAGAAAAATTAAGTAGAATCCCGAATGACAAACTTTTTTTTTATTTTATTTGTTTTAAATTTATGTAACTACTTAAAGATCAAATTCTCCGCAGCAAACGCGAAGTAATCTAACTCAACATAAAAAACAACACAATAATCGTAATTATTTCATAAATTTTATAAAAGGTTGCTTTTATTCTGTTATAAAGTAAAATATCCATTTTTAAATATGCTTAAAACCTCTCCAAAAAAGTTTAATTAATTAGTTTTTTTTTTTTTTTTTTGATATACATACATTTTTCCGAAACTCAAAATTAACAATTACCATTTTATCAATTTTTAGTTTTTTAAAAATCAAACTTATTTTCAATACGTACAAGCTTTCTACAACACAATTAATTCCTCATTTATATGTAAAAGACGTTTCTATTCAAAGCCCATCAATGTCGTTTAAAAGTGCTTATCTGTCTCCGTTTTACTATCGCGATCAGTGCACCTGAGCAGAAGAGATGTCGTTAAATATTTTAATCTTTCTAACTCACATTAACGTGCATAAATTTTTAGATTCTGGTAATCCTATCTAAGGAAAGCTATTAAAATAACAAAAAGGCGAGAACACAAGCCTCTCCATTCTGAAGTCTCTCCATTTTGAAACCAAAAAGGCATTTTAAAGAATCTCAAAATTCGAGAGGCAAAAATTATTAAATCATGAAATGCAGTTAATATTAACCAAAGAAAATATTAATAAAATATAAAAGAAATAAACTAAGTAAATATAAAGATACGAGCAACTGCGGCTAAAGCGAGAAGACGAATAAGCAATAGTTTTTTTATCGCATCATTTTTTCGCCAAGATAAAGAATAACCCCCCGACTTCCGTTCGATTCCACCCAATCAAAATGGATCCTCCCTAATGGCACCAGGTACTATAACACCCGCCGTAAACAAAGACGATTGTCGGTCAGAGATCTAGTTTTGGACAGACAGTACCCACAATACCAAAGTATAATTAAGAGGTGCCCCCCCCCCCGGAGCGTAGCTTCTGAGGATATGGACCCCTTAGAAGTCTGACGCCTAGCTTTTACCCCTTTTACGGAGAGGACTTCATTCATTCATCCACAGATCGCCATTTAGATCAGGAACCGAGAGCAATGCAGCATCCCTAATGATATTACTCTCTACTTTGTGATCATGGCAGATTTAACGTGCGCCAAACACCACACACACGGAGAGTCTACAGCTAGCGGGTTCGAACTCGCAATCCAAGGGATGCGAAGCCAATGTCCTATCAAACAGGTTATCCCGGTCATATCATAAGCTGACTCCTCTGATCTACCCTAAGGCACTCGAAAAAATTGAATAACCAAGCCGTGGTGATAACATTGGCGAGAACTGAGGTTGAGTTCTAAGGACCATCACCGGCATAGATACAACCCCTCCCTTAAGAGATATGCCCCCTCATCGATGGAAGGTAGTCGATCCCACATAATTTCTGTATCCATCCGCGTATATATATATATATATATATAAATAAAATTTAGAGAAGATTCACACCTCTTCCTCGTCTGTCTTAGTAACATTTCTGAAGATGTACCCATTTTTATAACAATGGTAACATACAAGATAAAATTGTAAAACACAAATTAATATCATCACAAAACTTGGTAGCATAAATAAAGTAACTAACAAAACTGTAAACATTGTTTTAAAATGTATTAATTGATAGATATCTCTGAAAATTAGAGATGAAATAGGCCGGAAATAAACTGATGTATTTAAAGACTAATTTCTGGGAATTTGAAATAATTGCGGCTTATATGATAGTAAATTTTAAAAATAAATTTGTAGGATACTATTATCTTTATTGAAAAAAAAGTTAAAATTTAATTTATTTTTGTAGATTATTAATATAATCTCCAATTAATAATCTAAGAAAAGAAAAATCTTCCCATTTTGAAAACCAACAATTCAAGAAACAGCGATATGCCAAATTTGGTAGGTCTACGCCCGAAGATGTATCTTACAAAATGTTTTGAAACTGTTCATGCAACAAACATTGCGCAATTCATTAAAAATAAGCCGACCTATTGACGCCGTCATGTTCATAGAGGATGAAAAAGTATTTATTATGTAATGCTCAATCATTTATTTGGAAATGAAACTAAGTAAGAAATACTTCAAAACGATTTGTAACGTAAGGTATCAATATGCTTAAAAAAAGAAGATACAATATCCTGTAAATGAAAATTAATTATATAAACGTAAAAGGAAAGTCTAAAAAGCAATTTGAAGAATAATTCGATCTATTTTGTCGTACAACAGGAAATTGAGAACTCCCTTCTAAAGAGTTGCGGTTTTACAGGAAGATAGGAAGTTATCGCAACAAAATTGCAGTTGTAGGATGCTATTGACAAATTGTTTCTAAAACAATTGTTTAGAAATTGTTTCTAATTGTTACTTGGTTAAAAATACTGAAATTTCATAAAAGGTATAATTACATTAATGTCCTATATATTGAAGTAAAAATCCAATAAAGAAAAATCAGCAAACGGCACAAAAAAAATTGGGAGAAAGTGGGTTTTTTATGAATTTTATCGCAAATTCTCTAATAAGATGTTCCTCTTCCCCCTGCTTAAAATTAGATCTTAGGAAAAGCTTTAAATGCTCCGATTTTTATTTGCAGAATCTAATCTAAGAAAGTTTCGGGCTTATAATATTGTTACAAGCGAGCGAACGCCGCTGAAACGCGGAGGGGAGAGCGATTGGCGATGGCGTCATAGAGCTTGGCGCCAGCTGGGTTGGTTTGGCGAAAGGAATAGTCTGGTAGCCGCTAGATCTTTCGTGAAGCTCTGCGTGTTTTGGACACGCTCCCTCGGTTATATAAGGGACGAGTTGTCGTAGTTTCGGCAGTTAGTTAGTTTTTTTCCTCTCGGAAGAGAAGCGTCTGGCTGGACTAGCGGATCTTTTCTTCTTTGTTATTAGGGAACTGTGTTTACGTTTGCTGTTAACGTTATATTATTGAGCTCGCTGTGATTTACTGTTTGCTGTGCTATACGATATCTGTTTTGCAGACTGTGTTTATTGTGCACAGGACTTGTATTTACGCTGAAAGTGACTGTTGACTGCTGGATTGTATTTATCTGAAGTTTTCCTTTATCAAGTCATCCTGTAAATACCTTTAAACAGCTGTAAATAAATTTGTTTGTGCTCTCCTTAAGTAAAGTCCATTCAATCCCGAACCCGCTACGCTAAAAACGTAACAATATTATGAATAAAATTAAATATGCATTTTCAATGCATTTTTTTCGCCCTATATAAACAAAAATCTAACAATCAATAACAATTTTAGTAAAAAGGTGCTGCACTAAATTTCATTTATTTAAATCGTTACATTATTATCCCGTGAGTTTGATGTATCCGGGTTAGGAGATTTTAATGTCTCCTAAATTTATGGACAAAAAATGTTTTTACCTGCTTTTACCAGTATTGAATTATTATCATGCATGCTTCTTTGGCAGCAGATACTTTTCTAAAAGGTTGACGAAGAACTATGACATCATAGCTGTTATTTCATCTCCAAATAGGTCGAGCTCCAGAATTTTGTTTGCCAGCTAGAAAAATTGAAAAAGAAAATTTTAAAAAAATATATATATATATATATATATATATATATATATATATATATATATATAATTTTTAAACCTTTTTTTATGGCAATGCGCATGAATTATAATTATTACTTTATTTTACTCATGCACACATTATGCAATAAATAAATGAATAAAACGCAAACATTATAGCTGTGATTAAATTACTTTATCTGAAAAAAAAAAGATTCCTGCTAAAAAGTTGGCGAACTTGAAATAGAATAACGGAGGAAATATTTTTGGTAATTATACAGAGAGCAATTTTGATTAAAAAAATTAATTATGAAAATTAGTAAAAATTTATGCGATGGCTGAGACTGAATATTTGAAGTTACTGATGGATTGTTGATATTAAGATTGGTTGCGGCAATACGTAGAACAGAAGAAAGGTTCTCCTCTGCTATTCTATTTCTTATTTTTGATTTGCTTAAATTCATTAGTGAGAAAGTTTGCTCAAAAATGCAAGTGCTGCCAAAGAAAGTTGCACATGCTGCTGCATTTTGCTTTAAGCAAGAAAACTCCTCGGGTAAGTCTGCATAAAATTCTAAATATCGGCTTTTTTTTAAATTGATTTTTGAAAAATTCAGAATTCTGTAAATCAATTACGTACTCTCAGCCACTAGATTTACATCAACAGAAAATGGAGAAGAAAATACGTTGATTTTGGTTTGCCACTTTTCCAAACCTGAAAATCAGTCATCAAATGCATTACTCATGATTTGAATTTGAACCTCAGGCTACATTCTCATGTGCGGAAATCTTTCACGTCCTCCAGCTTCTCCTAGATTAAAACTCGTACTGTCAAAGTAGCCATGAAAGGAACAAACTGAAAAGCCGCGTAATAAAAAGTAAATATACTTGATGAACAACTGTAAATTATTTATTCTGATGCAGAGTCGTTTTCGTATCCGATTTTTGTCCTCTCTGTTTGAAAAAGTCTCATTTCATTTTAAATTGTCTCATTTTATTAACAACAATTGCGGGCCAACTTCAAAGGCTAGGCGGGCCAATTTGGACAGCGTATATATATATATATATATATATATATATATATATATATATATATATAATAGAGGGATAGAGAAGCCTCGTGATTGCTTCAAACCTGTTTAAATTGGTTAATGACAGAAATTCATTAAAACAGGTAATGGTTTATTGAATAATAATGTTCTCACATGATAACTTGAAATTTTCAATCTAAGTTTTCATTTTTTTTTTCTTCTTCTTTCAGTTATGGCTTTACATGCATAAGAAAGTAAAGACTAATAGACGGTCAACTCTTTGATGAGTTTAATTCCAAATTTTATAATTATCAGCAATTTAGATTTTGAAATTATGCACTAAGTTTCATTTATTAAAGTCAGATTTTATTTAAGTTATTAAATTCTTACAATTACATGTATATCAAAATACATAATGACAAATAATTAATTCTTTAACAAATTTAAAACAAAATCTGTTAAAGAATCAACATATTTACAATTAACCATAACAATATACAATTTAAATACTTAATCACATTTTATACATTTAGGTCTTAACGTTTTACGGTTATCCGTTTACTTGTATTCGAGGAGTCAGACTAATTTTCCTTGGTTAGGAACCTATCGACATCTGATAGAAATCTACAAATTTGTTGAAACGATTATTTAGCAAAAATCATTCGTCTAGCTCAAAGTGTTATTGACACTCAGAATAAAGGGCTTGCGTACTTTCTATTGATTTGTTCACAGCCAAACAATAGACAGAGAAATAATAATTTGTAAATGTTTTGTTTTCGAACTCTGAGAGATTTGAAACAAGGAAAATCATATATAACTTTATCCTTTCTCTATGTTTCCTGCTCACACCTTCAGAAACCAAATTTTTTAAAAATAGATTTTAATTTAATTGTTATATAAGATGTTTAACTTATGAAGTTTGACAAATTGACGAAATAAAATACTCATTTGTGTGTCACTGTTGTAATGACTTGATCCTGATCGATCAAATAAACGGGTAGCGTTTAAACACAAATGTTTTATTTACAGCTTATATACTATTAAAAAAACAGCTCGTCCTCATCTAGGTTAATATGCTGGGAAATATTTACATCTGGATCAACATTTCCACGACTAATACAAGGAACTAACAGGCTGTTAGCGCATTCGGCTACTGAGGGTAGCTTAACGGATCTACAGATTTACCTCCGGTAGATCTTTAATCACGAAACTTGAAGTCACGTGTATCTCTTCAATTGTCCAGCTCTTCAGCTCAGCTCTCAGCTCGTTTCGTCGTATCAGCTTGTCTTGTTGTCGTCCTCTTTTGATCAAAACCTTCCATTTTAACCTCGGTCAAACTCCGCCTCTCGTTTTCGCATTGGTGTGCTGGAGATGCCTGTCATCCGATAATTCTTCGGAAATATCCCCAGTGGTCAGCCGTTGACCGTGGGAATATTTTTGAATCATCCACCCTCCTAACAGACTCTCCACAATAGGGAAATATTCACACCTGGAGGTTTTAGTACTTATTTATTCAAAGGGCCGTAAATGCACGCATGCGTGGTTCATTATCTGAACTTTATTCAAATTCGGGTGGTCCCATAGGAGAAGTAGTTACATTTGGGTTTTTGACACGGTTTCCTTCTTCAAAGGGCCACAAAACACGTGGGTGGTCTATTATCCTGATTCTATTCTTGTCCAGATGGTGACACTAAAGGGGTGAACTCACTAAGGAAGGACTCGTCCCACAGCTGACCAGATGTAATAATGTTCAAACATGTGCCTCTTAGAAAGGGAGGGAAGTTTTGCAACTTCTTTACAGTGTAAAGAAAGGAAATTCAATGCTCACGTATAAAAAAAATAAAAATTTGATTCCTTTTAAACAAAATGGCGATAAAAAAACCCTTTCAAATCTTTTAAGCATGCTCTAAGTATTTAATACGAAGTTTGCCAGGACTATTACTAAACAGTTACTGAATCAACTGGGAAAGTTCAAAGGGAAAATCGTGAATTTCCATCAAATTTGAAGCTTAAAAAATATATTAAAACAAATACGATACTGATTTTAATTAAAATACTTGATTTAAGATCACTAATTTCAATTAGAACATATTCAAGAACATGACTTTTATTAGTAAAATAAGACAAATTACCTATAAAATATACATAAAAAAGATGTAAGAAATAATTCAATACTTGATTTTAATTCTCTATACTTGATTTATGATCATTGATTTCAATTAGAACATATTCAAGAACATGACTTTTATTAGTAAAATAAGACAAATAACCTATAAAATATACAAAAAAAATATGTAAGAAATAATTCAATACTTGATTTTAAATCTCTATACCTGACCTATGATATTACCTATGATATCAATATATTCAAGTGGATAAACTTTTTAATGCAACTGAAAGAGAATACATTAGCCTAAAAGTACCACACACGCGCACGCACGCACGCACCTTCGATGCTTTCGATTGTCTTGGAAATTATCAAAAATTTTTTATTCAGCAATCTTGCGTTACAGTCATAATGGATAACAATCATAAGGGATAATAAAAGCTAAAATCTTTTTTTTTTGCTTTAAAATTTTGATTTATATTGTTTCTGATAAATATTGTTCCAAATTCTTTTCATTTTTTCTTAAATATAAGTTAAATACAGAAGGAAAAAAAATCTGGTAAAATGTTCAAATCGATATCTGTATTAGTTTTAGAAAAATTAATCTTCTTAAAAAATTAATATCTAGTTCTAAAAGTGTTGCTTAACGGTTTCAACTAATTTTATAATGATCGATTTTCAGGAAAGAATATTGGAATATAAATGTGAAAAAGAAACAAAATATTCCCTTAAGTCAAGTGATTCGTAAAAAAACATTAATGGCATCATCGGATACAAGCGGTGCGTAGCATGATTAATTGGAAAATGCTCTCCGGCATAATAACTGGCATAAAATAATTTACAATTAATAAGATGTTCAATGTATTGTTATAAGAAGAAAGTAATTTTCAGGCTTTAAGAATAATAAAATGTTTCAATGCATCTATCAATGAAATTATTTAAAAAAATGGATGAACTTGAAATTAAAAAAATAAGTTCATCAATGCTAAATTACAAAGTTTTACATTGTGAGTACAATAAAATTTCCAAAACACTTTTTAAAAGCTAACAGTAGAATAATCAATGTAGATAAAGAATTAACTGAATCTTTATCCTTTCATTTATCCTCAATAAAGAAATAAAATTGTTAAAATTTAACAATTTTTCTCTGTTATGTTAAAATAATTGAAACATTAAAGGAAGACGATTCGAGTTTTATTGCATCAATAAAATGAAGTAAAATAAAACGTAGTCAAATATAAAAACGATGCAAATTTATTTTTAAAAAATGGAACAGAAAAGTTTTCGTTGCTAAAATAATACCGTTCAAAGGAGATTTTTTAAAACTTTAATGATGCAATTTTTTTCTATTTTTTGCTATAACATTTTTAGCGACCGTGGTGGAAAAAAAAATCACTTTTTTGATTCATTAAATTTTTAATTTTATGATTTTGCGACAGTTCTTTTAATTAGTGGATTTTATTTTTAAATCAAAGATTTGATCTCAGAAATATGATCAAAAATTCTCTTTATTTAAAATGTTCTTTAAAACAATTTCAGAACGTTGAAGAGTTTTTCTTTTATTATTGAGCTATTACATGTGATTCTGATGATGACGTGTCCGGTTTATTACAATGGAAAGAGGGGTGCAGTAGCGTGGGTACTGAAGAGTATGAACCCCTGAGCACCCAAGGGCAGAGATCTGACTTCTAGATCATATGAGGTTGACACACACACATTCACTTGCACAGCCTCTTTTTACAGGGGGGGGGGCACATTCACACACCTCACAGAAGTACACAGAAGAATAACCATGCCCGAACCGGGACACACAGAACACGAGAAAGACGCGCTGCCTCTGTGCCAGGATACTCAGGGCCTGACTAAGGCAGAGGCATACGGGGCAGTTGCCCTGGGCCCTCATAATTAGGGCCTCCAAATCGAATAAAAGATTTATTTTACGTTTCTTTCTTTAATGAATGTTCTTCATGATTAAAGTAGTGAAGCAGAGACGGAGTCTCAACTAGGCTGTCGGGCCCTGAGGACACTGGTAACTATTATATTGTTACGTTTTTAGCGTAGCGGGTTCGGATGGAATGGACTTTACTTGATGGCAGCACAAACAAATTTATTTACAGCTATTTACAGGAGAACTTGAGAAAGTAAAACTTCAGATAAACACAATCCAGCAGTCAACAGTCACTTACAGCGTAAATACAAGCCTTACGCGCAATAAAAACAGACTGCAAAGCAGCTATCGTATAGCACAGCAAACAGTAAATCGCAGCGAGCTCAATAATACAACGTTAACAGCAAACGCAAACACAGCTCACTAATAACAAGCGAGAAAAATAATCTGCTTACTCAACGAGTCGCTACTCTTCTGAGGGGAACTCACAAATTGCGGCAACCCGTCCCTTATATAGCCGAGCGAGAGTGCGCCCAGAAGCAACTCGGAGCTTCGAAAAACACCGTGAACGATCTAGGGGCTACCAGAAAATTCTTGTCGCCAAATTAACTCGACTGGAGCCAAGTTCATCTTCAACCATTGCCAACGCTCTCTCCTTTGGTGCGTTTTCGCCGCGCTCGCCCTCTTGTAACAATATGTATTTTGACTTCTGATAATATTGCTTTTGAAAAATTCTGTCGAGTTACAAAGCTGCTACTTCTTTTGAGCTTAATATTAAAACTTAAATTCATATAAAAGAGGGGGGAGATGAAATTAAGAGAAATGCAAGTCAGAGTGATTTTTCTGCGCAAATAGTCAGAAATAACTGTCCACAGAATTTATTGATTAATTGAAAGAAAAACACAATCAAATTCTCCCTTTGAATTTAGAATCGCTGGAGCTGCTAGTAGAGCAGATCCAATTGAGAGCGTTTATCCTTTTTTTAAATTCCCATGCAAAAATAGCCTTTATTCCATCATTTTTTCTTTCTGTTTCTTTTTTTAAAGATTATGAATTTTTATTTCTATTTTTTTTTACAGAAATTCACTTATATTAAATATTAATTTCCTTTAGTTAGAGCTAAAGAGTTATTCTTCGAAAAACTAAAAACAGCTGAGTAATTTTCTAAAACTTTATTCAGCTGAGACATCTTATGAGTGATAAATTTTTATTAATTATTGTTTGTAAAAGGTGATGGATATGGCATATCATTTATTGCAAGCCTCATTTTAAATTCATCTTTAGACGAATATTATCAAACTGATTGAACGAAAATGGAAACATAAAACAAAATCCCTCGCTTAATTCTCTGTTGTCACAACTACAAAGAATTTACACGATTAACTGGTTATCTATGCATAGTATGAAATGAAGTCTCCTGAAAGCGTCTGTATGTTGGAATCACAAAAACTCGAGAAATAGTTAACGGATATTGGAGATATTTACACCATTTTGTAAAGCATTTATTGGGAAAGGTTTTAGTACATTAAAATCGTATCAAAATAAATAAAAGGGAGTTTCATAATTGCGAGTTTAATTTATCCACGCATGCGCGAAAACCTCAAACTGTGCATGTGCAAACAGCAAGAGCTGTCGTATGCATATGAGTTACATTTTTTTGTTTACGTCTTATTTTAAACAGCCATTCAAATCTCATTATGCAGAAAAGTAGGAAATCGAACCTCGAAATGATCGCCTGTGTTTTGTCTATGGACACATCATATTGTTACCTTTGTAATAATCTAAATATTTCTGAATGTGTGCTAGAAAAATTGTTTTGAAGCTATTTTTCATAATTTCTAAATATATTATCATGTCAAAACATTATATTCTTTTGGGAATGAGGTTTTCTGGCGTCAACAAAAATCCGTATGCGAAAAATTGAAATTTCATTATCTGCACGAGCATCTCAAAAAATCAGCTCTTTATAACGCATTGCCATGACATTCACAAAAGCTCTGATTAAAAAAAATAAGTTAATGACTAGAGCAAATAAAACCTGGAAAAATGCCATTTTGAGCACGTGATTAAATGAAATGAAATGAATAGGAAATGTGATATTTTGTTAAACAATCGATGCGGGACAAAGTTTTTTATGATCGTTTGCAATACCAAAGTGACTCATACAGCGAAACAATCAAAATGAATAAAAACATAATTCAACTCGCATGATCAAATGGTGCTTGGCCGTTCAAGAAATTATTTTCTGACATGATACACTGAAATATGTATAGCAAATTTCATTTTAGTATTTTTTTATGTTTGTTTGATGTTGCTCAACATGCCCATATCATATCGGATGGAAAGCTAATTTTTATTCTTGGATGCTCTGCCATGGATAACGTCGTGTGGGTACTGATAGTTCAACATGTATGAAAAGAGCCAATTTCCTTTGTAGATTCGAAATTTTAAAATTTTTGGTTGCTTATAGCTAAAGAAATTATTTTTTTAAAGTTACAATTTTTTTATAAATATATTGTTTATGATCCTCTACTGCTTCTAATCACTGTTTATTTAGAAATATTATTTGACAATTCAAAAGAGTTTTGCAATATCAGAATATATCTGAAAAACTGAAAAAGGATTGTTAAAATTCGTTTGGCATTAAAAAAAAACTACTCAGTGCATGAAATATTCTATAGGAAATGGTGCAAATTCCAAAAATTATTTTTAGCTATCTATTTTTGTCCACCAGCTTATTTGAATTTGAATGATGATATAATATGAAATAGATATAATTAAAAAAAATTTATTATTTGATAAGATTCAAAAATATGAATTTAATGGGATTACTGCGAATTACTATGCATGCAAGTTATAAAAAAAGTATATATGCTCCAAAATAAAAATCGAAATTGAAAATCCGTCTTCAAACTCCTTATCGAAAAAAAAAATAATTCATTTTAATTTTAGCATTCTCTAAAACACATGATTGAATAGTTTGATGGAACAGTGAAATTACTTTGAATTTCATCATAACAATAAAAAAGATAAAAACGAAATATGCCATGCATATTTCAATGTATCATGTCAGAGCATTATTTCTTGAACGGCCAAGCACCACGTGCTCGTGAGAGTTAAATTATATTTTTATTCATTATTTATTGTTTCATTGAATGAGTCACTTTAGTACTGCTAACGATGCAAAAAAAAAAAAAAAACTTTGTCTCGCCTTTATTGTTTAAAAAATATATCGCATTTTCTATTTATTTCACTTCACATAATCACGCGCTCAAAATGACATTTTTCTAGATTATATTTGCAAAGACATCACGTTATAAAATTTGATTTTATGAGATGCTAGTGAGGATAGTAAAATTTTAATTCATTTTCCACGTATTTTTGTTGACACCAAAAACCTCATCCCCAAAACAACATTATGTTCTGACATGATAAAAAAAAGAAGCAATAATTCATTTTAATTTTAACATTCTCAAAAGCACATGATTGAATGGTTAGATGGAGCAATCAAATTTCTTTGAATTTCATCGTAACAATAAAAAATATACTTATTGTATATTATTATTATATTCATTATCTATTTATTGTATATCAAATTGAGTATAAAATTATTAAGATTAGAGCAAAATTTCGTATGAATGTAAAAATGATATCATTTAAAATAAGTATTTTTAAAATTTTAAAATACTGTAAAAATCTATAGTTTTATACTACCCGAAGGATATGTTTAAAAATACCGAAAGGGAATAGTTTGTAATTATTTTTTTAGAATATGGAAAATTGACAATGACTAGGCTCTTATCCTGATGAATAATGCAGGTACCTAATTTCACCAAGATTGGATAAAAATTGCATATATATATATATATATATATATATATATATAGGAAGAGTAGTTAGTATATTCCTAGTACTGCAAGATTTCCAAAATCACCCATTCAAACAGCACCCGACATTTTATTATAGAACTAATGCTCTATGGCAGGGGTTCTTAAAGGTGGGTCGCGACCCCCAATGGAGTCACGGGATGTGTCCAGAGGGGTCGCGAGATGTGGAAGAAAAGTTTAAAGAAAATTAATTTATTGCAGTAGTTTTCACTAAAAAGAAGAGTACACATAAAGCTTTTAATACACACACAAGTTGGTTTTTGTGTTCTATTAGTTAATGGGATACATGAGCTTGTTTGGAATTAACCAATTTTTTAATGTCTGGAATGAGCTTTAACACACAAAACAATGTCATTTTCCAGTGTCAAACGATTTCTTGATTTTGTTTTAAATTTAACCTTATGGAGAATCCTTGTTCACAGTTGTAAAGTGTAGAAAATGGCATCAAAGTTTTTAATTGTGGATAGTTCTGGGAATTCCTTTTTAATACATATCCAAAATTTGTTGACATAATCTTTGTTAAAAGTTACTGTAGCTGAGTGATCACTTGAAATCTCTATCAGTTGATCATGATGCAGGGCACTTGGCTCAGCTTTTGCTATGGCTTGCTCACTGAACGGATTGACTATCCACACAACCCCACTCATGTCCTCAACTGGAATGTAATCTGTGAACTGTTCAATCAAAGTTTCGAGATGAGATGACACTAGTAAGGAGAAAGATGAAGTGTCAAGGGATGTGGCGCCAATACCCGACACATACTCTACAAACTCTTGAGTTCGTGTAAAATTTTCAAAATCTCTGTCTAAACTTTAGACATAGTTGAAACTTTGGGGGGTCGACAAAATATTTAGTCTAAAAAGGGGGTCGCAATGTCTAAAAATATGAGAACCCCTGCTCAATATAAATCTAAATGCAACCATTATAAACAAAGAAAACCTTTAAATCCACGAAATTTTTTGTACATTCTTTTAAAAATATTCGAAAAGCCTCTGTAATTGCATCAAAAAAGGAAAAGAAAGGCGGCTTTATCAATGATTACATCAGAAAAGAATACTACTTTAAACGCAATAGTTTTTAGGAGCAAGTACCCGAGCGTACGAAGACCTTCAAGAATTTCCGCGCCAAAACGCCTCAAACCTGTTCAGTTCAATAACCACTCGCATACTAAAACGCTCTTGAAAGAGGGAGAGAGAGATGACCCGCGCTGAAGGAATGACCGACCTTCTCTTCCCCATAAAACACTTGTTCGAATAATTCAGTCTTTTATCGGCGCTTTTAGTCTTTTATCTTTCGAATTCGTGCTTCTTTTATTGATTCACTTACAGTGGTTTTATAATGAAGCACGGAGATACGCGTCTCATAATAATATTTGAAACTTTATTAACTACTAGCTTTTACCCGAGACTTCGTACGCATGGAAAAGCACTCAACTAACCTAAAACAATTTGTTGACAGTGCGTACCTGAAATTTAAAAAAAATTGTGCTTCATTGTAATAATTTGGAGTTATACACTGTATTAATAAGAGTGTAAATTGTGCTTCATTGTAATAATTGTAGTTATTCACTGTACTAATAAGGGTTTAAATTGTGCTTCACTGTAATAATTATAATTCGCTGTATTAATAAGAGTGTAAATTGTGTGTCACTGTAATAATTATAGCTATTCACTGTATTAATAAGAGTGTAAATGGTGCTTCACTGTAATATTGTAGTTATTCACTGTATTAATAAGGGTTTAAATTGTGCTTCAATGTAATAATTGAAGTTATTCACTGTATTAATAAAAGTGTAAATGGTACTTCAATGTAATAATTGAAGTTATTCATTGTATTAATAAGGGTGTAAATTGTGCTTCACTGTAATAATTGTAGTTATTCACTGCATTAATAAAAGTGTAAATGGTACTTCATTGTATTATAT
>JAOUZG010000631.1:1380589-1393445 GCA_026289955.1 Argiope argentata | reverse complement strand
TATATATATATATATATATATATATATATATATATATATTAATAAGAGTATAAATGGTTCTCCACTGAATTTAATATTATCACAGTACCTGCAAATATAAACTCAGTTACTCAAACATGAGAAATATTATTGTAAAAAATACTTAAAAATATTTTTTTCAAACAAGATTGAAGTAAGTGAGAATATTTTACGGTTATAAAATAGGGATCAATTTTTAATTTCCGGTGCACGAAGTATACAAAGATAAATGGCTTCAATTGCCAAAAAATTCGAACTTCAAGGTTTTAATAAATCTAAACTTTTCAGACCTGCCTGAATCTGTGAAAACGCATTTATTAAATCATATCTAATCTGTTTTGAATCATTTTTAGAGAATGCGATGACTCAAAAATACTTTCACTCAGATGGATGAAATCTATTTTACTGTCTGTCCATAAGGAGATCTCTGGCCGACAGTCGTCTATGTTTACGGCGGGCGTCATAGAAACAGGTGTTGACAGGGAGGATCCATTTCGAATGGGTGGAATCGAACGGAAGTCTTTGGGGGTATTCTTTATCTTGGCGAAAAAATGAAGCGATTAAAAAACTATTGCTCATTCGTCTTCTCGCTTTTACCGCATTTGCTCGTATCTTTATATTTGCTTAGCTTACTTCTTTTATATTTTATTAATATTTTCTTTGGTTAATATTAACTGCATTTCATTATTTAGTAACTTTGTCACTTGAATTTTGAGATCCTTTAAAATGCCTTTTCGATTTAAGAATGGAGAGACTTTAAAATCACAAGCACGTATAATTGTGCATAATGTTATAGAATTTTGCTTGTAACTTGCTGAAAATTCGTATTGGGAAAAAGATGGGATTTTAGAAGAACCAGTGGATGAACTAGCATTTCAGATTGGAAGTACTGAATCGGATTCCGATTCAGAAGAAACGGAATCTTATGACAGTGATTTAAAATTCTTTAAATTGAAAGTACACAACTGTCACTCGATCTCTGTTAGTTTTGCTCTCTTTTAGTAATAATTAATGTGTTTTATAAATAAAAAGTGAATTTTAAAATTGCTTTTTTTGTTTCATTTCAATTAGTTTAATCATAAGTTATAGAAGATATAGAATTTTATTTAGTTTATTTCCTGAAGCTACAAAATTTATTTGATTCCTTTTTGTTATTTTCTATTTCTTCATTAATGTGCTCTTGTTTTCTGTTATTCAATATGTCGATAATCAAAAGTTTCAATTTAACATACTTTTGATTAACCTTATTTTTTTAAGTTTCGTTAAAAAAAATCTTTGAAAATTTTATTCATCTTATAGCTTTTATTTATCTTATTTGATAAAATGTAATTGTTAATTTTGAGTTTCGAAAAGTAGCATATATATCATAAATAAATAAATATATTTATTTATTAAAAAAACTTTTTGGAGAGGTTTTAAGCATATTTAACAATGGATATTTTACTTTGTAACAGAATAAAAGCAACCTTTTATAAAAGTTATGAAATAATTATGATTATTATGTTATTATTTTTATGTTGAATTAGACAGATTACTTCCCGTTTGCTGCGGTTAATCTGATCTGAAATAGTTACATAAATTTAAAACAAATAAAATGAAAATTAATTTTTTGTCGTGCTGGATTCTACTTATTTTTTTTCTTCTTGTGCAGTCGTTAGACATATAAATAATTATTCAGTTTTTTCTATTTGATTTACTCTGTTCTTTCTGTACTAATGAGATAGGAATTTCTGTATTATTCTAACAGGAATAATATATTTTTTTCAAAATTCCAAGTACGCAAAGGATTTTCAGTCCAGTGAATTATTTTTCGAATTTGCTTTCAAAAATTAAAGGCAATATATCAACACCGCCAATTAGGCGCTAAACGCGCCAACGTAAGAAACTTGAATGAATTTCTACCTCTGCGAAATGGACTCTTCCTGCGGTAACCTGTTTCTATAACGACCGCCGTAAACATAGACGACTGTCGGCCAGAGATCTCCTTATGGGCAGACAGTATAGACTTTACATCAAATTACTATACAAATTTGTAAATTACTATACAATTTTGTGTGAAAATGCATTCAGAAGAAGTTTGTATTCCCAGCTACCTAATACAAGTAAACTCAATGGTTACAAAATGTAAAAAACTAGATAGATAATGTTTGATACACAGATTTATCATCTAAAATGTGAATTTTAATAAAATCTTAATCTCACTTTGTTTGGTAATCTGTCTTTCTGTTCTCTCTCATGCATGCTAATGCAATAACTTAAATAAATGAAATTCAATATGTGATCTTGTGACTATAGTGGTAGTTCTATGTTAAATTTTGTTTTTAACGGTCAGGGAAAAGGTATCTAAATAACAAATTCCGTTCCTTTTTTTATTGTGTGTGTTTGTTAAACGAATGCAAGAATAAATCTCCATGCGATAGATTCAATAAAAATGCTAAATTCACTTCCAATATCTATATTTCTTAATAATTACTAGTCAATGCCATGAAAGGTGTGCGTGTCCTCACTCAAAGTCCATATTTTTAATGCAAGGGAAGAGGGCATTTTATAAGAAAGTATGCGAAAACACTGTGTTTTGTTGAGAGAAAAGATACTAAAAGAATGGGATTTTTTTCCGGTTTCATTTTTCAAAGCAACTGAGAAGGAGGCTTACAATTTGCCACCTTCCTGGCGTAGTGGCAGCACGTCTTTCCTCGTGATTTGGGCGTCCAGGGTTCAAGTTCCGATTCGGGCATGGTTGTTCTTCTGTGTTCTATCTGTAAGGTGAGTGAATGTGCCCCCCCCCCCTGTAAAAAGGGGTGATGCAAGCGAACGTGACGAGTGAGTAGCAAAAGTCGTACCCTCTGCCCTGGTTGACCCCACTACAAAACAAGAGACGCTGATTAGACTTAAATCGCTGACTACCTCAGCAAACTTGTCCGCGGCAAGTGCCGTAAGAAACCACAACGGCCTTAAAATTTCGGATTGTTTGTAATTAAAATTCTGATAAACTCATTAAATAAGTCTCATAAAGGAAAATTTTTTTTAGTGTAATAGTAAAAATAGTAAATGTAATAGGCAGTTTCAGGTTAAAAGATCTGTAGTGAGTAGTACTTTTTTAGTGAGTAAAAGATTTTCGCATGATGCCTGATCCGATTTGCAGATGATGTCCAACTCATAATCACTCACGTTAATTTCAAAGGACATGTACCGATAAATTCACCTTGCCTAGGATAGGATCATAATTATTCCAATGAAATTGAACAAGTGTCCACTTCGTCGTTAATATATTTCAACTTATTGGCAAGTGTTTTAGTCTTTCGACAGTTAAAACTAATTTGGAGAGGAAGTAAAATGTTGCCCGAGGTTGGGAGTTTTATGTATAGTTGTTAATAATTGCGGAATTCCAAATAAAAGCAATTATAATGAGAAGACAAGTTCTTTGTTCGGCGTTCTCGTCTTCTTACGATGGTTGATTTTGAGTTTAATTTCTCCTTCTAATAAAAATAATGGACTTTTATCACTTGACATATTAAATCAGTTACTTGATATTATGTAATTATTATTTCAAGATCTCCTATTAATTTTCATTTATTTTGCTTTTTGAGTTACGCTCAAGTACATGCATTCATATGCATATCTTCGCACGTACGTATAAATAGATAGACCGATATATGGTCAATTTATCGACAGGTTTTGTAGAAAAATTGATATATTTCTACAATTATAATGATAGAACTATACACCATATTTCATTCATGTAGTTCATCCGGCTTTTTGAATAATCGTGCTTACATTCTCCAAGGGTGAACAGTTTCCAATTTCTTTTTTTAAAATCGATACATATCTGCAATATATCAAATTTCATTCGTATTTATTTAGTTTTTGAGATGTAAATTGTGCAGATTGACATATAATTAAAAAAACTTTTGAGTTTTGAAAACGGAGAATTATAAAATCATTTTTCTTTTTTTCATTACAATACCACGTATGAAATAATAAAAAGTCCCATATATGAAACAATAAAAAATCCCATGTATGAAACAATAAAAAAATAAAGAGGAAGTTGCTGTATATTATGGCGTTCTAATTACTTAATCCAGAAATCTCAAAAATGTTCGACTGTTGAGAAATTTTGAATAAAATCAAGAAAAACAAGAAAATAACTTGAATTTTTAAAACAGGGAAGATTATACGAATTTTTATCAGCACATTACCATGTATGAAATAATAAAAAGTCCCATGTATGAAACAATAAAAGAATAAATTGTATAAAGAGGAAATTGTATATTATGGCGTTCTAAGTACTTAATCCAGAAATCTTAAAAATTTTCGTTTGCTGGGAAATTTCAAATAAAACTAAGAAAAACAAGAAAATAACTTTTGAATCTTAAAAACAGGAAGGCTTATAAAAATCAAATTTTTTTACCATTACAATACCACATATGAAGCAATAAAAAAAATTCCATGCATGACACAATAAAAAAATAAAAAGGAAATTCCTGTATATTATGGCGCTCTATATAATAATCCAGAAGTCTCAAAAATTTTCAGCCGTTGAGAAATCTTAAATAAAATCAGAAAATGAATACTGAAGGCATAAATTAGTATTTATAATAACAGTCGGTAAATATATAATTATTTTAGAGCAAAAGACATATACCATGGATTGTTCCTGATTCAGTTTCTAAACATTTATATTCCCAAAAATATTTCGTAAATATAAAGTTAGAAATTTCAAGTCTAATCATATTTGAGGAACTATAAATACACTCATAAAAAGAATATAGTGTGCCTGAATTAATACCCAAAATTACTGTTAAATCTGTAAATTTTTTACCATCTCAAAAGCAGGTTTGTCTCTGATAGATTTCCTGAATCCAGGAATAATAACCTTCAATTGTATACCCTACAAGAGAGGCACAGAAATTTTACAAATTATTATTTAAGTCAGTAATTTCAAATAAAATAAAGATTAAAATGAAATTGGTTCTGCATATTTCAATGTATCATGTCAGAACATCATTTATTGAACGGCCAAGCACCACGTGCTCGTGCAAGTTAAAATTATATTTTCATTCATTTTAATCGTTTCATCGAATGAGTCACTTTGGTACTGCAAACGATCCAAAAAACACTTTGTCTCGCATTCATTGTTTATAAAAAATATCACCTTTCCTATTTATTTCATTTCATACAATCACGTGCACAAAGTGACATTTCTCTAGGTTTTATTGGCTGTAGTCGTTAACATTTTTGATCAGACTGTTTTAAATGCGATGGCAACATTTTATTAGAAGTTGATTTTTTGAGATGCTGGTGCAGATAATAAAATTTTCATTTTTTGCCTACAGATTTTTGTTGACGCCATAAACTTTATTCAAAAAACAACATCATGTTCTGAAATGATAATAAAAATTAATAGCGCATGTGTACATTGATAACTATAATAATTAATCCTTAAATATAAAGTATTTTGTTAATACAAAAGACAAATTCCACGGTTTGCCACTGACCCAGTTTCCAGCAGGTTTCCATGTAAAAGTTTACCGTAAAAGAAATTTCTAATTTTTTCAGTTAATTTAGAAATGTTAAATAAAATTAGAAAACGAAAATTCCATGCCTAAATAATGAATGATAATAATAATAATTAGACCTTTCACATGCATCGACTATTACTTTTAGAACAGGCGTATCCCATGGCTTGTCCTTGATATATATTTCCAAAAATATTCGGTAAAAGAAATTCGGAAAAAAATAATAATAAAACACTAAAAGCATGTGAAACCCATCCGGTTCCTTGGATACCTGTACAACAAGGCTATAAAGATAGAAAAGCACCATCGCAATTCGAAATATCGCTCAAGGAACGACCTTAACAAAAGACACATTTCTGACCAAATAGAGAGTCGTCATAAATTTAATCTGAAAAATATTTATGACAGGTGTTCAGAGAGATGGTGGGAAAGATTAGTGAAATCATGTCCCCGCTGCTGTCAATCCAGCTGCCAAAACAGCGTCAGCGATACTCTGGATGTTGTAGAGGACGCTAGTGTAGTAAAAAAAGTTTTCGAAACACTCACTTCAGGGCGAAGAGTAAGCACTTTCACGAATTCACGTGCTATGCGCTTGTGTGAATCGCCTGTCGACACTTACGGCTCATTAATTCGATTGCATGCTTGTTCGTAGACCGGAATTTAACACATTCGGTGAAGAACAATGGTGAATGTTGTGTAAGTTGTTACTTTTTCCAATATTCTTTTATGTTATAAAACTGTGTTTTTTAAAAAAAGATTTTAAAATTTGTTAAATAGGTAAAATTGATTTAAAATTACTTTATTATTAAAATTATCAGCAACTTAAAATGTCATAAATGGCAGTAAATCAATTTTTTTAAAAAAAGTATTTCGATATATCTGGAATTATCAGATCTTTTATTTATTTATTTACTTTCAAATTTATAAAACTGCTGACTTCACACGATTAATAAGTAACAGATTTTGTGTGATATAAAGAAACTTTTCTCAATTTAAAATGTGATCGTGCATTTTATGTAAATTATCATCAAAAATTACCAGAGCAATATATTTCCTTTAATATAAGTTGTGTAATCAATTTTAATTCACTTACAATTTATCCAAATAAAATTATTTCAGTCAAAATGTTGTATTATTATCATAAAAATAATATTTTACCCATGTGTTCTGAATTTTTTAAGCGTGGTTTCTGACAATATTTAATCAATTTTAAAATTATTTTTTGATTTATCATTATTAATATATTTTCTTTGTATTTTTAGCATTAATTTGAAGAATATTGTTTTACTAACAAAATTATAATATATTATGCTTCCATAATTAAATTCTAAGGTTTTCTTAAAATTTGTACAATCGTTTGCTTTTGAATAACTGTATTTTAATTTTCTATATTGTAAATATTAAATTTAAATTGAATTTAATTATATAAAAAATTTCTTATAAAATATGGAAAATAAAAAAAGCATCTGTAAAATATTATTTATTAAAGTAATGAATAAATTATTCGAATTCATTTTAATTATTATTTCAGTTATTCTATTCTTTACATCTGGCAACATCAGAAGAAAATTTCGTAATTCTATTTTCTGAGTCTTCGCAATTGCGAAAAGAAATTAAGATTGTTAATATTATTCTCTTAATTAAATTTATTACTATTTTTTAGCATCACTAAATTTATATTTTGTCTGAATTTTCATCAAAGAATCTAATAACCCATGAGTCTGTGATTATAGTAATACTAAAAACAATTAATGTAGGGAAAGTTGTTTTTTCTTAGATTTATTCATTTTCTAATCATTAATGTTTAATTATTTTCTGTTATAAACATTTCCTTAAGGCAGCTTGAATAAGATTAATAATAGCCTTCGCTTATCTTAATAATTCTTCGTAATCTTAAAATACTTCGTAATTTTTTTATTTTGTTTGTTGAAGCATGTAAATTTCGTAAAAAATTAGCCTTCTAATGTGTAGCATTTTGAATTAAATTTTCGAGAAATGGCTGAAATGAATAATTATAATTGATTGTAAGCTTTTCGTATGTCATCTGAATTAATTTATAACCTTGAAATAAAAATGTTGATAAACAGTTTTATTTCAATAATTTATTCTTTAAGATGGATAAGTTATCAATTTTTAAAGGAATAAATTTAATTCGATAAAACAATTATTTACTGAGCATTTCCAATTATCGAAATTTTTATGGAATTATTTTACTTTTAAAAGAAAAAAATAGTTGGCTTTATAGAATGAAAGCGATATATCGAGCGAAAACTTTCGTATAAGAAATTAGGAATACCTATTGTAAACAAGAAGCTTCGTATATAAGCCAAATAGCAAATTGAGTAAGAAAAATAAAATAGTGAACAGAATCTTACTATGGTTTAAGAAATAGAAATTTTTGGAAAGCCGCAAACGGAAAAACAGTAACTGTTGAATTCTTCGAATACCTTTCCCAGCCTGGGGCAAGATTATCACTTTAAGTTCCATTTAAGTATAAACTTTCCTACACATAAATGATTTTTAAATGGAAAATTTAATTTAGAAAAAGAAATTTAGCTTACTCAAGACGTGGAAAAAAATATAAAGACAAAACAAAATAAATATAAAATTCTGATAAGTACAGTTCAAACAATTTTATTTCATCGTCGTTCCTACTTTTTATAAAATTGATTTATTTGATAATTTTATTCTTTTAAGTCTTTTTAATCATAAAAATAATACTTGTTCAATAAAAATGATTAATATGCATTTCTTTATATATAAATTTCTATAAATCTTAATTTCTATAAATCGAATTTTTTCTCTCAAGAAATTTCGAATTTTTAGTAAAAAGGTTCTAGTATAGAACAATATAAAAATTGTCATATTTTTTATAAAATTGATTCATATGATAAATTTATTCTTTTAAGTCTTTTTAAACATAAAAAATAGGTATACATAACTGTTTAGTAAAAATGGTTAATATCCATTTCTTTATATAGAAATTTCTATAAATCGTAATTTCTATGAATAGAATTTTTTCCCAAGAGATTTCAGATTTCTAGAATAAAGGTTCTAGTTTAGAACAATATACAAATTGTTCATATTTTTTTATAAAATTGATTCATTTGATAATTATATTTTTTAAGTCTTTTTAAACATAAAAACTAGATATACATAATTGTTTAGTAAAAATGATTAATATGCATTTCTTTATACATAAATTTCTATAAATCGTAATTTCTATTAATCGAATGTTTTCCCCAAGAAATTTCAAATTTCTAGTGCAGAGGTTCGACAAAATATGCAAATTGGTAGACATATTTTTATTTTATGCCGTTAAGCGGTTGTATTCGCTTAAATTTAAATGAAAATTGTTATATATATATATTAAAATTATTTTTATTTTCCCTTTTTTAAGTTATTAATAAAAGAGATGAGTTAATAAAAAATAAAAGATTGTATGTAAAATGTTACGTTAATTGAAACAAAGAGATAAGTTTGAAAATTATTTTATTGACAACAAAAAAAGAATTAAAGAATACTACTTAAAATCGTATGAAACAGAATATTTTTTTTATTTCTTAATAATAAATAATTATACAGATTGACTAAATATTCTTCATTCTGATAAAAATGGACAGAATTCCTGGCTTCCATTGAATTTTTAATAATTAATATTTAGTTTCATTAAATATTGGTTTTACATTTTTTTTCGCTGGTTTGGTTATTATTTTCCTTATTTTTTATTTCTTAATAATAAATAGTTACATAGATTGATTAAATATTCTTCATTCTGATAAAAAATGTTCAGAATTCATGGTTTCCATTGAATTTTTAATAATTAATATTTAATTTTATTGAATATTGATTTTACATTTTTTTCGCTGTTTTGGCTATTATTTTCCCTATTTTTTATTTCTTAATAATAAATAATTATATAGATTGATTAAATATTCTTCATTTTGATAAAAATGGGCAGAATTCAAGGCTTCCATTGAATTTTTAATAACTAATATTTAATTTTCTTGAATATTGATTGTACATTTTTTCCCCTGGTTTGGCTATTATTTTCCCTATTTTTTTCCAATAATTATTATCTAATTAACGAGCTAGAAATATGAAAGAATTTTTATATTCATTAATTCGTACAGCAATAAATGGAACATTCAATTTGAAAATTATAAATTAAGAAAGAATAACTTTGGAATACATTTTAGTATTTCAAACTTATTTCCCCTCCATTAAACTTCAGTTGCCTTTAGCCATTAAATATAATATGCTTCAGCTTTCTTTAATTGAAACCTAATTTAATTAAATTTGTAAATTTTAGAATTGTAAAAATTCCAATTAAGGAATTTTTTTTAAATAAATGTGATAGGAGATTTTTATTTCTATTTCCTGTGGTTATCACACGATCAAGTGCTTTAATACGTGGTGCTAGTACATATTAAACCACTTAAGTGCTTTTGTTTTAAGTGCTCTAATGCGTAAAGATTCAATAGCTATTACGTAGAATTTAACGATGACTCAATTATTTTAACTAAAAACAAACAAAATACTATATTAAAAATCATTAAATGGTGTCAAATTTAAAGATTTCTTTGGGGATTTATTTTTTTTCGTTTGTACAATTAGTGAATTCAGAAAGGCGCTATTTCCTTTATTCTCAGAATTTAACCGCGCAATTAATGTCGAGCCGTTTTGAGCCTTCTAAAATAATAGCAAAAGCATTATCCCTTCAACTGTCTAGTAGATAAATTTATAAAAAAGCTATTTTTGTAAAATTGTATAATACCCAGAGAAAAAAAATCAAATATAAATTTGATACGATAATTTAAATTTAAATTTAATGTTATTTACGTAGCTTAATGCTGTGAGTGCCGGCTTGCTGGCACAGAGGTAGCGCGTCTGCCTCGTGTTCTGGAGGTCCCGGGTTCGAGTCCCGGTTCGGGCATGGTTGTTATTCTGTGTGCTATCTGTGAGGTGTGTGAATGTGCCTCCCTGTAAAAAGGGGCTGTGCAAGCGTATGTGTGTGTGTTTCATCTTCATATGAGCTAGAAGTCAGACTTCTGCCCTCAGGGGTTCATACCCTCAGAAGCTACTGCACCCCTCTTTCTGCGGTAAAAAGCGGACACGACATCATCATCAATGCTGTGAGTTATTGTGTTTATATACCCGCAAATAAGTCTATACTAATGCAAATTTCATCTGAAATATGTCTATAAGTCTAAGCTGCATTTGTCATTGCTCATTTTTAGTTCACGGGTTCTAATGAATAAAGTCGAATAGACAAATGTTTAATAAATAATTAATAAATTCTTAATAATACTTTCGTTTAGTAAATTTCATTTATAGGTTTATATGAATACTAGCAGTACCCGCACGGTGTTGCCGTGGCATAGCATCCAAGAAGAAAAATTAGCTTTAAACTCAAGTCTAGCCTCCATCCGATATGACAAAGGAATGTTACACAGCATCAAACAAACATAAGAGTGAATTTGGGAAATTATCAAAAATAGCTACAAAGCAATTTTTTATTGTATACATCCAGAAATATTAAGTCTATTAAAAAGGTAAAAATACGATATCTCCGTAGACAAAACGCAGGCGATCATTTCGTTCCTCAGGAGATTCATTCTGTTTCCGAAATTCAGTTGAAGTGCGATTTAAAGACGGTTGCTTCGCTCATTAAAAGAATATCCTTCCCCTTATTACATTATTTTTCTGATATTCGCTTACCAAACGTATCTTCCCATTCCACAATGTTGAATTTCCTTTTTTGTGGGGAATAATGAGATTTGAATCTCTGCTTAAAATCAGACGTAAACAAAAAATGTATCGCATATGCATACCACAGCTCTTGCTATGAGCACATGCGCAGTTTTAGGTTTCCACGCATGCGAAATAAACGCAAAGTTAATCGCAATTATAAACCCCACTTTCTTAATTTGATATGACTTTAATGTACTAATACCATTTCCAATAAATGTTCTATAAAATGATATGAATATCCCCAATATCCGTTAACTATTTCTCGAGTTATTTTCGGTTCAAACATACTGACGCTTTCATGAGACTTTGTTTTATACTATACATAAATAATATTTTGGTGTAAAGGTGGAATTCTAAGATTTGTAACTCTCACTCGTAGCGTTTTTGAGATATTTAGCCCAAGGACAAACAGTAGTTATTCCAAAAATGTTTTTTACTAGGTTAGAAAGATTTAAAACTTGGAGATCAGTCAAATTTTCAATTTTGGATGATTTTTTGATATTTTCTATTATAATCAAAAAGAAGGTATAAAATCTAACGAATAAGTTTATTTTACATTATAGAAAGATGCAGTGAACATTCAACTGTTAAGATCACTGGTAACTTGAAGAGTCTTATAAAAAAAATCTGATGCGTGCTCAAGTTTAGTCTACTTCCGGTATTAGTGAAGTTTATACTGAAAACTGGGACAATTTGCTCAAGCTGAGGTGCAGGTGTTAAAAGAAATAATATTAGAAAAAAGTTATTGGGCAGCTGAATCAATCTGGGTTTTGTTGACGTTTTCTAAAAATAGCATTTTCTGGTATTACATTATTGGAAAAAGGAGCTGAAGATAAATCATTCTAAATTACTGCTATAGCATAAAAACAGGAAGACATTTTAAATTTATTTTTGGAATAATCATTCAATATCTATTTGTATTAAATTTTATGTTGCAAAACATAAAATGAACAATTCATCTATCAAATAAAAAGATATTCTGCTTTATATTTTTAAAAAAATATTTAATACAAAGACAACCAGAGCATATGTTCTCTTCCCTCTAAACTAATAACTAGCAACCTCTGACGACCAGTTAGTTCACCGACATTAATAGTTGCTAAAAATTTAATTAAAAAATTTTGTGTAACTTATTTTAATAGTTACCTTAGAAAAGTATTTTTAAAATTCAAAGATTGATTGACATATAATTTACATAAAGGAGAAAAAATATACCTCACCTATTGCTGTTGTTGTTACTTATGGCACTTGCCATGGACAAGCTCCGCTGATACATCAGCAGATTTGAAGCCGAAGAATATGCGGCTCTTGTTTAAAGTAGCGCCAACTAGGACCAAGAGTACGTATTTAGCTGCACATTCATCACAGTCGCTTGCACAGCCCCTTTTTACAAGGTCGCACAATCACACATCTCACTGATTGTACATAGAAGAAAAACCTTTCCCTAACCGGGAATTGAACCCTGGATTCCTAGAACACGAGGAAGACGCGCTGCCTCTGTACCAGAAAGCCGGCGTTCCATTACTATATCTGCAACATTAGATTCCATTACTATATCTGTAACATTA
>JAOUZG010000631.1:1337675-1380579 GCA_026289955.1 Argiope argentata | reverse complement strand
ATTACTATATCTGTAACATTAGATTCCATTACTATATCTGTAACATTGCTTTCCATTACTATATCTGTAACATAAGATTCCATTACTATATCTGTAACATTAGATTCCATTACTATATCTGTAACATAAGATTTCATTACTATATCTGTAACATGATTCCATTATTATATCTTTAAACTATCTTCATCGCTAGAAACTTCCAAGAACTCAATAGAAAAAACAGGAAAGAAATGCTACAAATTCGTGATAATATTGTGTATCATAAATCTAATTTAATCTGCATTAATTATAGTAAAGGTTTTATAATTATCCTTTAGAATTTAATTATAATAATTTATAAATTTTATAAATATAATTAAATTATTATTGTCTTAACAGCATTTTATAAATACCAACAAATCATCATTATTTCTATACTTTATATATGGATATATTCTGAATTGCTTGCAATTGTAATAAGTTATCGCTTAAAGCACCACTTACATTGAAAACTAAAATATTACAGTATATTATTATTGCATTTTTAGAGAATGTTAAGAAAAAATAGGTCTTGATATAATCGGTTATCAACTACATCTGTTCACTGTTATATCAAGTGATAAAGCCGTATTTCTTAAATCATAAAAGTCGTGTTAAGCATATGCAAATTGACTCCGAAATTTATCTGCAGATGTATCTACGAAGAATATTTATTTTTTTAAAATGATGTTGCAATTTTCTTTGATACTGCATCTTTAATACAAAATCTCATGTACGTGTTTGACATCTCTATGAATTATTGTTTGACGCATATGCAAAAAAGAAGTGTTCGCATAATTTTAAATAGGATGATGGGATAGTTTTTATCGCATATGTCCAAAAAGGATTCTGACTGCCTTCTATGTAGTAATATAGGCTAGGAATGGCATATAAAATATCTCAAACTGCCATTTTCATTTATTTGTTTATCGTTATTGTTTTTTAATTTTTCGAATTTTTTAATGATAACAGTTTTGACTCTATCTATTGTTCGCGCATAATAAAGAAAATCAACTCATGCTTATTCATCTCACATTCTCACGTAAGAATACTATCAAACATTCTTCCAAGATAATCAAACCAAGATAAAAAGAAATCCAAGATAATCAAACATGCTTCTTAATATCATGAAATTCGCAAGTAACCATTGACGGCTATTTATATATAAGAACTTCAAATATCTATTAACATTAAATATAAGTTAAATATAAGTTAAGGCCGGCTTGCTGGCACAGAGGTAGCACGTCTGCCTCGTGTTCAGGAGGTCCCGGGTTCGAGTCCTGGTTCGGGCATGGTTGTTATTCTGTGTGCTATCTGTGAGATGAGTGAATGTGCCCCCCTGTAAAAAGGGGTTGTGCAAGCGAATGTGATGAGTGTGTAGCAAAAGTCGTACTCTTGGCCCTAGTTGGCGCTACTTGAAACAAGAGACGCTTCATTCGGCTTAAATCTGCTGCTGGGTCCAGCAGCGAGCTTGTCCATAGGCAAGTGCCATTAGAAACAACAACAACAACATAAGTTAAATGGAATCTAAATACTTAGCATTCAGAATGGTCACAGAGAAAAATAAACAAGTTAAAGTTACTTTCCGAGATCTTTAATTTCTTGTAATTTTGATTTCAATAAAAAAATGCATTTCTGTTTCTATTTTTAAAAAAAGCAAAGGAAAAGCAATGTTCCGGAAGAGAGATTTCAAATATTCGGATAAAATAAATATTAAGAAAAGTTTTTTTTATCAAAGTTTTTTTTTCTTAAGGCATAAAACGAAAACGATTTTTAATCGCAAATTTCTTCTGAATAATAATAATAATAATAAAAGATTTGAAATTATGCATTTTTTTTATTAATAAACACTATGCAACAAAAAATCGTTTTCTTCTCGAAAAAATTACCATACGACAGACTGTCAATTATTCAACTTGTTTAGTTCAAAATTTAATGAATTTTCACACTTTAGATATCATGCATATTTATTTAGTTTAGCTACCTTTTTTCTATTTTTTATTCGAAGTATAGAAGAAATATTGTAATCGCCAAAAAAATTCGATTCGAGAATTTTATGAATCTCCTTTTTTCATAACTTTCTGAGTTCGAAAAGTACATTTTTCACCCTTATTCCTGTCTATCTGTCCATGAATGCTATAATTCAATAACCCTTTGAGCTAGAACGATTGAAAGTCCGTAAACTAAATTATGACCAAATGTATAAATTTCTGTGAAAATTTGAACGAAATTCATCCACAGTAAATCTGTCTGTCTAGCAAGTAAACTCCATACTATAAAACACATAAGAATTAAGCGCATAAAATTTAATGCCCGAGTTTAGCATACAAATTTTAAATACTTCTCGAATTTCTTTTGGATCCTTTTTTATATAAATTTTCAGTTTTGAGGTCATCATTTCATTTTAGTTCATAGATTATTTTTCAAGATTGTCAATGATAGTGTTTGATTTAACATTTCGGTTTTATGTTTTTTTTAATTGTTTCTTTATTTTTGCTGAGTAAGGAAAGGCCTCACATTTTCGGGGGTGGGATATCCATGAGAAGGTCACGAGTATATTTAGTGTGACAAGAATTTCAGATTAGACTCTTTGATGGATCTACAACTTTCTTAATTATACTTTAAATATAAATGAATTACCGGCTTGTCAATTACAGGTGCAAGCAGAAACACATGTAAAAAAATCGTTTGGAAAAAAAGCTGTAAAATTCAATGCCATCATGATATAATTTGAAGTCAGATTTAGGAACATTTAGTTAAGCCTCATCATTAAGGATATTAGGTTACAATACATCCCTGTCTAATGGATATAAAAATCATTCTCTTCCTCATTCAAATGGAATTAATAATATCTGTTTGATTTAGAGGTAAACGAAACATCGTTCTATTTTACTTTATTAGAATAGAATCACATTCACTGTTGGTGTAAAAATTAAGATTAAAAAAATGCACCCTAGTTCCTAAATATGATTTCCATCCAGATTTTTATTTCAATGTATATGTACATTTCTTTAATCGTTTGTGTTTATAATTCGTTTTATTATCCGTTCATAATTAGTTAAACTCATAGTTTCCGGTTTTATCTAGTAACAAGGCGAAATTAAAAAGAGTGAATTCTACATTAATACTGAACAGTCTAGAACGCCGGCTTTCTGGCACAGAGGTAGCGCGTCTTCCTCGTGTTCTGGGAGTTCCGGGTTTGAGTCCTGGTTAGGGCATGGTTGTTCTTCTGTGTTCTATCTGTGAGATGAGAGACTGTGACCCCCCTGTAAAAAGGGGCTGTGCAGGCAAATGTGATGAGTGTCTAGCTAAAGTAGTACTCTTGTCCCTAGATGGCGCTACTTCAAAAACAAGAGACGCTCCTTTCGGCTTAAATCTGCTGCTGTATCAGCGGGGGGGGCTTGTCCATAGGCAAGTGCCATTAGCAACAACAACAACAAGAACAGGGATTGCAAACTATTGCCACGCGACATAATATTTTGGGAACTCCAAAGATCAAATCGGTTTGCCTGCGATTTCATTCGATAAACTGAACGTGTTCCAAGTCGAGTGA
Source organism: Argiope argentata (assembly GCA_026289955.1). NCBI lineage: Eukaryota > Metazoa > Arthropoda > Arachnida > Araneae > Araneidae > Argiope > Argiope argentata. Next base: position 1,377,008 of record JAOUZG010000631.1, on the reverse strand, counting down.
TTGGATATTGAAGAATTTGAAATCCAACTGGCTGATTTTAAGTCTAATTACAAATGGATTCAAAAATGTATTGAAACAAGAATAAGTCGGAATTGATTGAAACAGGAAGACTAAGAGGCAATATCAGTGAAAATGTCAGTAACGAAATTTCGAAAACATGGAATTCGATTTCAGACTCAATTAACTGTTTGGAGAAGCTGACTCATGCTATTTTAAAATTAATTTTAATTACCTATCCCTGAGAGTCATTATTTTCACAGACGAATAACATTAAAAGTTCTTTTAGAAATCGTTTGGTAGATGATTCCAATTCCATATGCGTTCATTCAAAAGTAGCGTCTTGCAATCGTAACATAAATTATTTGTCATCTAATCTGCAACAACAGAAGTTACTCTAAGATTACTTTAATTCGATTTACGCATATAACTGAAACCTTTACCAGTATACAGTCTTCCTATGCCTATCTGCCTATTCCTGTGAGTCATTATTTTCACATACAAATAACACTAAAAACTCTTCTAGAAACCGTCTGGTAGATGATTCCTATTCCAACTACATTCTTTAAAAAGTAGCGTCTTGCAATCGTAACATAAGTTATTTGCAATCTAATCTGCAACAAAAGAAGTTACACTACTGTTACTTTAATTTGAATTATACGTGTAACTGAAACATTTACCAGTATACAGTCTTCCTATGCCTATCTGCCTATTCCTGTGAGTCATTATTTTCAAATACAAATAACACTGAAAACTCTTTTAGAAACCGTCTGGTAGATGATTCCTATTCCACATACATTCATTCAAAAGTAGCGTCTTGCAATCGTAACATAAATTATTTGTCATGTAATTTGCAACAACAGAAGTTAACGCTAAGATTCCTTTAATCTGAATTACACATATAATTGTAACCTTTATTAGTACACGGCGAAAAATGTATTTTTTCGTTGTTAATTTTTTTTGAGTTGTTAGTAGTTTTATTATTTTTACAATAATCATGGGGCAAAATTGTTTGATGCATGTCTATTCGTCATTAACTCCTTAACTGGTTTTTTTCCTTACTATCTAATAAGATGACACCTTCTTTTTTGGGAATATTTATTTAATTTGATTCAAATAAAAATCCATGGAATAATTGGCTTATCTACGCATTCGAAGTCATTTTACAATTGAATTATAATTGTTATGAATGATTTATTTTTTGTATACAGCTATCAAAATTCGATAAATCGATGAACGTACGGCTTACGTGCAAACCGGTTAAGGGGTTAAATTTATCTTTCGAAAAATTGATACGTTGTCCATAAAGATTCGCTATCCCTTCTCTAGAAACTTAGTAATTAAGATGAAAAAACTGGTCACTAATGGTGGCTAGCTATTTTAAAAAAAATCCTCATAATATGTGCTATCTTTGGAAACAATTCACGAATGAGAAAATTGCATCATAAGCCAACTAAATAGAACCCTCACTGTGTAGATATATGATACCTTCTTACATTATTCTGAGTGCATTCGTGGTTTGTTACGCTTCTTAATATTCATTCTTTTCTCCATAATTCTTCTCAAAATGACAAAATGCGTTTCCGACTCACATGACGCATTGCCCATTGAAGTGTCATTCATCAAACTGGTCGTCAAGGTCAACAGTGTGTCTCTGGACGCAGACCGGATAACTCAATTCCCAGGAGTGATTGTTTGAGGAGGGTTTCGGTATGGAACAGTTTCTCTCCGAAAAGAACGAAGTGTGACTAAAGCTACCCACCGCTTGCTCGCAAATTGCTGGGATTTTTTCTTTTTCTTTTTCCTTCCGAATTTGAAGTGGGTGTAATGATGAATGGAAAAAGCATGACGCGAATTTTCGTAATTTCCGCTTTATAGTAAGTGTGGAGTATTTTTAGCTCGTTATTGTTTTATGTATGAATTAACTGAGTAGAATTAGATTAATTTTAAATCAGCGGGAGTTTTTTTTCTAGAAAATGTTCCTCCTGTTCTCTCATAAAGTGGTTCTCCTTTCCGAATGAAATTGCGGATCTTATGTAAGTTCACGATTACTTTGCATAGTAATGATGAACAATAGTTGTGACATATAGATCGTTAGTGTGAATCTGTTTTTGTTGTTATTTCTTATGGGACTTGCTATAGACAAGCTTGCTGAAGTAGTCAGCTAGTTAAGCCTAATCAGCATCTCTTGTTTTGAAGTAGCACCAACTAAGGTCAAGAGAGCCGGCGTCTTGGCATAGGGGTAGCGCATCTTCCCTATGATCTGGGTGCTCGGGGTCGAGTCCCGGTTCGTGCATGGTTGTTTTTGTATGTTCTATCTGTAAGTCTTCAGTTTATCTCCAATAGCTAGCTTAATAAGACAAAGCCACTTTCCATTTAAATTTCAAACAGCTCACTGCCTCCAGCTTTCTTTAATTCAAAACTAAAATCCCCTATTATTATGAAATTCTAACCGATAATTGTGTGACGTCTAACAACAGTCACTTTCATTATATCTTCCAATTCATGCTCATTACACTGTTTAAATAACCAGATGGTTATAGTTGTAAGGTGTAAGGTGTTGTGTGTGTGTAAGGTGTGTGAATATTCCCCTTGTTAAAAATGGGCATATTCACACACCTTAGCGAATGTGATGAGTGAGTATCTAAGTCGTACTCTTGACCCTAGTGTTGGCTCTACTATAAAAAAAACCACTCTTTCAGCTTAAAATCGTGGACCGCCGCCAGCGCATTTGTACTTGGCAAGTTCCATTAGTATCAACAACAACAGGGCCAAGGGTGCGACTTTTACTACTCACTCATCTCATTCGCTTGCACAGCACCTTTTTAAAGGGGGCGGAGGGTCACACTCACACATCTTATAGTTAGAGCACAGAAGAACAGTATGCCAGAACGGGACTCGAACGCGGGGCACCCTGATAAGGGGTATACGCACTACCTCTATGCCAGGGCGCCGGCAGTATGAATTCAGAATTTTAAATAAATCTATATGCAAATATTATTTGCGGCGGCTTTTCGTCAATCGACTGCAAACCGAAATTTGCCATAGAATTACAATTTTAGTCACAAGCTTACACAATGTATTTTATTGATATAAATCATTACGTTAATGAGTCAATAACCTTACAAAAGAGCATATCGATAGGCAGTCAACTAATTTATTGATTTGGCTCAAAATTTTGCATCTGTATTTTAGATGTGAAATTTGTGTGTCGAATCTTATCTCACAAGTTCTTTACATTTTGTAATTATCGAGCTTTTCACTGGAGAAAACAGACTTCTCGTAAATGGAATACGCCCAACATTCGAAAAACACACCCGATAAAAATTTATTCAACTTCCATACGCAACATTTCATCTATCTAGCTGAAAAAAGTTTTAAGTGATTGCTATCTTATTAATAACACATTAACAAACAGGCATACAGCAAAAATACATTTTTCGAATGCAGGAAAATCTGAAATTTGGAAATTCGTCCGAATCTGGAACTCGAATCATCAGACGATTAGAATATTTTTTTCCTATACATTTGGTATAAGAGAAATTTATAAACGCCTTAGCAAAGAATTCCATCGAAAACAAAGAACACAAGTGAATAAACCAGTCGTTTCCTTTTGAACTCCAAACAATTCAAATTTACGAATAAGTAAACAGCAGATTAAGACCGTTGAGATAAGAAGACGACGTTGGCAAGTCGATTAAAATTGCTATTCGTCAATTGCAAAGTACAGGAATTTTGTAAATAATTAAAATTCTGTGAATTATAAAATATTGGGTAAAATTGTACCGTTGCTCTTAGAAACGTTAATCATTGCATAATTATTAGCACCTTGAACTATGAAGTTTGTTTTATTCTATTCCTTGAGGCACGCACTAAGCACAAGCAGAAGCGACGAACACAACACAAAATGAAATGATGAAAAAGTGATGAAACTTTTATCCCTGTGAATATATACTGTGAGATTTCTACCACATGTAAATCCCATGTAAAGGAATCATAGGGTTCTTTTAAAGGAATGTGCTGTTTCGATGGACAATATTTTATCCCTTCACTCGGAGTGTGGGAACCTGCCGGCTTTTAGCCGATTGAGTAATTTTACAAAGCTTTTGCTGAGTTAATTAACCAAAAAAGTGGAATGGGATCAAGAAATAAGAGAATATTTTAGAATGATGTTACTATGGGCTAAATTAAGATAAAACTTTGGAAATTAATTAGGATTTAATTTAATTTAAAAATATCATTATATACACATATATATGTATGATCGTTTTAAGTTGTATGTCCAGGACAATTTATCTACAGATTTTTTAACAATTAAAATTTTAAAATAAACAAAGCGTCTAAAGATAACCGAGAGAAGCCACCCAAGTGCAAAACTTTAAGTCTATTTTTTCATAATAAGTAGATCGGGTTCTTATTTTTTCTTTCACTTTTTACCATAATATTCATATTATAACGCATATAAACTTAGATATAAGTAGTTGTGATTCATAACAGAGAAAGGAAAATATATACATTTTCACAAAGTTTTTACTAGAAAATAAAAATTTAAGCAACAACATAATAAATTATTGTTGCCTTTCTTAATTACGCAATAATTTATCTGTTAGTGAAGACTGTATCCTGCGTGAAATGGCTTGAAGACCCAGGTTATCTTTGATGTGGTTTATTGGTAACATCCACAATAAAAGTAACACGATTATGTTGTAGTGTAGAAGGCCCAGAGAACTACCCATAAAATTTTCGGGGGAGGACCGAGATCACTCTCCCACTAGTACCCGAGTCAAGTTTGCTTCTGCTGGAAAAAAATTATACCAACATCAACAATGAGAGCACGTGGTGTTTACATGATGTGTACCTGGCTCCGCCCAAGAAGGCCACGTGATTAACTGAATTCTTAACAAACAATAAATCATCAACAGGTTGATTAATTTAAAAATGGATATAAACAGAAAGTAAATTGGTCAGTGTTAATAGACGATCCTCACAATACGCAAGGTCAAGGGTGATTAAGAGCGTAAATTCGTCCCTGACTTCCAAACGGTAAATGTTATGAAAGCGACCTTCAAATCGTGCAGTTTTCCATAGCAAAGAAGAAAAAAAACTGGAGAGGTGGGGAGGAACAAAGGATAAATTATTTTTCTCTTCAGCTAGCTGAATCGACAGCCTGTAGAATAAATACATAACAGAATAAATTCACATCCACGTGATTCCCTTCAATTGTGCCACACCTATTTAAATTTGGAATCAGTGGCTCAATATGAAAACAGAAAAAGGAAATGTTGTTACAATACGGGGGGGGGGGTACAAAGTACGGATTAATGAAGAATGTTCGAATAGGCAGGTGTCTTTAAAATCAGAGGAATAAAGAGTCGGGACAGGAGGATGTGGACAGATTTATTAAAAATGCTATTAATCTATTTGTTAAGCAATTAAATTTGTGACAAATACAATTATCTATATTAATGAAAATGCAACTCGAAATGCGTTGCTAAGCGCAAAACTGGAGAACGACTTGACCGATTCAGCTAATTTTTTAAAAAAAATATTTTCGTTAAGACACGAGGATGGTTCTTATGGTGAGAAAAAATTAAAAAACTGCTTGGAAAACAGTTAAAACGACACTTATCTTACTTTCCCGCGAAAAATCTTCTTTTCCTTCCCCCCCCCCCCCACCAACTGAGTTAGATAGCAGGAAGTAATAAATTATTACTTGTTTAAAAAGAAATACGCGAAGTCAGTTGGTTTTCATTCATAGATAACGGGATGTTTAAAAAAGAAAGAAAATAGTTGCTTTCATTATTAGTCGGTATGGATATTTAATCTATACCTGCTCAAAATAAAGTCTGGGCAGGGAAGAAAAAAAAGAATAACAAAGAGGAAAAAAGGTTTGTAGAAAGAAAAGTAGAGAAGAAAAAAAGGATAGAAAGAGAAAAGAAGGTTGTGTGTCACCATTATTTCCTCTGTGCGCGGCATTTTCCAAGCTGTTTTTAAACTTTCGCATCTCTTGAAAACCAATTGTGTCTTTATATGCTTAGTGTGTTTATATTCATGAAAATTTGAATCTCACTATTCTATAAAAACGTAGAATTTTAGACCTTTACCTCCACCATTTAAGTGAAATATCAATTCCGGGACAATCATTGCTCGGATAGAAAGAGAAAGATGAGTAGTACAGTGAACAGAACATCTGAAGAAAATAATATTATAAATGAATTATAGGACTATCAAAATTTGTTTGGTTTAAAAATATTTTGGTGAAAAACCTGTTATGAGACACAGCTACATAAAACATTATGAGAAAATTTTAGCGAGCATTAATACTGGCGAACCGACTGGTCGCCAAAGGCGGCTAGTTTTAATTATAAATTATTAGGGATACAATGTGCATATACATTGAATTATCAATTAACAAAAATTTAAATTTTATTTCTTTATAATATATTATAACATTAATAATTCTTTTGTTTGCTTTAATATTTCATTTTATAATGCCTGGAAAATAATAACTTTTAATGTTATATTTGTTTAATATTTTTTTATAATCGCTTATAATAATAAGATCCAAATATTAGGCAGAAAAGATTAACCAAATACCAACGTTAACTTTTCAAAATGTTACAAAATTGTTACTTTTTCTATCATACCAAATATGACCTAGAAAGCTGACAGATCGTATAAAAAAGTTAGAATGTATAAAATCTTAAAAATACAATTATTGATTCAAGCAGTTTAAAATATAAATATCACATTTAAAGCATTAATGCCTATCTTTTATCGCATTTTCTCAATTAGAGCTATATATTTCTATTTGAGAAATTAACTATAAGACGATATTAAAAGCGGCCACCATATATATTGTTTTTTTTAATTGCTGCAACATCTTATTTTCCTATTTATATATTTTTTTCATGCAAAATGTAACGACACCGGAAATTAATACAGGTGAAAATAAAATATTAAAAAGAAAATGAAATCTTTGATCGTAAATTTCAAGTTATCATTATTATTAACATTATAATTTATAAGTCATTATTTATGTTAATTAGTTTAAGTCCTTAACCAATTTAAACCGACTTAAAACAATCACGAGATTTCTCTATCGGTCTCTATCCCTCTCTTTCTATATATATATATATATAATAGGCATTTATATTTATATTTAATGATAACTTTTAAGAACTTTGATTTTTAATTTTTGTTTCTGACAAGCGAAGTTTCGGAGCTCGACCGATTTTGAGATGAAATAACAGCTATGGTGTCTTATATTTCTTCCCCTCCCTTTTAAAAACGCATCTGCTGTCAACGAAGCATACGTAATAATAAAGCATTACTGGTAAAAGCAGATCAAACTTTTAAAAGCAACATCTGCTGTCAAAAAAGCATACATAATTAATAATACAACACTGGTAAAAGCAGATAAAAATATTTTTTGCCCTTAAATTTCGGAGACATCAAAATCTCCTAACTAAAAAAACATCATGTTCTCACATGATAAAACAATTTTATTAACTGACCAGTATATTGTTTTTTTTAATTGTTGCAACATCTTATTTTTCTATTCATATATTTTTTTTCGAGCAAAATGTAATGAAACCGGAAATTAATACAGGTTAAAATAAAATTTTAAAAAGAAAATGAAATATTTGATCGTAAATTCCAAGTTATCATTAATATTAACATTATAATTTTAAGTCATTTTTTAATCTTAATTAATTTAAGTCATTAACCAATTTAAACCGGTTTGAAACAATCACGAGACTTCTCTATCGGTCTCTATCCCCCCCTCTCTCTCTCTCTCGCTATATAAACTTTCATTTATAAATTTCCTAGCTGGCAAACAAAATTTTAGAGCTCGACCGATTTTGAGAACAAATAACAGCATAGCTCTACGCCAACCTTTTAACCCTCTGAATTCCGTGGCTCTTTGAAACGCAGTTCTTTAAAAAACCAAAACGGCCGAAAATATAAGCGGCAAAAGACAAACATTTCCCTCCCCCTTGTTGCGGTCAAGAGTTCATTTGCAGAGTGGGGAGGGTTCTCTTGTCGCCCTGTTCATGTAGTCAAATTACTGCTGTGGAATAAGGGGTTGTATGCAAATTTTAATAACACTTTATAATTTCACCTAAAGATTTTCCAGACATTCCAGTTTTTTTTTAAATCTTTGCGGAAAGATGCATTTGATGTTGAAGCATAACGTTGAAATAGTATACTTGCATATCATAAAATTTATTGCTGTTACGGAAAATTCAATCATTTGAGATTTATCTCTCGCTTTTTTTAGAGTTATTAACAGAAAGAACTCATTGTAAGTACTTAAAAATTATTATAAATTTTGAAAAACAAGTCTTATAAATCCTATAAATTTACAAAATTTTAAATTAATTTATTTTGATATAAATTAGATGCATTTAACTTTGAAATATAAAGAGGATAATGTTCTAGTGTTTAAAAACTATTAAGATATAAGTAGATCCATATCTAAGATATAAGTTCATTAATAATACAAATTTTAAAGATCTACTAAAGTTTAATAATTTAAAATGTCATAATATTAACCCAGGGCAAATAACATTTTGTGGATAAGATATTTTTCTTTTTGATATATTAAATAAACATTAAAAATTTTGCAGTTATACTGCCAAAACTATCTAAATCAAAACTTCTTCTTTCCCTTCCAAACGACTCTGCATATCCACAATAGCTGTTAAATTACAAAATATGAATACAGAAAAAATGAACGATTTCATGAATGCAGCAGTCAAACTCTGAAATTCTTACCAAAGAGAACGTCGGTAACAGTTTTTTTAAATTATGGTGTTTGACTTAAGCATTGTTCAAAAGATATAATATCAGTCAATTTTCAAACGATCGGCAAATTCTTTTAAGAAAGGAATATTTAGAATCTTATTTTATATTATATTAGAACTGTTTCAAGAATTGGTATAGGGGAGATTTAGCTTCGAAAAATAACCGATTTAAGTAGTTTTCTGAAACAATAAAACTTTTTATTCATTAATTTTTTAAATTTATTATTTTTACATACTATTCGGTGTTTTTCTTTAAGTTAAATAATTTTTGAAACAATGCTAGAAATTGTAATTTTGATATTTATTTATTACTTTTTATCATGTCAGAATATATGCTGTTTATGAGATGAGGTTTTTGGCATCAACAAAAATCCGTAGGCGAAAAAGAAAAATTTTATTACCTGCACGAGCATCTCAGAAAATCAGCTTTAAATAACGCATTGTTATTGCATTTACAAAAGCTGTGATTAAAAAAAAATAATAAGTTAATGACTACAGCAAATAAAACCTAAAAATGTCATTTTGGGGACGTGGTCATATGAAATGAAAGAAACAGGAAATGTGATATTTTTTAAATAATCAATGCAAGACAAAAGTTTTCTGGGTCGTTTGCCATACTAAAATGACTCATTCAATAAAACAATTAAAATGAATAGAAATATAATTTAACTCGCACGGGCACGTGGTGCTTGGCCGTTCAAGAAATGATGTTCTGACATGATACATTGAAATATGCATGGCAGATTTCCATTTTATCTTTTTTTTACAACGTTATTTTAGATTTTGTGTTATACTCGCAGGATTTTAGAAATGAAAAAAAAAGCATACGCTTGGATTTTAACTTTGTATAATTTCAAGAAACAGTGCATGCATTTTAGAGTATATGTACAAGAAATTCTTTATTATTATTTTTCTTTTCAAACGGCTGATCAAGTCTTTAATTTTTTAAAGAAACTACGAAATCGTAAACCTATATTTAAATTCAAATGATAAAGGAATCTAATGAATTTCATTTGTAAAACTATCACTAATTATTCCCTTACTCTGTGTGAGAATAAGATATTCCAAACATAAAATCTATCTAGCAACTAAAACCGCTAAGTGAATTCGGGTTATTTCGCTATAATTAATTATATTTTATGCGAAATTCCTTTTTACGGCTAAACATAACTTTTGCTTAGTTTCAAAGTTTATCACCTAATACTAAAAAATAATGAGAGATCGAAAATGAGAGAAGAAATAAGAGATCGAGATATATATCCCAACATTTGAACAAGCGAGTTTAGCGGCTGGTGGGCAGAAAGCGCATGGTAAATTAAGCATCTACCCTCAAACACTTTCAGAAGATACTAATCAACAGTGACAGTAAAAATGGAACAACCACCCTCACCGTCTTACGACCCCGCTGAGAAAGGGGGAAGAAAATAAACAGGTGGCGATTCGGCCGCTCGGCCGTTTCGTGGATGTCTGAATGCAGAGCCGTCTCGGCCGCCTTGGGAGTCGGAGAGTTAAAAACACTACTGCTGTCATAGAAACAAACGTAATAATAAAAAAATGCTGGCAAATCAGGTCAAACTTTTAAAAACTGCATCTTCTTTCAAAGAAGCATGCATAATAATTAATAATACAACACTGGTAAAAGCAGATAAAAAATATTTTTGCCCGTAAATTTAGGACCTCCAAATTCCTAAAAAAAGTAAACATTATGTTCTCACATGATAAAACAATTTTATTAACTGATTTTCCTAATTTTGAGAATGAATTTCTGTTTCATGCATTTTTCTAGAATTTTCTATACATGTTCCAGCATAATTTTTTCCCGCCTATATTTTTAACAGCCATTGTTTCTGAGCTGTTATCTAACCGTATCTAAGATGCTGTCATCGTTTCTTTTCTTCGAGGATTTTTGCTGATGTAAATTCAGTGTTGCATCATCTCTGCCATGTAATTGAATATTTATATTTTTGTACGCAACGTGAATTACATTAGATAAATATCTACTTTCATGGACGAATTTTTCTTTGATTTTTTCTGACATCTTTCGTAAGATGGCTATGGAGATTTCCAGAGGTGATTTATACTATACTATAACGGCACTTGAAACGGGATGTACAGTTCTGAATTTTCTTTTAGAATATATTTCGTATGTGCGTGAAATAATTTTAAATGGAATGCAAACCCATCGGAATATTAATAAGATACGTAATGTTGGTCATGAAAGAGCTTTTGTCTTTAATAGTTAGCTGTAAATCACTCAGATTTTTGTTTAATATATACGAAAAACTTTACTTTGAGGTAATTAATGTCACAAAATATCTGATAAAATTAATCTTATGTCTTGAAATTAAAAAGGTGACCATAAGTAGATACATCAACAAAGCAAAAGAAGTCTTAAATGAACTTAATCTAGATCTTGAATCTTATATTTAAAATTTATTCTTTATTTTGTTTAAAAATTTTAAGACTAGCGGAAATGTTCTAAATAATTAATATATTTAAATTCAGAAAAGCAGAAGTTTGATTCAACAATAGAATATTAATAAAGATGCAAAAATAAGTAGTTACCATTATACCGCAAAAGTAGAACAATTCTACTAAAATATTCTATTATAGTCTGACAAAAGGGTTAAGGGCATCAAAATAAAAATATAATAATGCAAAAACCGGATATTTATAATGTCTCATTAACTATTCTAATAATAAATGTGTACTTATCTATATGTGTATAGACTCCTATAGAATCGATCATTTGGCATAGAGTTACTAAATTCAAAGTAAATAGAATTTAAAGAAATAGGCATCCTAGAACACCTTTTTTTTACATTTTAATAAATTGAAAAATAAGTGAGATTTTGTTGTATTTCCAAAAAAAAAAAAAAACATTCTAAAATTAATTACAAAAAAACCACCTGAATTTCATACTATGTTTTTTATTTAAAATTACTTTTGTAATGATATTTATTTAGAAGTCGGGTAATTTTTTCTTACATTTTAGCAATTTTTAAAATACATTTTACATTATCTTCATAGTTGTAATGAAATCCAATCCATTCTCATTGTTTCGTCAATCGTGTGATTTTCTCCCATTGTTGAAAACTTAGAATGAAGATTTTTATCAATCATTTGAACAACTTATATTACAAATGAACAAAAAAGGTAATTTACATTATCGTAAAAGACAATAATCAATTTGATTAACTTTTTAAAAGCATTTTAATGTCACGGACACGACTCCATTAAAAAGATTCATATACGCAATAAATAGCACAGATGTAAATTTATCAAACTTATAGGCTTTATCTCAATTAATTTATTATCAATTATTAACTTACTTTGGTGCTTTAAAAATAACTTGTTAAAAGGAACATGATCATCAATGATGACATTTAAAGAGACGAATTACACAGATGATATTCAATTAATTAAATAATTAAATATAATTTGACCAGCTAACCAGTTGGTTATTAAAGGCGGTTTATGCTTTAGTAATTTAAAAAGGCCACTAAAAACTTAATGAAATATATTTATAAGTATTTTATTGCTAATATAAAACCACTGTGCAAAAATATTTTGTCACAATCTGAATTAATATATTAAGTTCTCATGAAAAATGTTATAATAGCGCAGAAATCAATAATCAGAACCAAATCTGTTAGGGATTTGACCAACTGCTGGTATATCGTGTGCTTTATACCACGATATATATCGTGTGCTTATTCAAAAACCTAAACACTTTGATAAATGAAATTTTATTCACAATTTTAGTATTTTCAGTGAAAGATATCAAAGGTTTAATAATCTGATGTTTATCTATACTTTCAAACCTGCTGCGTTTCAAATGCAATAGTTCAAATAAATAAATTTGACATGGGGTTTTATTATAACAAGCACAGCCTTCATCAAAACCTTCCTAATGGTATTAATTCCCCACTAAAATTTTCACAGTTTTCCTAAGAAAAACTATATGCAAATCATTTGAATAGTTTGTGTTTCTACAGGAAACAAATCTTTTTTGAATTTCACTTTTTTGTATAGACGTTTTAACAACTTATGTCATATTTAACGCATTCTTTCATGCGAACAAAAACGAAAAAAAAGGAAGAAAGTTGTTGACATATGATGATACTGCGGATAGTATTGTTGCGAATGATTGAGATAATCGACATGTGAGGGGTTATCTTCTTGTATCATTCAAAATGTGCTATTAAAATACGCATTATAATGAAAAGGTACCGAATGTTTAGGTTATTTTTTTCTTTCTTTATTCTTTAATAAATAAATTTTCCGAAAATTCAAATCAATACTAAACTATCATATTTTATCTCAAAAATTATTTCAATTATACCATAATCTTTACAAGTTTAAAAATTAAATTAATAATTTATAATATATAAAATGATATTTAATGACTACAGATCAAGTGTTCGGATTTAGGTATGGATTTCATAAACTTTTGGTCTTCAGGGGTTTAAATCTATCTGAATTATGACTCGTTGGGATCGACTGCTTTCGGATTAAAACTCAGATTCTTATTTAGTTCAATATGTTTATTCGATATATTTATTGATTAACATATTATTGAGATATATCAAGTATCCGAAAGCTATTCACAGCTCCACTGAAAACGTCTTTATGTAATATAAATCAAGAATTTATATGAAGTACTTTCCCTTTATATATAATATTGATTGATTAATGTTGTACTTCTTTATTTTATATAAAATATCGAAATTATATAATAATAGAGAAGTTACCTTAACAATTTATTATTATCATGTAAGAACATTATAATATTTTTCTTTGAGATTTTTGAAGCCTAAAAATGCATAGGCAACACAATGGTGATTTAAAGCTTTTAAGACATTCATTTCTAAATTTTAGGGTTATTATAAAATAATGCAGAAGGATGTCACACTTGGTCAATATATCGCCAACTAAAGTTACAACTTGATTTCGAAATTATTCATTCTCTAAATTATTACGAATTTTCTTAATTAATTTAAGTCATTAACCAGTTAAAACCGTCCAGTCATTAACCAGTTTTATATATATAAGAGGGAGAAAGAGTTTCGTGATTGTTTCAAACCAGTTTAAACTGGTTAATGATTTAATTTAAGACAAATAATGACTTAAGAAGTAATATTATTCTCACATTATAACTTGAAATTTGTGGTCGTACATTTCATTTTTATTATTATTAACAAAACCTTAAATATGCACCATCAGTTAATTAATAAAGCAATGAATTTGTTTTAACTTATCATTATTTATTCTCCCTTTTATTAGTTTATAATAGTTAATTTATAAATAACTAGGTAAAGTATGAAATTATTATTCTATTACATACTTTTCGTCACCATTTTTAATCATTCTGTAAAGTAAATGGAATATACGCTGTAATGGTATCGTATATATTTGTATGAATGGCCGGTTGTGAATAAATTCAAATTACTATTTATGATTCATTTTCATCTGAAGTCAAATAATTCAGTGAATTGAAATAATACCTAGAGTTTGTGGGCTTTATTTTAAAATTCAGGTCTTACCTTAGAAATATTACGTATTAGACCGTCTTCGCCAGTAGTCGCCAGTTGTTTAGTAACTCATTGGCGACGGATTTAAATTTGACAATAAAGATCAACGGATTACACCATTGCTGGATACCCATAATTGGCGGTTTAGCAACTCATTGCCGATGAGTTCAAATTTGGTTATAAAGTTGGACGGTTTAATACGTAAGTACCCAAAAAAATTCACATACGTTTTAAAATAATTTTTCAGCAAGTTGCAAATTTTTATATACTTTTACTTTATTAATAATTATTATACTTATGACTTTTATAAATATATTGATTGCGTTAGAATTCCTGATTGAAAGAACAGGAATATTTTCTATAAAAAATTTGTCTTCTATTCTTTGCTTATTTTGCAAAGAAACTATGTTCATTAATATTACTTCTTAATTTTACGTCCATACAAGTGATTGCCAAAAATAAAACTGGAATGCTTTAAAATAAATCACTATCTGCAGATTTCTTAACATTTTTTGAAAGCTTTGCGAATAGTATTGGTTATTGTTGTGCTGTATAGAATATTAAGCCTATTTCCTTTGTGCACCAAAGAGTATTACGTTTGTTAATGCATTTTTATCATGTTTTCTACAGATATTTTATCGTTTAAAAATATCTTCTTTTTATCATAATAATAAAAATGATAAAAACGTGGCAATGAATCTTCATTTTTATAAGCCTTTATTTTATCGAGTTTTATTATATTTCCTTTTTAACTCATTTCGGAGGAAGATCCAAAAAAAAATGATAAAAAGCAATTTCCTACAAAATATTCTAGAAGTAACATTATTTATTAACTGTAATGCTTTGCTGTTTACAAGATTTTGTGTGAATCAAAAGCCCGGTTTTTGACTAGAAGTAAACACACAAATAAAAAAACCTCTGTATTATCCAGAAAGATTGATAGTCGGAAATTTGGTTTCTCTTATTAATTAACCCTGTGCACTCCGATGGTGCCTTTGACTCACCATTCAAGACTGTGCATCATTTTGACGTTTTATTTATTCATTTTTCAAATTTCATTGTTAAAAACGCCCACATTATCGTTAAGAGATGTAGATTAATTTTTCAGAGAAATTCGACTTAAAAGAATTATGTATATTTATTTTTCATTGCAGTAAACAAATCTTTGTATTAGGTGACTAAATTTGCATCTATTTATTTTTCGGAGGGCAAAGGGTTAAACATGCATGAGGGGTCACGGTGATCTCGGTTCGTGAGCAGTAGTTTTTCAGGATATCCTCGTCATCTGACCACATTTCAAAATTACGAAGTTTAATCTAAAAATAGCCCTAGTGTTGCTTAGCAATGGGATGTTAATATAAGTAAGCTAAATCCAGAATACTTTTCGGGAGACAATAAGAAAAGTCCAGAGCACTTATCTGTCAAACTAAAGTGAGGTCTAGAATCTTCTAGAACACGAAATAAATTAGGGAATTAAATAAACTTTATTGTTGCTTGTGGAATTCGAACCTCTATCTCCTGGTTACGATACAAGTGTGATGACCCTTTGGCTATGAAGAGTCCTTCGCTTCGTTTCAATGCTCCAATATATCCAAGATGTTATAATAAGAATACACGTAAGACTTTTAAAGCCCTAGTGTTGCTTTACAACAGGACGTTAATACAGCTAAACTAAACTTAAAAAATCATCTATGATTTTCCTTAATCCCTGCGCATACAATGGCGCCTCTGAAACGCCCATCGAATTACTAAATTTTAAAATCTGCAACTAATAAAAGTATTAAGTAATTTAAAATTCAAAAATCACTCAGAAACGCTTTAATATCTCAGAGCACCTTATATTATTATTGTAGGAATTAAAATGACAGTAAGTGTCCCAGATAGAATTTGCTATCTAATTAGAATATTAAATAAATTCATTTTATTTTTTTGTGTTTTTCTTTTTCATTATTGTTTCTGCCCTCGTCCCTAAATTTTTCTGTTGTATTTGTACAATATTTCTCAGAAATTTGTAATTTCAAACAAACTATAAGCATGTTTTTGTGAACTAGCACAAGTCTTCAGTTTATCTCCAATAGTTACCTTAATAAGACAAAGCCACTTCCCATTTAAATTTCAAACAGCTCACTGCCTCCAGCTTTCTTTAGTTCAAAACTGAAATCTCCTATTATTATGAAATTCTAACCGATAATTGTGTGACGTCGAACAACAGTCACTTTCATTATATCTTCCACTTCATGCCCTTTACACTGTTCAAATAACCAGGCGGTTATAGTTGCAGGGGCATGAAGCGGTGTTGTGTGTCAATGGGTCAAAGCAACTATATTTTTATTGACATAAATGATTCCGGATTCTACACCGAAACGATGGCATCTGCCGTTCGGTGTGACGTCCACTTTCCGAAATGTGTGCATTCCACTGTCAGGCCTCCCACATGAATCAATTATGATCAATTGAGGAATTCCCAGCAGCGACCTCATCCCGGTCATTCTCTTTCACTCAGTCCTGTTTTGGGAAGCATTCTGTTGAATGACCGTTGAATTTGATGACTCAGCATGATCTAGAATCCTTCTTTCAGCGGATATTGCGAGGAATTTCGAACAATTTCATTCTAGAAATAGAATTAAGTCACCATGCTACTAATAAAGTTTAGTTGGCTTTTCTTTTCTTTCCCACATATTTATTCAAATTTATTCTTAATAACATAAATTTGAAAAAATATATTTGCTAAAACAAGTGCCTTCCTGCATTCATTTTAAGTTATGTTGCCTTATTTAATAATTACTTCCAGGTGTTTTAATTTCCCTATTTTCCCTTTTTTTACGATAGATTCATAGAGAAAGTGTTGTAAATGCCAAAAAAATTCTAATTAGAGATTTTGATGAATCCCCAAGTTTTAGATCATTTCGAGTCGAAATTAGCCTGTTTTTAGAATTATGAGAATTTATCTGTTTGGCAACCCAAAACTGTCTTGAGATAGAACGATAAAATTTAGCATATGTTTTCTTTACACCAAATGTGTTGACTTTTTATTAATCGAACGAAATCTATCCACATATTGACAATTGTTGTTCTCTTGTTCTGCTTTACAACGGAAGGAGAGGTGCAGTTGCTTCTGAGGGTATGGACCCCTGAGCACCCAAAGGCAGCAGTCTTAATTTTGCTCACATACGTCACAAACCCTTTTTACGGAGCGGACTTCATTCATTCATTCATTCATTCAATCACAGATCGAAATTTAGGTCTGTAATAGAGAACGATCACCTCTGACCCAGTACCCCCAGTGGTATTATTCTCAACATACAGGATTTTGTGGCCCCGACAGCCTTAACGTGCGCCAGTCACCACACATACATGTGGCATTCTTAATCAAAGGACGATAACGCTTTTAGATAGATTATCCTATAAATGCGACAATATTAAGCGAAAATGAGGCATAGCATTATGATAAATGAGTTTGTAGTCACTTCCTTATCTATAGCCTGTATCTAACGCATAGCTACTGCCTTATCAGGATGATACTTCTGAACAAATGGCGCGATACTTTCCCATGCTTTCAATTCGCCTTATTTTATCATAACTTCCTTTCTTTACTAAATCTCCTCCGCAGCATTTTACTGTGACGCAGAATATAGTTCCATAAGTTCATAAACAGGTTCTGACTGAGGTGGGGCCATCGGGGCAGTTTCCCCGGGCCCCCACATAAGTGAGGGCCCCCAAATTGAATAGCAATTTTATTTTACGTTTCCTTCTTTAATGAATGTTCTTTAATACTGAAATAATGAAGAAGAGGGGCCCCAAAGAAGTTTTTGCCCCGGGCCCCAACTAGGCTAAGTCGGGCCCTGTTCATAAATAGCTCTGGGTGTTTTTTCCCACCAGTACTTTTTCATTCAAGTATGAATAATAATGATGATAATCTTGTAACGACTTTTGTATGCCAAAGTAGTTACCGATTTTGGATGTTTTTAATGCTTTTTGGTTTATCTATAAAGGCTATGCTTTAATAAGGAAATATTTTATACTGTGAATATATATTAATTTTTCTTTCCTGGTACTAATTTTCTCACCAAATCTAGCTTAGAAATTTCTACGATATTTGCAATAAAATCTTTTTTTCAAAAAAAATTGTTGTCAATTAATAACGGACGTTGTAACTGACCAATTACAACCATGTACATAATCTTCCTGTATTAAACTAATTCTCTGAAATGTTAGCCAGCTTGTTCCTTAAACGAAACAAATTACGACTTCTGTTTAATTCCTTATTGGATTTAATAGAAATAAAGCAGGATGCAGTCATTTATCTCAGTTTTTGACCAGTTCCTTTAAAGTAAATGTACCATGTAGAAAAATGCCACTCTCTGACTTTTAAATGCTGCCTTCTCAATGCAAATGATATTACTTGAATAAAACAAACAATTTTTGACTTCCATCTGCTTTAGCAGATTATTAGTTTCAAAAAAATTGTAATTAAGTCTTTTAGACTTAGCTTAACATTAATGACTATCTCCAAAAAATGTTTTTAAACTTAAAATTTTAATATAATAACTACTTTTTTTGAAAATTTATACAATATAAATCAAGAAATAATAATAATTTTTATTTTTTAAGCACTTTTCAAATGTTTATGATATATCTAACGGTAACTTTAGCTAGTTAATCGATGGCATTTATATCGGAGATGCTATCAGAATAGTAAACCATCTAGAAGAGCATATTTTCTGGTGATTTTAATAAAAATAAAGGACAAGATATTTTCGCAATTGATTCGAAAGCTCTTTAGTCGAAATATAGTAAAACCAGAAAGCATTTTAATATATTTTTCAATAAATATTTAATGGTTTTTTCCCCCAAAGAAAAGCAATTGAGCGATTATACCATCTGTATCTGTAAAATACTTTTTTTTGTCATAGCCTTCTAAACAAGAGCTAAATAATAAAATGTATTTGAACCTTTAGTTATAGTTAGTTTAGTTATATTTCCGTCCCATTGTAAACCAACACTAGAGCTATTTTGGGAAAGAATTAGTAATTTTGAGCCGCAGTCAGATGACGAGGACGACATCTGAGCAGGCACCCACTCCTCTCCACACCACACCAGCAGGATGACATTTGTCCTGGGCTAATGTCACCGTCACCAAATCTGCATACACGTCGATACTTCTGAGGAATGGAGTGTCAAACCTGAAACCTTACGGATCCTGAGCCAAGATCTTACCAGGCCACATTAATCTATTGAACCTTTAAGACATGCAATTTTTATTTCGAAGATAAGTGATACCTGATTCTCCGATCCACCACGAAAGCACATGGATTTAAACAACTGTGACTGAATGACCGGACCGCCGCAACAGTAACACTGGCGGGAACTGTGGTTGATTCCTAATGGCCATCCCCAGCCACGGTACAACCTTTCCCGTAGGAAGTACGTCCCGTCATCGATGGAAAGAGCCTACGCCGAACTATTATTTTACCCTCCAGGGATGCAAGATCCACACACAATTCTGGAAGCATCTCATCCTCATTTAGAGGACCCCCCCCCCTGAGGGTCCTATTTTCAAGATAATCTAGATTTAATCTACAGAATATCGTGAAAGATGATTTGCCAAATTTAACGGTAGCTCAGTTTTACAAAAAAATTCATTTTTGTAATAAAATATAAAATTGTAAATTCGAACGGCGTTAGGGTCCAGAGGTTCTTAACAAATGAATCGAGTGAAGGAAAAAATAATATGGTAACGGAGATTTCATGAAATAATAAAAAAAAAATAATAATTTGAATACAACAAGAATTAACTCAAAAATACTTAAATTTTTTAAAAAAATCTGTAGTTTTACATTATTACATTGGTTAAATTTTGACATTTCGTACTCAAACTTGAAGATTAATCCCAACTTTTGTTCCAAAAGAGTTCAGAAAGTAATGATAAAAATTGGAGCGTTTTCGAACAAATTTAAAGCGCCTGGAACCTTTTTCATTAAAATTATTTATCGTTAATATTATATTATATTAACCACATTAACTCATAAATAAATTAACACAATGCGTTAAAATTTTGTGTGTCATCTCCTATTGTGTTACTTTTAATGCCTGTAAAATTTCAAATGGCTGAGGTGAAATTTGCAAAAAGTCATTTCAAAGGTCCCTGGTCGCCTTAAAGAAATTAAAACATAGGAAAGTTGTCAAATTTCGGAACTCAAAATCCTTTTTTCTCTTTCTTCATCTAACCAGCGTTTTTGGGTGGCCTGTTACAGAACTCCAGTTGAAACTCAAACCTCTTGATTATAAGGAAAAGTTCAATATATCCAGCAAATTCTGAGCATTTAAAATCAAAACAAATCGTTTATTTTAGAAAAAGGAAATGAACTTCGCTCCTCAGAAACTTGATTTGAGGGCAGATAATGCAATCGGATTTATTTATTTCTAAATCGTTAGAAATATTCACTTCGTCAAAACATCGGTATACGAAATATTCCAAGGTAAGATTTTTTTTATTCACTTCAACAAATAGTATAATGTATCGGATATCAGTTTTTAAATTTGTATCTGATTCCCCTTGCTGAGTCATGATATAGAGTGCAATTCCGAAGATTGCAAACAAATGCGCATTGGCAAGTTCTGTCTGCCAGTTGTTTGAACAATGATGAATTGCTCTAGGTACACGTACACAGTTGCTCGACTCAAATTAATCGCCAGATGTTTCGCAGACGACTTCTGCTGTTTAAAGTCATCAGGTATGCTTATAGGAGAGCATCAAAAAGAGACTTTAGTTTAAAAATGATTTATTTTACTTCTCCTACATAGCTATATGTTTCTTGCCTTTAAAATGTGATGTTTCCTATTAATTAATAGACATATATCGTTAGATAAATGAATTAATTTTTAAATAATAGAAAATGAAATTTTGAACTTCTAAACTTCAGCAAATTTCAAGTATTGATTGTATTTTTTTATCTTGTCAGAACATAATATTGTTTTGGGTACGAGGTTTTTTGGAATCAACAAAAACCCGTAGGCGAAAAATTGAAATTTTATAATCTGCACGAGCGTCTCAAAAAAAAAAAATCAGCTTTTAATAACGCGTTGCATTTGCATTTACGAAAACTCTGATTAGAACAAATAAGTGAACAGAAACAGCAAAGTACAATACAAATAAGAATAAGTAAAATAAGTGAAAGTACAGCAAATAAAACCGAAAAAAATGTCATTTTGAGCACGCGATTATATAAAATGAAATAAATAGGAAATGCGATATTTTTTAACAATAAATGCTAGACAAAGTTTTTTAGATCGTTTACAGTAAAGTGACTCATTCAATGAAACCATTAAAATGAATAAAAAATATAGTTTAACTTGCACGAGCACGTGGTTCATGGCCGTTCAAGAAATGATGTTCTGACATGATACACTGAAATATGTATAGCAGATTTCATTTTAATCTTTTTTTAAAATTCTGAGCTGTTCAGCAAATTTCAAAAATTAAGATACAAGAAAGAATTATCTATTTTTAAATACGAGGGAATTTTCGCTAATAAAAACATTAAAAAATGAATGATTGTTTATAAGCAAACGGATTTGTTGTTTGATTCAGAATATTATAAATATGTCCAATAATATCCTACGCAAAAAAAAACTTTTTTATTTAATTCTCTAAGAATGATGTAATTTTTTTCTTTATTTCTTTTTCGTAAAACACTCTACTTGTATCATTTTGTTAGTAAAGTTTTTTTTTTAATTTTTGCAAATTTTTTTTCTGTTTTTTTTAATAATTTTTTCAAATAATTTTTAGGAATTTATTTATTTTATGGTAAATTAAAAGTTCTTGAGAAGCTATCATCCATCTCTGATATCAGTTAATACATGTTAACAAACTTCAGAAACACATAAGTTCACTGTTAAAAGTTTGATTTGGAATTGTCTTTCCTGTATTGATTTCCCTGACTTTGATTTTAGAATTAAACCCAATCATGGATTTCAAAAAAATTTCAAATCTATTCCCAGGAATTCATTTTTCTTGCCCTTGATATTTTTTATTCGTTCAATTACATTTATATTATTGCATTTTACTAAGTTATAAACATAAAATCTGAAATATTACTACCGATAGTAAAATTTTAAATTACATTTGAGACTTCTTTTAATGTTTCTCCTCTTCAACTGATAAATCAAATTTACTTGAATTCAAATAAATATTGGCTTACTTGCAGCTGAAATGTATAGGAAAGGCAAGACGTACGCAACAGAAGAAGAAACTGTTGAGTTACTTTTTGAACAGTTGGATAGAAATAGAGATGAGGAACTTGGGGAAGAGTTTACGGATGATGAGTAAGATAAAAATTTAACTAGTCTCTGCATACTGTTGTACCTTGAATCAAATTTGGGGCATCCAATTCAAAGTTTAACAATTAGAAGAAAGTTCAGAGAATTATTGTGTACTATACGTCCTGTATTGTACCAAGATTCAAATTTGATGCATCAAACTCAAAATTTAACACTTAAAGAAATGTTCAGAGAAATAATATGTACAGTATATACTATACTTCCAGTATTGTACCTAGAATCAAATTTGGTGCATCAAACTCAAAATTTAATACTTACAGAAATGTTCAGTGAATTATTATTTACAGTACATATTATAATTCCTGTATTTAATACATATTATAATTCCTGTAGAATCAAATTTAGTGCATACAATTTAAAGTTTAACACTTAAAAGGAAGTTCAGTGAATTATTGTGTACAGTACATTCTATATGTCCTGTATTAAACCTAGAATCAAATTTGGTGCATCAAATTCAAAATGTAACACTTAAAGAAATGTTCAGCAAATTAATACGTACAGTACATACTATACTTCGTATATATTTAAAAGACTTACCATATTCTCCCTCAATATCTGACGTATTATTCTATAGGGTTGAATCGAAAAAAAAAAATAATCAATGTGAGTCTCATCAAATAAGGCATGCCAACTCATAGTCCTTGAAGCAAAAAAAAATCATTTTTGTGGTCATCTCGTGACTTTAAACTTATAGAGGAACTTCAGATAATATTATCAAAGAAACTGTATCGTTTTGATAATTAATCTTTCAATAATAACTATAGAAAAGGCTTTATGTTTTACTTCTAAAATCACACCTATTAAATATATATTGCATCGAATATAAATTTTTTGGTACTTTTCCATAAGCCGGGCGCAAGAG
Organism: Argiope argentata; assembly: GCA_026289955.1. NCBI lineage: Eukaryota > Metazoa > Arthropoda > Arachnida > Araneae > Araneidae > Argiope > Argiope argentata. Next base: position 1,353,465 of record JAOUZG010000631.1, on the reverse strand, counting down.
AAAAATCGCCAAATAATGCATAATTACGCCAAATAAAAGTTGGCGAAAAATCTCTAAACAATGCAGAATTCCGTTGACTGTTTTGTCATTTGCTTGACTTGGCGACGCGTTTCGCGTTTGGATCGCAATTAGCGACATTTGCGCCCGGCTAACGGAAAAGTACTATTTTTTTCAAAATTCACTGGTACATTTCAGATGCACCCTGTAAACTCTAACAATCTTCTCTTTGAGACACCATACGTAAATTGCACAGCAATCAATTCAGGGCACATGAGACGCTGTGTATTACTCACGAGACATCTATCGCTCGGTCACACACTTGGTTTACTTCCTCGAGTTTTAACGCTATTTAAGGAATTTTAATGGTGTCTGCAACCTTAATTTTCTATGTGCATATTTACATACACCTAAACTTTTCTTTCATTTCTCACTATTTTGTTTTTGATAACCCCATTTATGCTCTTCGTTTCACATTAAATAGCGCGTTTTATATGGTAATAATTTGCTTTATTGCCTTCACTTTTATATTATTCTAATTTATTCAGTTTGCCATATAAAAATAAATATCCAAAGATTTGCGAATTATATGAGAATATTTATACATCTGTATTCTTTCTTGAGTAACATGTTTTCATAGTTCTTATGTATCTCTATTCAAAGCTTTATATTTCTCCTGAGATATTTTCATTTGTAATACATACAGTGGGCTGTCTTTTTTAATATTGTATCTTAAGATTTTAACTTTAGCCCCTCAAACTTCTGGCTTTCGCTATTATTTCAATTCCTACTATTAGCACACACTCTCTTCGTGTGTGTGTGTGTGTGTGTGCGTGCGTGCGTGCGCGTGTGCGCCCGTGTGCGTGTAGTGATATTTTAAACTATTACTTTTAATCCTAATTTAATTTTCACACTTTGTCTTAATTTTGTCCATATTAATGTTTTCATTATATATATATATATATATATATATATATATATATATATAATTTTCAATCGTTAATAAAATACTTTTTATTCATCCATTCAAGTTCAAGTACATTTTTTAAAACTTGTAGTAGATGACGTTTGATGTAAATACTGTTTTTTCAAATATTAATTAATTATTTTTTATTAATCAATTAAAAATTAATTCCTACCAAAAATCTTCATTTACCCACAGCCAAATACGTAATGAATTCAATTTGTTTTTTCTCCACGCTAATGAGGCGTGGCGTAAAATGTTTTCGGCTGATTATTTCAAAGGATTCTGTTTATTTTCTTAGTGTTTGATGCATTTAAAATTAAACATTTTTAATTAATTCATTTTAAATCCGAAAAATCAAAAATAATTTTGAATTCGAATTAAAATAACACTAATTAAAGAAAATTAGAAATTTATCATCTGTATTGCGTTGCCCTAACTGGTGTAGAAAATTCTCGCATTTGCGTTGCCTCAGTTGGCTTTGAAAATCGCTTCATCGCCAATTTTGTGTGTTCTGAGTCTGTTCTGATTTATTTTCAACGGATATTAATTAGATTTTGTTTCGGCCAGGTGTAATTTTTTGATGAACTGTTTATATTATTTGTATTTATTTAATAAAAAATAACTAAAATAAAAAAAATGTTGACCTAAGTAGGAATTGACTTTAAAAAATTATATTACTTGTTTTTAAGCGCAAGCGTCTAATAATGCACCAAATTGTAAATAATTTTTAATCAAAATTCAGGAAGTCAAAAGCACAATAACGAATAAGTATGAAGAGCTGATAACAATATGATAAAGAAATTAAGCAACTATGAAATATTTCTTCACTATCATTATAGATTAAATTAACGATATCTGAATCGTTAATCATCGTGAATAAATAATCTCACGTGTTCATTAACGATTAATAACAATGATTTTACAAATGCTAATAAGATTCCAAATGACTAACAATTTTTTCAGCTTGTTACAATCTCTTGATTTTTTATATTTATCGCCAAAATTTTGATAAAAAAATTGACTGATTTCTATATTTTATATAATTTAAAGGGATTTTTTTTATCTTGTCAGAATATGACATTGTTTTAGGAATGAGGCTTTGTGGCGTCAACAAAAATTCTTAGGCGAATAATAAAAAAATCCGGAAGAGAAAAATTGAAATTCTATTATCTACACGGGCATCTCAAAAAATTAGCTATTAATAATATATTGTCATTGCATTTACAAAAGCTATATTTTTTTTAAAAAAAATTAGTTCATGACTACAGCAAATAAAACAGAAAAATGTTATTTTGAGCACGTTATAATATATGAAATAAAATAATTAGGAAATGTGATATTTTTTCAAACAATAAATGCGAGACGAAGTTTTTTTGGATCGTTTGCAATACCAAAGTGACTCATTCAATGAAACAATTAAAAGGAATAAAAATATAATTGAACTTGCACGAGCACGTGGTGCTTGGTCGTCCAAGAAATGATGCTCTGACATGGTACAGTGAAATATGCATAACCTATTTCATTTAAATCATTATTTAAACTTTGCTTAACATGCTTTTTTAAATAAAAACAAGCGATAGTGTGAATTAACAACGTAAATCAAAATCTCTAAGCATCAAATGTTTTGGTTTAAAAATATTTGAATATTTTATATGATAAAATATAAAATATATAATATTTCATATTATATATGATATAATATCAAAACATATTAACTTGTGAAATAATATTAACATATTATTCATATATCATTATTATTTCATTTCTACTATTTATTAAAATAATGATGAAATAATGATTTTTAAATAAATTTGAGTTATTAACATTTAATCATATTTCCTCATTATATTTCAATCATATACCTTTTCAATTTTGTCACTTTATCTGGCTAACATTATATTTACATTTAAAGTATAAAAAATGCTTAATACCATTTTTATCTAGATATTATTAGTATATTCTCTGCTTATAGAATGCATTCATATTAATAAAACATTATTCGCTATCGAAAACATCTTTATTAATGGATATTCAGGTTTTAAATACTACTAAAATATAAATATATTTGTTCATAATTTTTTAAATTTTTAATGAGTAACTTATTACTACTAAATGTAGAATTATCAATAAAAATAACAATGTCATTTTTAATATAAAAATCATAAAAAAGTAAGGTATGCTTAGATGTGAAATTGTATCTTATCACCAACAGACATGTTACAAAAACTCGAATTTAGCATGAAATAATGGCTTAGAATTTCGTTCTCAATTATAATTTCAAATTATTTATTTAAAAAAATAAGTAATAAATATACATTATTTAATAGGGAATTTACTTTAAAGGAAACTAAATCAATTGTAACATACCTTCTTATGTAATTAATCTAAGTCAGTTCTTCATAAATTGAATTTCCTTAGATATCGTAGAAATAATGAATTACAAAAGAGGCAAAAGAATTAAATTAATAAAACCAAACGATTCTAACAAAATTGCGAAAATAATCATTACTATTGCCAGTCTTGAAAAATTCGCAACTGAAATAAATATTAAAATCCTTTTTTTTTCAGACGATAATATTTTGAAATTCAGAGGAATTGTATATATTAAATAACTTCAAATCAGCAAAAAATCTATAACTCTTTATACTACATCTACTTATCCTATTTATAACAATGTTTCATTTGATAATATTATATCACAGAAATTTAATATAAATAATTTAAATTAAAAAAATATATCGAATCAAAATTGAATCTTTATTCAAATTTCATCTTAAATTTATGCTAATACGATTTTTATTGGCATTAAAAAATAACGACTGGAATACATTTAGAATTCGTTTGGAACTAGAATATTCTAAAAGCTGTGTGTATTTTTTTTTAATCGCGATAATTCTTAGTCCATTTTTGGCGCCTTTTTCACAATTGAATCCTTGTAAAAAATGATAACACCTAAATGGAGATAATGGTATATTCTACCTATTATTTAATTTATTGTTTCTGAAAAGATAATTCTAGTGAAAAACAGATAATCGATATTTTTATTTTCAATTCTCTAACAAGCTTTGAGATTAATTATCAAGAGAAGTTTGATAAGAAATACCTTTTTTTGTTCTACTTTTAACGAAATTTAAAGTATTTAACAATGAAATGAATGAAAAATTGATTTTAGAAATGAAAATCTTGTAAATCTTTAAAATGTTTAAGAATTTTTATAATTTCCAATAAAAAATAAAAACTATGTTTAATAAAGGATCATTTTTTACAATTATGTAATATTTAAATGAAACTTGTACCATTTTTAAAATTCGTTTTGCTTGCACTTCTCAAAACAACTAAAGATTATTGAGGTTGTGGGTCGATCTTGTACCTGGATAATTGTTTGAATGATTGATAAGTTATAGACAGACGCAGTAGGCTATATGAGGTAAAAATGACATTCGTTTGGGAAAAACCCCGATTTATTTAGCATTTGGATACAAAATGAAACACACACAATTTGGGTTTAAGAGAAAAACAAATAAAAAAAGGTGCTTCTTTAAAGGTGTTTCTTAATAATCAAAGTATCTTAGTGAAATTTCTGATGTTAAAGTCCTATTAAAATTTCAAAACAAATTTTTCTTATACTATTTCTAGCTAAAAATATTTTAAAAAACTCAGATTAATATTCCAAACAGAAATTGTTTTTCCCTAAACTTTAGACAGCAATTACGATGCATGAAGTAACTGTCTATCACTTACCTGACATCATAAATCGAATTTGTTTATTCAAGATATCAGTGTGATGTTTACGTATGGATTGATTCATCTGGTTAAATATTTAAATTGTGATACTTACTCTGCTCACAAATGTAAAAATATAATTCTCCTAAAACAGGAAAGAAGATGTACAAAAAAAATCCATTTCTCATAAATAATAGACGAAAGCTATCATAAAAATTTACGAGATAATCAGAAATAAAACAGGAAATTTAGTGCAATATGAAAAAAAACATAAATCCGTGTAATATCTTAGATTCATTTTATTATTACCCTTGAACTTTAACCGTCTTATCGCGACACTGTAAATTTTATCCCCCCCTCTTTTTTTTATTACTGACGTTACTGAATCATTCATCTTTGAGATAATTTTTCATCTTTAAAAAATTTAATCAAAATTTCCTTATATTCTGCAAAAAAGAAATAGCCTGAAAAATTGGTTTTATTGCTTGGTGTTTACAATCAATAATCCATTTCTTCATTACCTTAATATATTTGGCTGATATATAAGAGGTTAACCTTAAAAAAAATCTTTTCTTTTTTAAATGTATTTTTGCTAAAATCTCTTAAGCCGACCAGGGACCTGTAAAATGACTTTTTGAAATTTTCACCTCAGCAATTTGAAATTTTACAGGCATTAAAAGTAACACTATAGGAGATGACACACAAAATTTTAAAGCAATATATAGATTTATTTATGAGTTAGGGTGAGGGTGGTTAACATGAAAAAACCCAATTAATCAATGTAATATCTCAAAACTACTTAAGCTTCTCTAAAAAATCAGTAGTTTCAAGTTATTACGTTGGTTAATTTTGATATTTCGTACTCAAACTCCAATACTAATCCCAACTTCTGTTTTAAAAGGGTTATACCGGGTGTCCAAAAAGTTCCCGTACTCCAAATTTAAAAAATCATTTTCCATGATTTTTTTTTCAAGTATAATAAATTTTGCCATACGAGCAATGAAACCATGGACTTGCTTGAAGCTTTTTTTTCGGCGATCGACTTATCTCAAAAAATCTTTGGCCACCCCGATCCCCTGATCTGACCATACCGGATTTTTTTCTGTGGGGATATTTAAAAGTCAAAGTTTATGAAGTTGATCCTCAAACAATAGATGATTTGAAAATCGCAATTACCCAAAGGATACAAGAAATCACTCCTAGCATGTTAAAACGCGTTTCGAAAAACATGCGCAAACGAGTTCAGCTTTGTCTCCAAGAAAGGGGTGGACATTTTGAACATTTATTATAAATGTAATTTCAGTATTTTTTTCCTTAGTTATGTTAAAAGGGCTTTTTATCATTGGCATAAAAATAATTCTTTTTAAACCTATTGTTGATGTAAAATAAATTCGCAAATCATCAGTACGGGGACATTTTGGACACCCTGTATTAAGCAATAAAAAAATTGGAGTGCTTTCGAACAAATTTGCAGCGCCTGTAACATTTTTCATTCACTTTATTTATCGTTAATATTATATTATGTTGACCCCCCAACTCGTAAATAAATAAATATATTGCTTTAAAATTTTGTATGTCATCTCCTATAGTGTTACTCTTAATGCCTGCAAAATTTCAAACTGCTAAGGTGAGAATTACAAAAAGTCATTTTTAAAGGTCTCTGGTCGCCCCTATGTATCATTTTTTAATTTCTACCCTGAAAAATTGTTTTTATAATTTATATAATAGCATAAAATAGATGAACAAATTAGATCAATGAAATTTGGATGAAGTCATTACAATAAGATTATCTAATTCTGGAAAAAAACCATAGAGCTGATATATAAATCATTCAACTGCTGAGCGGATATTATTACTTTTATTTCAACTCTATGGATAAAACTTGCATAAAACGATAATTTGTAACACCAAGTTAGATGGATGGATGCCAGCCAAAGCCTGAATTACGTGGCGTATTTTGGAATCATATCAAAAAGGGGTTGTCGACGTGTTGGAGTGAGTGTTCGTTCTCCCACGCCTCTTCTATTTTCTACTTAACTAATTTAGTTTCCAATGAATACTTTCATTTGTCGTCATAAAAGTCTATATTAACTAGAAAGGATTTGAACCTCTTGTGCAAAAGATGGCAGCACGATAAAGTTTAAAGATCGATTACGGTGGCGTCCTAGCTTTTGGGTAGAGCGTTTTATCCGTGATCTGGGCGTCCCGGGTTCGAGTCCCGGTTTGGGGATGGCTGCTTTTCTGTGTTCTATATGTAAGGAGTGAATGTGCCCCCTATAAAAAGGGGTTGTGCAAGCGAATGTGATGAGTGCGTAGCAAAAGTCGTACTCTTGGCCCTAGTAGACGTTACTACAAAACAAGAGGCGCTGATTAGGCTTAAATCGCTGGCTACCTCAGAAAGCTTACCGATTGCAAGTGCCATAAGGAACAACAACAGGATTGATTGCACGAAATTTTGCGTTTTATACGCAATGGTTCTTACATGACGAAGTGTTATCACAAGTATAGCTCAAGTGAGTTTGAAATGATCTTGCCATTTTCATGTCGCCATTCAAAGAACAAAAGGGTTGGCGTCCTGCAATAAGGGGTAGCGCGTTTCCCCCTCAATCTGGACGCCCCGGGTTCGAGTCCCGGTTTGGGCATGGCTGTTCTTCCGTGTTCTATTTATAAGGTGTGTGAATTTGCCTCCCTGTAAAGATGGCCTGTAACTGCAAAACAAGAGACGCTGATTAGGTTTAAATCACAGGCTACCTCAGAAAGCTTACTGATGGCAAGTGCCATAAGGAACAACAACATGATTGATTGCACTGACCGTTGCGTTCCATTCGCAACGGTTCTTACATCCCGAAGTGTGCAAAAACCAATGTGCCTAAAAAAGAATTATCATGTTAAAAAGATATATTTGTTTGATTTTGAGTGCCTTTAGAGCAAATGTTATTTTCCCATCATTTCAAAATCAAGTTAAGATTTTTTTAAATGTATCAAAATATAAAAAATAATTCCATTAATTTTTGAAAAATACATACCTGAAAATGAAATGATTTTAAATCATTATTGTTCTGGGGTTCCGCTTTTGCAACGGAAGGAAGGGTGCAGTTGCTTCTGAAGGTATGGACTCCTCACCACCCGAGAGTAGAAGTCTGACTTCTAGCTCACACACGTCACAAACTCTTTTTAGGAGGCGGACTTTATTCTGGTATTTCATTCAAGCATCCATTGATCGTAATGTAGATCTGGAACAGAGAACGATCACCCTCTGACCTAGTACATCCAGTTCTTCCGTACATCCAGTCTCGAGGACTTTGTGACCAAAATAGATTTAACGTGCGCCAGCCAAGAGATGCTAACCCAAAGCCTTATCAACCAGGATATCTCGGCCCTTTTATATCATTATATTTGTTGATTATGCTGTATTCACCTAAAAACTAAAATAATCTCTGAGTATTTCAATAACTTATTAAGGAATTTAGTGGTTTAACGTACTATGTAACATATATTAATATTGACATGTTAATAACATAATTAAAGAGAAATTAAACTCAAGTATTACAAAAGCAAACATTGGTTGCAATGAATTAGATACAAAGGAATTCTTATATATGAAACTTATATAAAATGTCTACGTATCAATTTTTTAAAATTAGATTTTCGAGAGTAAATGGTTTATTTATTTATTTTTCAATCAAAATAAATTGTTGTTGTTTCTAATAACACTTGCCATGAACAAGTTCCATGACGCAGTCAGCGAATTTAAACCAAATGAGCGTCTCTTGTTTGAAGTAGCGCCAACTAGGACCAAGAATACGGGTTGGCTCCTCACTCCTCACATTCTTTTGCACAACCCCTTTTTATAGCGGTTCGCATTCATACAGTTTACAGATCGAACAAAGAAGAACAACCATGCCCTAACCAGGTTTCGAACCCGGCACGCCCAGATCACGAGGAAGATGCACAACCCCTAAACCAGGACGCCGGCAGTCAAAATAAATTGCGAACAACAAAAAATTACGCTTAGAAAGTGCACTACAAAATGAACAATAAATGCTCGAAAAATAAAAGCTATAAGCAATGTAACTTAAAAATATTTAAAAAAGCATTAGAACTTTAACACATTAAGGACCGCAAAGAAATCTGTCCGACGTACGCCTGGGACCGCACATTTTGGGGCAAATTTGAACGTTCTAAACATACATCCGCAACAGACGGAAAACGAAAAACGCGAAAACCCGTGAGTGGTCTTTAATGTGTTAATATAAGTATTCAAATAATCTAAATAATTTAAAAGTGTGAATTCTGAAGTTTAAAAACGTATAAGGATTTATGAAAAAAATACATTGAAACTCAAAAAAATAGAAAAAGTACGATATAAATTAACAAGTGACTCTTTATACCCCGATGATACTTTATATTACCATTTAAATCATGCTTCTATTTTCCTAATTGGGCTTTTTTTTCGTGGTTTTCAAAATAATATAAAGAGCGTAACTTAAATAGAAAGCTATGAATATTAGCTAAAATAGAAATATTTTTTAATTGTTTATGCTGTGTTGTGTCTAATAGCACTTGCCGTGGACAAGTGCTAGCAGATTCTAAGCATTAGATATACGGCTCTTGCTTTACAAGTAGCGCCATCTAGGGCCAAGAGTACGACGTAGCTACACACACGTCACAACCCTTTTTGAGGGGACGGACTACATTCATGCAAATTTATTTATACATATCAGATCGTAATTTAGACCTGCAACAGAGAACTTAATTGTTTGTAAGTTGATTTAGTTAATTTTTTTAATTATTTATAAATTTATTTAATTACCCTATATTAATTATTTTTAAAAAAAATTTCCCTTTCTTCTATAGATATCTGCTCAAAACTTATCTAATGATGCAAAAATAGAGTTGAAAAAATAATGGGAAATAAAGGGTTAAATAATAATTAGGGAAATAAATGGTTAAATAACATTCTTACACATGCTATGAAAATGCAAAAGGATTTCAAAAGTCAAATATTATTAATCTTAAAAACATTTTGTAACACGTTAGGAATTTAAAAGTTTAATGTGTTTTATTTTAATAACACCAAAAAATATATCAAACATTAAGCTCCATCGAAAAACTGGAATATTTTTATAAATTTTATGCAGTAGGAATTTATTCACATAAATAAATTTTACAAACCCCATTTCAAATCAACTGTTGACTCTAAACATTCTAGTTGACACAGCTGAATGTACACGACTTTGATTATAAACAAAAACAAATATATGATCGATGACTTTACAAAACAGAATACAAGATACAACACGTCGAAATTTGAAAGTAGAGAATGTCAAACATATTATGTAGATAAATTGAAGATATATCATAATAGTAAATAAGGAATAATTTTGTAAAATGAATAGAGTAAAATTTAGCATGCGCTTGTTCTTAAATTTTGACTTTAATTTTATAGTATATAACCGTTTGTCTTCAATAACTACCACGGCTAGCTTTTAACATTATTTAATTGTAGACATTCACTAAACATAAAAACATACACAAACAGTTATATAACAAAAGGGACAACATAACGAAAACAATTAAGACATTTACGAAAAACAAAGGACAGTCCTCAATCGAGACGTTCTCTCTATGTTGGCTGGAGGTCGACTGGCTATGGTGGCTTAGGCGGATAGACTGATCTAGGTGGCGCTGATGTTTCCTCTAGGTGACGTTGCCACAGTTCCGTTACAAGTAAAGTTTTCAAAAATAAAGTCACTGATGAATGTATATACAAACACTAGCCAATATTAAGTGATAGTTAATTGGAAATTTAAAAAGTTATTTTTGGAAGACGTTTTAACTTAAGTCAATGCTTGGACAATATTAATGAATGTTCTTTCGCATTCAGTGGCATAGCGTAAGTTGTAGTTGCTTTGAACTTAGATCAAGTTCGTTTCCTCCTTATTTACATATTAAATACAAAAAAAAATCGACATTTACAGAAATTTTCAAGACTTTACTTACAAGAAAATTTTGTTAAACATTACTAACAAGAAAAGTGCGATAGTTAAAACTGAAAGAGAATTTTTAAAAAATCTTCTGAGCACGAGATTAATTATTTAAAATTAAGAAATCGTAAACAAACTGGTAGATGACATCATTTCACTGAAATGACAAAAAACAATTGATAATAATTTTAATTAAATACTTCAAACAGCACTGGCAATACTGCAACCTCAAATGTCATGGACCAGGTGACTCGCTATCTACCAATAACAAAACGAAAATTTTTTACCAGAAATTTCGGAGACATCAAAACCTTTTAACCAAAACAATATCATGTTCGTACAACATAAAAAACCTTAGCTATTCCTTTTATATTTTGGATACTAACAAAAATTATTGAAATGAATGCTACTTGAATTAATTGATGATGTGCATCTTATTTTTAATTGCATTCACTTATTATATATATAATATCCATATTATATTCCAGTGCTTTCTAAGTTAATATGGAAATCCACAATTTGAATTAATAATAAAAAAAGCGCGTATTATTAAGTTACACTGAATTTTAGCAATAAATCAACATAATTATACTGAAAAAGATGAGATTTAAATGGTAATGATTTCCATTACAGTTTTTAACACATTCACATTACAGTTTTTAACACATTCACTCCTTTTATAAAATCAAACACCTTTTGTTACAATCATTAAGAATTCCAAAACAGTGAATTATAGAAAAATATGACGCACAAGATATATAAGTCATATTACATTTTAAAAATTAAAATCAATTCTATGTTTTCATCGTATAATTACGTCTAAAATGAAGACAACTTCCATCACATTTTTTTTCAAACTAACCCACCTATACAGTTCATAAACTAATAAAATCAGATTTTTTTACTAACTCTAACCCCTAAAGACCATTTAAGGCAATGCAAAAACCAGAAATTCAATGACCATTAAAATTCAATCCACAAAACAAAACAAAATCTATTACATTTCCTTCAGAAAGTAAACGCATCAATTTCAAGTGAGACAATATCATTTTCGACCCACTCATTGATGTGTCATGCGAAAAAAATCCCTCAAATCGGAAGCCATATTCGAGAGCCATGACATCACCTAATACCTCATCTACACTGTTACCTGAATAGGTTTTACTCTTTCAATTTTTATCGCTTTCGCACAAACTGATAACCGAATTTATATCCTTATCTTAGAAAACAACAAATTCCTCGTCGTGATGGCAGACACAGTCGAAAATATTTCCGACTGTTTCAAGATTCGTTTGAAATAATCAGATTTGCTGTCAGGTTTATGGCAGAAAATTTTGTGCCGGTGATTTGCCATATTTAAATTTCATGACAAATAGCTAGTATATTTTTTTTTATTTCTCATCACTTTTTGGATACTAATATACGACTAAATGACTTCAAAAGCTTATCAATATGATTTAGTGTTTGGGTAAGTTACAAAGTGATTATTTTTACAACTTTTATCTGTTTATATGTTGCTTTAGTAATTATCTATCTTTTGTAAAGAAAAATAAAAGCAAATAAGGCTCTTAAAAACCAAACGTAATTGTGTTTTTTTTTTCAAAAAATTAGTATTATTTTTATCAATAAAAAAAGGTTAAATGATAATCATTGCATAATTGTGTAGTTCATAATTTATTTTTATTAATATAAATAAAAATCATTTGGGTTATATTTATATATATCTCCCTTTAACAATTGAGCAAACCAAATTTTGGCATTTACTACAAAAAATATGAACACGATTGCTGTCAACATTTTACAGTAAAAGAAAAATAATAATGAAAATTTAGTTATTTACAAACTAACCAAAATTGTACCATCTTTATATTTTGAACTTTCGTATCACAGTTTATTTTATTGTTTTCTTTTTTTAAATAAACCTTTCCATTACGCTTTGATAGGTTGGTAATTATTGATTTTAAAATACTTCGCAGATAGATTAAATTAATATCTAAGAATCAAACAAACACAAACTTTTTCATTCATCAGCATTTGTTAGCGTAATTGGCTTTCCTAATATAATAAATAACAACAACTTTTGGAGAAAATGAGCTATCGGCGGTTTTTAAAAATCGTTTGGTTGAGTTGAGATTCAAACATAATCTTTTTTTAAAAAAATATTTCGGACGAAAAAAATATCCATATTATAAATCTTTATTTAAAAATATAGTTATTATTTATTTAAAAAATGTAATTATTTATTTAAAATATATAGTTTTTATTTTAAAAAATATGCATGAAGAGGTTTCAATTCCATACAATGCAACGTACGTCAGCTAATGTTGATAAAAAATTGCTCAGATGATTTTAGGAATTTTCATTTTCCCTTAACAAAATTGGAAGTTGTTGTCAAAATCGTTAAATGAAGATGAAAAAATCTTCATTTTATTTAAATTTGATTTGTAGCTGCATCATTACATGTTAAAAAAACAGAGAAAGTTCTCTCTCTTTTTATTTTTCATATAATCTTCTTTATGAACGTCACTTATAACAAATAATTATAAATAATTTTACATAAGCGTTCTACAACTTATTTTTCAACTTGCCATTATCAAATTGAATCAACAGCCATTTACAATTGCATTATTAAGATAAAAGATTCTACTATTATCAACGATCACGTAATCAGAAACTGCAAAATGAAACTACCGCATCTGCAATAAACTCCTTGTTTTAAGCAAAAGCATGAAAAATTCGCGCAAAATAATTTTATCGTGGCTAACGTTATATTACTGCTTCTATTTACAAATGAATATAAATAAATTTATGAAATTAATTATGGTTTTAATTAAAAATTAAATTGCAGAAAATATGGAAGTCAGAGACAAAGAAACAGAGCGATTATGAATTTTTGGTTTAGTTATATTAGTGCCATTTTTTAATTTGATCTTTGATACAGAATTATTTCCAGAAAGATCACTTACTTTTCAACCTGATTAGCTAGTAAAAAAACATACCTGATCCGGCGTCTTCTTCCCCATACTTCCACACCACACTAAAAACATATTTGAATTTTGATGTCAGATTTACAAGCAGATTAAAAATTATTAATTAATTACACTAATTTAAAATTAGTAAATTAGCACAGTTTTTAATTTGATTAAATAATTAAGATGATTTGGATTTTAGGACGAAAATATGATCTGTTGTTGGAAATTAGGGAAAAAATTTCAAAAATATTTGTTCGAGATGCATATTTTTAATATCCATAGAATATATGTGTGAAATTTGGTAATTCTAGATCAAATGAACTGATATGTTGAGAGGCATCACACACATTTCCCGTTATTATTAATAGACTAGTTGCCTTTGGCGACCAGTCCGTTAGGCCGGGGATATTAGTTATATTTAATTCCACTCTAATCCTTTAAATATAACACCATACCCATGATTCCGATAAATCATCACGCACGAAATGTTTTAATTGCTTAACATGGAAATGAAATTATGGATATGAATATTATGGATATGAAAATTTCTGACAAAGACTAGTCCTATGCCATCCAAGTGTCATGACATTTAGCACTGTTACAAATATAAATATGTGTTTTTGTTTCTCTCTCTATTTCCTAAATTTTGTGATATTCTAACTTGATTTTTTTTATCATGTGAGAACATGATGCTGTTTTGGGTAGGAGGTTTTGATATCTCCGATATTTAAGGGCAAAAAATAAAGATGATCGCCGCCGAAAATTATCGGTTGATGAATGTTTCACCTGCTTTTACCAGTGTTGTATTATTATTTAGTATGCTTCTTTGGCAACAGATGCGTTTTTAAAACTTTGAAGTTGAAAACGCATCTGTTGTCATCTCAAGCTGTTATTTTGTAGCTGTTATTTTATCTCAAAATTGGTCAAGCACCAAAACTTTGAAAAATTGAAAATGAAGTTAAAAAAATTAACATTATATGCATATACCTATAACTTATATATTTATAAGTTATTATAGAGGGATAATATATATATTATAGAGAGATATTGAGACCGATAGAGAAGTTACATGATTGTTTCAAACCGTTTTAAACTGGTTAATGACTTAAATTCAGTAAGCAAATAATGACTTAAAAATAATAATGTTCTCACATGATAACTTGAAATTTACGATCGTTGATTTCATTTTCTTTTATCTTTTGCTATTTCATTCGTCTTCTAAACGGCACAGATTAAACAGAATGCTTCTTTTTTTTAGTTTATAACGATGGTGGAAAATAAAACGATTAAATATTTGATAAAATAAGGAAGACGATTTGGGTTTCAAGGACAAAAATGTGTTCTATTATTGGTAATTAGGGTAAAAATATTTATAAAAAAATTTTACAATATTTTTTTTTTAAAAAATGTATGATTGCTAAACTGATATCACAAAAAGCATTTTTATTTTTTATTTTGAAGAGATAAAAATTTTAGTTTCGCGCATTAATATACTAAAAAGATATCCTGGGAAAACGTCACAATTGATTTTGGTTTCAATTAATTTTAATTCTAATTAAAAAAATTTTAAACGATTGCTCCAAAGCTCATATTTTAACACTCCATGATATACATATATACAAATTTGATAATTATAGGGCAAATGATCCGGTCTGTAGAATACTAACACACATACATACACGCACACATTATGGAAAGGTTTAATAATGGTTCTTTTTTACTGTTTTTAATTGAACACTTTTATGTAACTTAATCTGTTTCAGTTTTGTAACGATGAAATTTTGATATAGATTTATCACTCGCTTCTTGACATGCAAAAGTTTGAAAACGTTATCTAATCCAATATTTTAATGTTTTTTTAATTATCAGTTAAACGCTGCTTTTAATTTAATTCTGATTCCGCATGAGACTCGTTATTTGGATAAGAACTGAGATATTCCATCTGATTAAAATAATAAATTAGAAATTTCATCAGAGAATAGAAGAAAAATTAATAAAAATTAAAAAAACAGTTTAAAATCCTATTTTAATTTACTAAAAACCAAGGAACATTTTTGTTCTTGTCGAAAATCCTGTGGTCAAAATTTAAATCGTAAAAGCCTAAGTAGATAAAAGCAATGCAATTAGAAAATCCCATCAAAATG
>JAOUZG010000631.1:1268952-1325655 GCA_026289955.1 Argiope argentata | reverse complement strand
TCAAAAAATGTCTCAACAGGACATA
Organism: Argiope argentata; assembly: GCA_026289955.1. Lineage (NCBI taxonomy): Eukaryota > Metazoa > Arthropoda > Arachnida > Araneae > Araneidae > Argiope > Argiope argentata. The sequence goes on along the minus strand of JAOUZG010000631.1, from coordinate 1,325,630 downwards.
ATATGTATATATTGTGGAAGATTCAAAAAGAAGCAAATCATGACAGAAGATGAAACACAATGCTGATATACTTGTATGGCTTTTATTACTGCTTTAGAGATTATGTAATTTTTGGATAGACCAAAGCTTCTTCTTGTGTATAGCCGACCCCCCCCCCGCCCACCACTGAACGTAGCAGTATAGACAGGATTTCAAGTGCCCGACTTTCATCTTTAGCAATGCCCATCCTTACATTGACCGAATTTGTCAAACTGATATTTCAGAAGTCATTGGCCCCAAAGTGGTCAAATACCGACCACCTCCTCCTCTACAAGCTTTCAAACAGTTGGGAAAAAACTGGCAATTTCAGACACCGTGTCCTTCAGAGTCCTAAGATTACTTGGAACCATCAGTACTGTGAACTCAAGTCATTATTTTCAACTTGCAAATGTTTTCTATGATCGGAGATTTCTGTGCATCCCTTTAAATAATGGTAAACAATATCGATACCTCCACAAGTGCGTTTATTTTCCTGCATTCTTCCAAATGATAAACCAAAGCTGTGCTGGAGATGGTCACTTAAAAATGTGTTGCTTTGAAATGGTTAATAATTTTCATAAATAAAACAATGGAATGATATGAAAAATACTGTTTATTTATTTTTAGCCTCAACCTAGATAAAACACTAAAAACTGATAGCCCTATATAGCACGATAACTGATTGATTAAAAACTCAGTCTTGGCTATTTTGTCAAAAGCAAAAAATCGCCGAAGAAGCCCAATAATGCAACCATCCTGGCGAAATAATAAATTTAGAGACTTATGGATAAGGAAATTTAGAGATTTTGCCGTAATTTATAAACAAACGCAATTTATAATTGTTACCCACAATTTCTTTGTTATAGATTCATTTGATTTTGATTAGTTTTATTTTTTTTTTCAGTGCTCCATTCGGAGTCCAAAAATGGGAAATAGGAACGAAAGAAGATGCCAAATTAAGGTAAGTCCACAGAAACTACTCAATATCTCCATTCTTTTCAATTATTACTTCTCAGAATTTTTTTTAAACTATAATAATTTTTTACACTTCATTGATTTTTTTAAATTCATATTTAAACAATATTTTTCATTTTGAATTTCGAATCGCTCCGTTTACAAACAATGTACCATTCTGTTAACAAAAGTGAATAAGCTGATGCAATACTTTGCAGAAAATCAGCTATTTTTCTCATCCGGTTTGGATTTTTACTTTTCATAAAACTTCTCATAAACTTTATTGCCATTATAATGAATGTGCAATTGCTTATATTCCAGGCGGTCATTGACAACCAAAGCCAAGGCTGCCGTAATCGTTGCATTTATCCTCGTCGTCCTGATCATTGCTGTGATCGTGGTCTGTTTCTTCTTACCAAAGCAACCCAAAACCTATTGGTTCCCTCGATATGAATCTGCTTCAAAACTTGGAAAATACCAATCTGCTGCTGTTTCGGCAGACGCCGCTCCTTGTGCTGCTATTGGAAAGTAAGAAAAGTTTCCTTTTTTATTTTTACTAAAGACTGATCACCTTTGTGACCAACTGGTTCATCATTGATATTGATTATATTTAATTTCGGTTAAATCGTTTTAATAAAATTTCATGTCTATGATTCCAACAAATTTCCGAACATTAAAGCGAATTATTTTAATAGTCTTACTTGCATTCTGTTCAATTTACTTACTATAAAATTTTAGATATGCTGCCGCATTTTATAGATAGGTGAGACATATCCAAACAAATCTAATTTAAATTAGAACCTTTTGGAGGAATCTTGATATGTTCGATCTAACGTATGCAAGAAGAAACTAGTTAAAACTGGTCGCTTACTCCTCAATAAATACCTGTAATAGTAGTGGTGAATGGAATCTATGTGGCAAATATGCGTTTTGGATGCTTTTTGGGATCAACAAAAACCATCTTAGATACGGAACAATAGTTCTAGTCCCAAGATTATGTGGTGATTGCTATACATATAAGCCAGATAACATCCCTCGGACCGAAGTGCACTTTTGGCCCAACGGATATGCTACTCGGCTACTAACCATAGGATTGGGAGTTCGGGCCCAGCATCATCCGCTAACCTCCTAAGATGGTAACCCAGTTTACCGACCTTGGATAAACCGCAACCCTCGCAAATAGCTTCGTTCAACTGTCGTGGCACCCTCTATCGGCGACTCAAAGCTTTAGACGCGCAGTAAATACGACAAGTTGTTAACTTCACCACCACTTCACATAAGTATCGTTCGCTAAAAACTCACTGGGGAGATACTCTGTGGTGATTGCTATACATAGGCCAGATAACATCCCTCGGACCGAAGTGCATTTTTGGCCCAACGGATATGTTACTCGGGTACTAACCTGAAGATTCGGAGTTCGGGAGTAGCGCATCCGCTACACCTAAAATCATATACCAAAATTCATTGGTTTAATTTATTGATTTTATGAATTATTTCGTTGTTATCTAAAACATATGAAGGTAGAGTCACGCAAATGACCAATCCTTTGTCAGGTTTTGTTCGATATTTCATAAAAACATACAATTTAAATACTTGAGTACCAAATTTTTATTTTTCTAATGTTTTATGCTTTATAACTATCTAGTTCATTCGTTCTCGAACAGCCAGGGGTGAGTTTTTGAACGCATTCCAGAACCCTCTGAATGGATTTCATTCAATATTTGACAAAATTCCAAAGATTTGTTCTAATATCCATGTATCTAATTTCATTTGAAAAGAATTTGGATGTTAATGTTTTCACATACTGACAAGTGTACAGATTGTCATAATACCAAAAATGTGTTTTTCGAATTCATGAAATAAGAAAATGGACCAAAAACTCGAGTTCAAATTCTTTGAAGATAACAATATTTCCTGTGTGTTTCAAATATGAGAAAGTAATATGTGCATAAGCAGTTTTTCAAAAAAATAAAGTTCGTTTGTTTCGCATTTGAAAAGATTCTTTAACTACATGAACACTTAAAACAACATTTTAAAACAACACAAAAAATTAACTTTCTAACTATTATATATATAATAATATAAATACTTATTTTTGAAACAGAGTCGTATTTGAAGACAATAAGACACTTGTGTAATTTTAAAACTTCGCTTTATTCCATCCTGGGAGGCATTGTTTATATTCTAGCAAGAATCTACGAGATGCATCAATCTACAGCACGACACAAAAGCAAAAGAGAAAGAAATATTTATCCCCATTTTTAGATTATGAGAGGGATTTTTTTACAAGTACCAATTTATGTAAGGGAATTATAGGTATTGTTTAAAAGAATTTGCTTAGAATATCAGATTTTTATCCTTTCACTCGAAATGTGGAAGCTTGTCAATTTCAGCAATTTTACAGATTTTGTGCATGTTTAAATAAATAAAAAAAGTGGAATTGGATCAGAAAAATAAGAGACCATTTAAGTTAATGTGCGTGAAATTAAGATAAAAATTAGGAAAATAATTAGTATTTTTTAGGTTTAGAGATGTATTATTTAATATAAGTATGGAATAATTTATTTTCAGGGACATTTTAGAGAAAAATGGAACAGCAGTGGACGCAGCGATAGCCGTCCTCTTGTGCATGGGCGTGGTGAATCCACAAAGTGCAGGAATAGGAGGAGGCTTCATCATGTTGTATTATAACAGGTATAAAACATATATACATGCAAAAAGTTACTATAAAAATTCTTCAATTTACTTTTCGTCACAATGCAATTGAAAGTCATGAAATATTCACAAAATGCATATGAATTACATATGTATAGTTCCTATATATATATATATATATATAGGGAGTGTGAATTTATAGTAGGAATTGAAAAACGTAAATCTTGAACAATTTCTAAGGCATCGTATATTTTTCCAATAATTTTGCAGCATTTTTCTATATTACCGTATCGTTCGTTCGTATATTATTACTCAATTTTAAAAGTAATGATTTTGCTCTGATCAGTCAATTAATTAATAAATTATTTCATTGCTATTAATATTGCAGAAAATAAACATGAGAATCACACGAATGACTTCAAAACTAAAATTTAATCAATTCCACATTGTTTTCAAAAAAGAGATGCTACTTATATAGGTTTAAAAAGCACCTAATGTAACGCATATTAAGTACTTTTAATACTTTAATTTTTATATCAGTAACGTATTGGAAATATTTATAAAAATATCGCTTGTATCTTATTTTTTAGATACTAATATACTAAAATGAATCGTATAATAAGCATTTACGATTCAAACCACTCTCCTCTGATATGGTATCGGTAAGATTATCGAATAATAAATAGAGATTTGATGGAGTATCAAAAATAGTAAGATTTTAATTATGATACTAAAATGTGAAACAAAACCAACCAAATACAAAAATGTGATACCAAATACAAAAATATCAAAATGTGATTTTTTTTTACTGGTCGCTCTTTGCCCAAATATATTTCTCTTCAAAAATAATTTGAAAATAATTGCAGCAATCAAAATAAAGCAAATATTTTTTTTATATAGATTGAAACTTCTTTTTATTTGGGGGTCGTTGTGATCAATCATTATGTTAAGAGATGCTATTCATAACTTATAATAGCTAACAATAAAAATCGATATCCTGGTATATCGAAAAATATCGATATATTATTCACTTTATCTAGCGCTACTTCATTCCAAGTCGTTGCATTTCAAATAGATGAATGTGGAGTACTAAAAAAAAACATGTCACAGCATGTGGATTTTGTGACGTTTTCGGATAGATAAGGAGGAATATATCAAATTGTGTTCCCACGGGAAAGCAACCATAGATAACGGAGGAATTTGTGGAAGGTGAAGATTGCAGACTAGACGGAACCAAGACGTCTCCTTGCTAGACGCCGTTTCCCCCTCTCTTGTGATTGGAAAGATAACTTGGGTCAGATGATCAAAAAAGCTGAGAATAATGCTGATTGGTCATTTGCCATCGAGGGCCGGTTTTTGAGACCGAGATAAAAAGGGGAGACAGAAAGAGCCGAAGGAGGAGAGCCAAGTGTTGGGAGCGGACTGACGAAGCAACAGCTGGTGATTGGAGGGAGGATTCAACTTGGAATTCTGTGGAAAATTCTCAGGAGAGAATTTGGAAGGTACGTAGGCCGCCTCGCCCTGTAACCGAGCCCACGTGGAGTTCATCGGGACCTTTGGAACCATTCAGCGTCTCGTCTGAAGTGTGAAAGCTCATCCAAGCTTTGGGAATACCTCCAATTAGTTGAACAGCTGTCTCCTGAGTTACTCTTCCAGCCAGTTCATCACCTTACGCTCTACAAACCCCAGCAGGTTAATCGACAAGCAGAGAATCCCGAACCTCGGGCCAGATCTTGCGGGAGTTTCAAGAACTCCACCCTCCTTCTTCTACGAGAGAGACTACCTTACTATTTGAGGCACAGCACCTTTCCCTAGTGGAACTCTGGACTTAATTGCCTAGGTGTTCGTAACCTATTTAATCAAGAAAGTGTAATTGTGCCAATTATATATGTATTATAGCTGGAAATAAATAGATTTTTATTTCTCCAAGTCCTGGTTTGTTTACGGCCCAACTCACCAGTAGCCCCGGCCAAAACGTTACAATTTCAAAGACATGCTAATCTGGAGTACGTAATCACAGCATTATTAGGCTAATATAGAGTGTCATTAGCCGAAGTACATTTGAGGGTTTTTCGGATAAATCGCTGACATATGTTAATTGGGTAAATATCTCTGTCAATTCACCCTCCTCTGATATGGTATCAGTAAGATTATCGAATCTTTTGAAATTGAGAGTCCTTTAGTTGGTGTTGTCAGCTTTGGACAATGGTGCATTTAATGATATCTGATAAAGCAATGTTATTTCCCGCAAACTAATTTCATTCGACGTATATCTTCTAAAAGTATATATTAACGCAATCAATCAATACTCTATCAATGAACTCGAAATAAGTTTTAGGTATAACATCGTATATATTGGGAAAAATGGTTTAAAACCTGGAAAAATATATTTGGGCAAAGAGTGACCAGTAAAATGAAGTTCGATCTGCGAATAAAACTGTGGATTTAATCTGAGTTAATTCTTTTTTGCTTTTATTTCTGAGGACGAGTATTTAGCGGTTACAAAGGACAGCCAACAACCTTCTTATAATCGTCATCACTTTTCCATAATTGCCTCATTCAGTTAGTGAACAGAAAACAGTTCATTCCAGAATCGCATGCTTAAAGCAAATATCTTTATGCAATAGAATATGGAATAATTTATATAGCAAAAATTCCGTATGAAGATTAATAAGAATGAGGTGTAAAAAAAAATAAACACTAACAGCAATATCCAAAACGAATTCGTGAACACTAATTAATCGTGAATACCGATTTACTGTATTGCAATTCATCGCGAACTATTTTTCATGGTCATTATTTCAATAGATTGATATTTTTTTTAATCTGGCATCGAATAAAATCGATTTTTTTCTCGGTATGTCGATAATAGGCACATCCCTAGTGACAGATTAGTAGAAGTTACTGTTTCTTATATAACAATCTGCGCTTGTTTGTTTGTAAAAATTGGACTTAAAAGGAGAAGAAATGGTAAAGTGCCAGCTTACTAAAAAGCTACGTCAATATATCTCTGGAATCACTCATCTACGATACGGCAATAATAGCACCAATGACTTAAACGCTACAGGGTGATAAGGTATATTATGTAAGTATGAGTTATCAAACGCTTTAACTCATACTGACATGAACATGTTCCAAAACTTATACTACTTAAACATGTGAAACGCTTTAGCTCATACTAACGTGAACACGTGCCAAAAATCCCGAAATTCAACCATTATTATTATTAAATGGTAATCTAAATGTTGGCATCTTCTAAAAGTTTTTGTTTGAATTATACGAATACTTAATGTAATCAGTTTATTTATTTAAAAAATTTCAATTAATATAATACAATAATAATTAATAAAATAATTTAATAATAATAATATAATATAATAATAATATAAAAATACTATTTTGATTTAACATCAAAATAGTATTTTTAATTATGTCAGAACATAATTGTTTATTGGGATGAGATTTTTGGCGCCAACAAAAATCCATGGGCGAAAAATAAAAATTTTATTATCTGCACGAGCATTTAAAAAAAATCAGCTTTTAATTACGCGTTGCCTTTGCATTTACAAAAGCTCTGATTTTTAAAAAAGTTAATGACTACAGCAAATAAAAGCTAGAAAAAATGGCATTTTGAGCACGCGATTATATGAAATGAAATAAATAAGAAATGAGATATTCTTTTAGACAATAAATGCGAGACAACGTTTTTTGGGTCGTTTGCAATACTAAAGTGACTCATTCAATGAAGCAATTAAAATGAATAAAAAATGTAATTTGACTCGCACGTGCACGTGGGGCTTGACCGTTCAAGAAATGATGTTCTGACATGACACATTGAAACATGCATAGCAGATTTCCTTTTATTCTTTTTTATTTTAATACTAATTTAATTTTATTGTGTCATAAAGAAATGAAATTTTTCTTACAGAACACAACAGTCCACTGTGTACATAGATGCTCGTGAGACAGCCCCTTCGAAGGCCACCGAAGACATGTTCAAAGGAAATGCGACATTAGCACAATACGGTATGTTTACTCTCTGACCTTGAATAGTGTCTAAACAAATTGTGCAAGGAAGAGTAAAATCATTCCACGTTTCATTTCTATATAGACTAGCGAGCAATATAATTTTAGCATTTTACAGGGTGTCCAAAAAGTTCCCGTACTGATGATTTGTAAATTTATTTTACAGAAACAACAGGTTTAAAAAGAATTATTTTTATGCCAATGATAAAAAGCACTTTTAATGTAACTAAGGAGAAAATACTGAACTTACATTTATAATAATTGTTCAAAAAGTCCATCCCTTTCTTGGAGACAAAGATGAACTCGTTTGCGCATGTTTTTCGAAACGCGTTTTAACATGCTAGGAGGGATTTCTTGTATCCTTTGGGTAATTGCGATTTTCAAATCATCTATTGTTTGAGGATCACCTTCATAAATTTTGTCCTTTATATATCCTCACAGAAAAAAAGTCCTGGATGGTCAGATCGGGGGATCCAGGTGGCCAAAGATTTTTTGAGATAAGTCGATCGCCGAAAAAAGCTTCAAGCATGTCCATGGTTTCATTAATCGTATGGCAAAATTTAATATACTTGAAAAAAATCATGGACAGTGATTTTTTAAATTTGGAGTACGGGAACTTTTTGGACACCCGGTATTTTTTGCTAAATCGTTTAAAAAACACACATTCCTTTTTTTCGGGGGGGGGAGATAAAACCAGCAAAGAAAACCCCCTCCCTATTTCCCCTTTCCTCTTATAACTATGTTAGGATAAGAAAGTGGTACTTAGACTAGATAAGACAAATAAGACTCTCCATCTTGATCGCCTAATTTGAAAACATCGCCAATGAGCTGCTAAACCGCCAATAATGGCGAAAAAGAAACCCACCATTGTTTTAAAAATTGTTCAAACCTTAATTATCGTCGATGGTTTATCGCCAAATTTAAATCCGTCGCTAATGAGTAACTAAAACGTTGGCCTCGACGGTGTAATATGTTAGCACCGAGTGTTTAAGCCAAATTAAGACAAGATAAGATAAAATTAAATTAAGATAAGATAAGAGAATTTAAGACAAATTCAGCAAAGGATTGACCATTTATCAATCAGTATTTTCAGGAACATGTAAACGCTTTCAGAAATATCATAGACGCAATGGCTTACATCTATCAAAATCGGTATGAGATTTTGTAAATACAATTGCAAATATTAGCAACAAATATGACAGGACGTGTCTTCCACGTCCTCGTGTCCATGTTTCCATCAAATTGTCTGACATTTATGCCATTTATTTTCATTGTCTTCCTTAAGTTTTATTTGTAGCGCTCAGTCGTCAACAGCAACAACAAAAAATATTACTACCCCTATCTAACTTTTTTATTTATTGCCGTATCTTCACAAAATTGATGTCAATGGAAATGGAAAAGAGACGTTATTTCAGATAAACTGATTAACTGAGTTAATTAACAACTCAAAATTTTTCCATTACGGGGATAGATATTTTTTAATAATTCGATTCAGCAGGCATTTTTAGGTAAAATTGATTTTTAAAGTTTATTTCTAAATTAATCTTTAATTGAGCCGACTTTCTGGTACAGAGAAAGCGCGTCTTCCTCGTGTTCTGGGAGTCCCGGGTTCAAGTCCCGGTTTGAGCATGGTTGTTCTTCTGTGAGCTATCTGTGAGATGTGTGACTGTGCTCTCCTGTAAAAAGGGGCAGTGCAAGCGACTATGAAGAGTGTGTAACTAAGTCGTACTCTAGGCCTTAGTTGGCGCTACTTGAAACAAGAGACTCATATCTTCGGTTTAAAGTCTGCTGATGTATCAGCGGGGTTTGTCCATGGCAAGTGCCATAAGTAACAACAACACTTCGACTGAGCGATCCTCGGTTTTTATACCAGCAAGGAAAGTTCTAGAATATTTTAGCCGTCTATCTGGCACAGAGGTTGCGCGTCTTCCTCGTGTTCTGGGAGTCCCGGGTTCGAGTCCCGGTTCGGGCATGGTTGTTCCTCTGTGTGCTATCTGTGAGATGTGTGGCTGTGCCCCCCTGTAAAAAGGTGCTGTCCAAGCGACTTTGATGAGCGTGTAGATAAAGTCATACTCTTGGCCCTAGTTGGTACCTCTTCAAAAACAGGAAACGCTCCATTAGGCTTAAATCTGCAGCAGTATCAGCGGAGGGCTTGTCTATTGCAAGTGCCATTAGTAAAAACAACAACAACAATTTTAATTGATGTCAATTTTAAATACCGTGCTGTAGAAAAGGATTTTCATTAACATACGAGTAAATAGAAGGGAAAACTCACATGACAAGTCGTGTATTCTTATGTTTATGTTATGTGACGTTATGTTTATTCTTTAAACACTTGATTCAATAATTTGGCTGATATCATATCTTAAGATATTGGTTTGACAGAGGTATTTAGCCAATATGTCAGCGATTATAGATATGTCAGTGAAAAGATATCAAATGTACGACAAATTTGTTGACCGAACGTGATAAGTTAAACAAACTTACGATTTCAAATTTAATTTTCATTATTTTTTTAATCTGAAAACCGACACCAGAAATAGGAAAATAATACTTTTTAAAATAAGATTTTTTTTTGCGTTTTGTGGACTCCGGTGGATATGCTGATAGACAATTTCTGATTACTCAGGGGCTTTCGTTTATGAAAGGGATTTTTCAAATAATAAGCAAATATCATTATAAAATTCTTAGTAAGGGTTTCTTTCTGTTTACGATTATGTCAGAAGAATTCCAAAAGTTTCACTTAAATAAATATTTAAAAAAAAACATTAACAATATTATCCCAAATCCATCCCTTTTTATCTTCTCGTATACGAAGTCACAAATTAATAAGGAGTCTTGTAATTATTAAAATACTCCTCGTCAAAATTCCCCAACTTTCGGATTGTTTTCAGGCTTTTAAAATTACATCTGTAGGGATGTCTGTTTCTGTATTCAATGACTATGTCATCTAATGCTAGACAGATGAAATCTGGTATGTAGTCTTTGCACAAAATTTGTAATTTCTTATGAAATTTTGAGTAAAATTCATTTACAGAAATTTGTCTGTCTGGTCACCTAAATACAAATAAATATTATAAAAGTAGAGCATATATATGTATAAGATGTAAATATAAGGTATATATGTATAAGATATACTGCAAAGCATAAAACTATATGTATAAAATTCATTAATTCAGATTTAGCATCTAAAAATCAGGGCATTATTTAATTTTGAATGAGATATGTCAAAAAGATTATTGGTCCGGGATAGCCTGGTTGATAGAGCGTTGGACTCGTATTCCTCATGTTGCGAGTTCGAGCCCCTTTGGCCAAAAGATTCCCCGAGTGTGTAGTGGCTTCCTCTCGTTAAACCTGTCAGGGTCACAGAGTCCTCCTTGTCGATAGTAGTACCACTGAGGGTACTGGGTCAAAGGTGATCGTCCTCTGCTCTAGATCTAAATTACGATCTGTGGATGAAGGAATGAATGAAATGCATGAAAGAAGCCCGCCCCAATAAAAAGGATTTGTGACGTGCGTGAGCCAGAAGTCAAACTTCTACCCTCGGGTCCACATCCTCAGAAGCTACTGCACCCTTCCTTCTGCCGTAAGACGAAACACGACAACAACAACAACAAAGAGGACTGTTGATCTGTAATTTTTGCATGGACATGAATGCAGAAATTCAAAAGCGCAAAGAATTAAAGGAAATTTGAAATGTGATATTAAAATTGGGTACTTGCATATTATACCGTCTTCGCCAACGGTTTAGTAACTCATTGGCGACGGATTTAAATTTGGCGATAAAGATCAACGGATCACACCATGACGAGATTGCCATAATTGGTGGTTTAGCAACTCATTGGCAATGACTTCAAATTTGGCGATAAAGTCGGACGGCATAGTACGCAAGTACCTAAAATTGTTGTTCGAGGTCGAATTTCAGTTTCATTCACATTTTATATTTGATTTTCTTTACTATACGAAGTAACACAATGCTATCGTAATCCGGACTTTACAAATAAAATTCAAAGCGCCAATGGCATCCACGGCCTTACGCGCAAATTTCATAAATTTGTATAAAAAGACATAATACCGCTGTTAGAAAGCGTGAGAGAAAAATTAGAAACACTTCTGCTGATTAAAATTTACTCCTGATACAATTCAACCATTTTAACTTTCAAAAGCTCATGCAATAGATCTTTTTTAATAATACTTGTATCCATGGCACCATCTACTAGCAAGTATATATATACATATATATATGCCTGCGTCTTGGCATAAGGGTAGCGCGTCTCCCCTATGATCTGTGCGCCTCAGGTTCCGGGCCTGGTTAGAGCATGGGTGTTCTTCTGTATTCTGTCTGCGAGGTGTGTGAATGTGTCCCCTGTGATAACAGGTTGTGCAAGCGAATATGACGCATAAAGTAGCTAAATCGCACTCTTGCCAGGTTAAATCCTAGTATACGGTACCCCCTTTGGCGCCATTTTGAAAAATGTCGCCAAGGCAAAATCGACGCATTTATGAATGTTGCCAAATTTGAACCAAACTAAACAACTTAACAGGAACTATAGCTTAGACAACCAGCTAACAAGCGTCCGTGGCAGAAATGACATCACGGCTTCTCAGTATAAAGTCGCCAAATCAAGGGGCACCATATATTTGGATTATACCCTCTTGCCACTAGTTGGCGTTACTGGAAAAGAAGAGACACTCAATCTGCTTAAATCGTTGGCATGTCGTCCAGGGGGCTTGAAAGGCACCATAAATACTAACAACAGTAGCAATTGTAAGGAAAAAATAATTAAGTTTAAAAATTCCACCATATTTATGATAATAAATTTTAAATCAAAGATTATAACCTATAAATAATTCAAATTTAAAAGACTAATAGAAATAAATATTCAATTTTTTATACGACTAATAAAGATTTGTTTATTTCAGAAAACTATTTTCGTCAGATTTATTTTACATTTACCTCCAATTTTGTCGAAGTTATTTCCTGTGCAAGTGATTGAGTAATTTAAAGTAAAAGATTTTTGTATCCACAGGTGGTCTGGCGATTGCTGTTCCAGGGGAGATCAAGGGCTACGAGGACGCCTACGATAAATTCGGTTACTTGCCTTGGGAAGACTTGTTCGAACCCACCATCAAAATGTGCAGAGAAGGTATCCGAGTAAACGCCCATCTTGCCAGAGCGCTGAGCAAAAAAGCACAATACATAAATCAATACGAACACATTAGGTAAGAGTTGTTGATGTTCATCGTAAATCCTGTTAATCACTTCTTACGAAATAAAATTAAATCTACCAATAATATGATTGTGTGCATGCGTGCATAGGAATTGTTTATATATGATGTAATGGGATATCTCTGTTGGTGTGAATGGAGAGAACATCACCACCTTTCCGCCAATGATATTTAGCGCCAAATATGGGAACCCGATGTTGTCGTTGGAGGATATCTTCCACCGGGAGATAAGACGCAAGAGCGCGGGGGAGTTGGCGAATTTGAAAAATACGTTAAGGGGGTGATGTTCTCTACGGATCAACCAATGATAACAAAAAACATAAATAAAGCAATAAAACTAACACAGCTTTAATGAATAATATCTTAATGAGCTATCTGAAATCAAATACTTACTATACCAAATAGTGCTGGTAATAAGTAAACTTACCGACCCGCCAGAAAGCACACGGATTTAAACCACTAGGCCTGAATAACCAGACCGCCGCAACAGTAACACTGGCGGGAACTGTGGTTGAGTCCTAACAGCCAACACCAGCTACAGTATAACCCTCCCTGCAGGAAGTACGACCCGTCATCGATAGGAGAAGTCTAAACTCCACCTATTATTGTACCCACTAGGTTGGCGAGCTCCGAATCGAGCGAATCCAACCACCATGCGGGAAGCATCTCATCCTAAACTATGAGGTCACCCCTGGGGGGGGGGGAATAGTACTTGTTAATAACAAACTTATGTTATATCTCGACCAATAATAAACTATAATATACGCGTCTGTCTGCCTATATTCCCCAAATATTTTTTGGTGAGTTACAATGTGATCTTAGGAGCTAATTTCTGATTTTAGTTAAATCTGTAATCAACTTAAAATCTCGCATCTTTAGGAATTTGGCTTTTTCTCTCACAAGGCTACCCTTAGGAAGTGTAATCAGCCCAGAAACAATAGTCTTCTTAGTGTTTTCAAGGAAGACACACACACACACACACATATTATATTATATATATATATATATGGTTTAAATTTTCATTCGTTAATAAAATACTTTTTATTCATCCGCTCAAGTCCAAGTAATTTTTTAAAACTTTTAATGGACGACATTTGATGTCAATACAGTTTTTTTTTTAAAAAAAAAAATTCATTAATTTTTTATTAATTAACCCTTTGCACTCGATGGCTCTTCTTCGGCACCATTCAGGACGGTGCATCATTTTGAAGTTTTATTTATTTATTTTTCAATTTTGATTATTGAAAATACCTATATAATGGTAAAAAGACGGAGAAATTCAATTTTAAGAGCGCGCGCACACACAAACACACACACACACACACAAATTTGGAGCAATAAACAAGCCTTTTTATTTTGAATAATTATGCATCGAATTACTTTTCCAATACGGCCGGGCGGCGTATCGGCGCCGCTCGAGTGCAAAGAGTTAAAAACTGACTTTATCGCTAAAAATATTCAATTCCTCACCACCAAGTAAGTAACGAATTCAATTTGTTTTCCCCCACACTAACGAGGCTAGGTTTAACATGTTTTCGCCAGACTATTTCAAACGATTCTGTCTATTTTCTTAGTGTTTGATGCATTTAAAATTAAATATTGTTAATGAATTGATTTTTCGGATTCATTTTGAAGTACTTTCGAATCAATATAATACAGAATAAAGAAAATTGAAAATTTCTCATCTGTATTGCGTTACCCCAACTGGTGTAAAGAATTCACAAATTTGCGTTGTTTCAGTTAACGTTGAAAATTCAACACCAACTGATTGTGTTCTGATTTATTTTTCAACGGATACGAACTTAATTTTGTTTTGGTCAGGTATAATTTTTTGATCAATTATTTATATTAATTGTAATTATTTAATAAAATGTAACTAAAAAAATTCCTTTGTTGTTCCGAGTAGGAATTGATTTAGGTTTTTATTATTATTATTATTATTGTTTTGCTGTCTCCTTTCTTCTCGTATTTATAAATTAGAAAAAAAATAAAAATGAAACGCGAACTTTTAAAAAGAAAATAGGGCGTTATGAAAATTTCTTTAACATAATTTTCCTTAACAGTTTTTATAATTTGAAAAAAATTTGGTCAGAATTTTACTGGTTTATTTTTTATCGTAATTTGTTTACACAAACTTTTAACTTTTAATATTAACGATCCGAAAATACATTTGGTTAGGGAAATTCATGACGTTCAAGGTAAATCTAACCAAGACTCAAAATCGGGTGTTTTTGAATTTATTGAAACTAAATTTTTTTGAAACCATTTTTTTAAGATTCGAAAGACTTCCAACTAAAAAGGAGCAGCGATAACTTCAATAATTCTTAACAGTTTAAATTGTCTGGTTTTTAACGGTTTCAAAAGGCAATAAATTATTAACAGTTTAAACAGTTATAAATTATTAACTACTTAAATTTGCATGGTTTCCCTGATCAAAACAAAGGTCTGGGCACTAAAATCATATTGTTACAAGCGAGCGTACGTCGCTGAACTATGGAGAATAGAGCGATTGGCGACGGCGTCAAAGAGCTTGGCGCCAGCTGGGTTGATTTGGCGAAAGGAATAGTCTGGCAGCCGCTGGATTTCTCTCGGTGATTTCCGAAGCCTCGCGGCTCTGTCGCTCGGTTATATAAGGGACGGGCTGCCGCGAAAGGCAGTTCCTCTCTCTCGGAAGAGAAGCGTCTCGCTGGACTAGCTGATTACTTTTCTCGTTTGTTATTAGTGAGCTGTGTTTACGTTTGCTGTTAACTCTGTGTTATTGAGCTCGCTGCGATTTACTGTTTGCTGTGCTATACGACGGCTGTTTTGAAGTCTGTTTTTATCGTGCGTAAGGCTTGTGTTTACGCTGTAACCGACTATTGACTGCTGGATTGTATTTATCTGAAACTGTTACTCTATCAATTATCCTGTACATAACTGTAAATAAATTTGTTTGTGCTGTCCGTTCAATCCGAACCCGCTACGCTAAAAACGTAACAATATGAAAAAGCGGGATGAATAAAACTGAAAGACCTCTTGGAATAGATACAGACCAATGCTAAAGAGGGTGAGAGGGTTATTATCTTTAAAGAAATCTTTAAAGAAATCCGCTAAAGGCCGGACGTGTTCCCACGTTAACTTCTGAAAATATTATCTGACAAAAATTGTTACAACGCATTAAACAATTCAAAAGAATTATCAGTTTTTTGATAAAACAACATGAAATCTTCGTTTTAGCCCTTGGTTTGAGATGCTTCAGTCCTGCCCTTGAAATATTAGTTGTTTGTTGCTGTTGTTGTTGTTACTTATGGCACTTGCCATGGACAAGCCCCGCTGATACATCAGCATATTTTAAGCCTAAGAAATGGGTCTCTTTGTTTTATACGTAGCAATATCTAGGGCCAAGAGTACGACTTAGCTACACACACGTCACAACCCTTTTTAGGGGGCGGACTACATTCATGCAAATTCATTCATTCATCTCAGATCGTAATTTAGACCTGTAACAGAGAACGATCGCCTCTGACCCAGTACCCCTAGTGATATTAATCTCGATATGGAGGACTTTGCGGCCACAAACAGATTTAACGAGCGCCAGTCGCCACTCACTCGGGGAATCTTTTAGCCGGTGAGCTTCGAACCCGTAACTGAAGGAGTACGAGTTCAACGCTCTAGCAACCAGGCCATCCCGTCCCTGAAATATTAGTAAATTATCGAATTGTTTACGTAAAGCAACTCGTTTGCGGTTTCTCGTTAGGAAACTGAACTTCTTTTAGAAGTATAAAATTTTTTACATCTATATGCTGCTTCTAAGGCGATTGTTTTACTCTGTGTAAAAGCATAGCTCTCTGGTGACCAAAATTTTAAATTAAACAATTATTTAAATCTGATTTAATTACAGAAACACCAGCTGCCATTCCTACTTTTTCAGTAAAAGACCGTCGTTTTACAACGATTCATTCGATTCTGAGTTATTCATTTATAAAACATCACTGAATTTTTGAATTATTGTAGATGTATATTTCACAGAAATTATTTATTACAAAATATTATTACTTATAGGTTATAATTTAGCTAAAAAAACTTTTTGAAATGGATAAACATCCAAGTAATGGTGGTTTGTCACTATTTTTGTTGCCAAACCTAAGGGTACGTCAAAGACCAATCTGGTAAAACAAAAATTGGCACTAATACAGATTAATTAATAAACGTACGTACCTGGCATATAATAAACGATAAAAAAATAATTAACTGCTTGATTATTATCATTTAAAAAAGTAATATCCGTTTTCTGCCCAACCACCTATGGATCAAGATTTGTAGCGATCACATCTCTAATGTCACTTCAGATTAAAAAAATAATATTAATGGTATGACTTTTCCAATCAACTTCTATCTATCTTTTCATAGAAATCATGAAAATTCAATGCATCGCTTTACATTCAAAATCGCAGAATGAAATTAAAAATATTAGCTTATTTTTTAATGCGACTTAAAAAAAATTAAGAATTAAATTCATTTACACAATGCCATTATCAATTCATTAACTTCTTATTCATATTAACTTCATTATCCTGCTGACCATGCATCTTTCGCTGTCATTTTCCCTGGAAAAGTTTTTTTTTCTTGCAAACTTCATTCATTCATTCTTCTTGCTCAGTTTTTACAGCAGAGGTTATCTTGACTTGAGATAACATTTTATTATCTATATTGACTCGTTAAATGTTTTATTATCACTACAATCATTTAATTTCAATTTTCATAATTCTTCTTTGATTCTACGAGTTTTAGATATTTTTAATAACATGGATTCGCATAATTTTACTGCTTTACTCTGTTGGATACTATAGCATGTGGAAATTTAAGGCAAAGAGAAAAAGGACTATGTCTCCAAATAGGCGACTGCTCCCATAAATATGACTTTACCAGCGAGTGACTTAAAAACACACACGTTAAAATGGTCCTTTACGCGAAATGGCAAACAGAGCGGGATCTCGAGATAGAGAACAAACTTCTCTCTGTCAAATCCCTTTTATGAACTTGGACTTCACTAAACAATAGAAACGAAGATACCCTTTTAACACATTTACGCATTGGTCATATCAGATTCGCTCATGTTCATCTTTTACTCGGCAAACAACCACCAATATATCCGAAATGCAACTGTCGAATTTTTATTCATCATATTTTGAATGACTGCTCAATGTTTCAGAGTACAGCGCTTGCGCTTTTTTCAAGCATCTAAATTTTTTGGTCAAATTTACTTGGCAAAATCCGTTGTGCTAATCTTTTTGATTTTTTAAAATCCATAAATTTCCTCATTTAAAATTCTCATTTTTAAATTGTGTGTGTGTGTGTTACCGTTAAAGTATATAATGTAGTTATTTTATAGAATACCTAGTTATTCCATGAAATAACTGATCGTGTCCGTTAAAGTTTGTAATATGTTATTCATTTGACACTTTAACTAGTTATTCTATGAAAAAACAAGGTATTCTATAAATTAACTAATGAGAGACGGTTAAAGTGTAAAATAAACAATTTATCTAAAATGAAGTAACTAGGTATTCTATAAATAAACTAATGATAGACAATTAGAATGAAAAAGAAGCAATTTATCTAATTTATGCTGAGTATAAATGGTATTTATGGAAGCGCACCATAAAATCATTTGTTACAACAAGAATTACTGAAATGACTCTTGTAATTACAAAGAACATTATTTCTAAAACAAAAACATATTTTGTTGATACACTGGGTTTTACACGAACATTTTTTAAGTTCCTGACCAGTACCTAAACTTTGAGCTGGAGAAACCGACCGGAGCGATATTTCTACATCCGGTACTTCTTCGATTTTAATTAATTTTTGTTCGCAGACACTGAACTGGGATCGGGAATATAATTGTTTTATGCCGCCGTTTCTTGTGCCCAATTGGAAAAATCCTTCTTCGGTTATTTTAAAAATGCAGTAGGGGTGGAAGGTAAATGTATTTGTCGTGCGAGATGTATGATATAGATTATTTAACACTTTAACAGGTTGCAGATCGTTATTCTATGAAATAACTAGTTAAGGCGACCAGGGATCTTTAATATGACTTTTTGTAATTTTCACCTTAGCAATTAGAAATTTTACAGGCATTATGAGTAACACTATAAGAGATGACGCACAAAATTTTAAAGCATTATGTTGATTTATTTATGATTTAGGGGAATTAATATAATAAAATATTAGCAATGAATAACATTAATAAAAAATAATCCAGGAGATCCAAATTTGTTCGAAAGTACTCCAATTTTTAATATCATTTACTCTAATAATTTTGAAACAAAATTTGGGACTAATCTTGAAGTTTGAGTACGAAATATAAAAATTAACCAATGTAATAACTGAAAACTACTTAAACTTTTTTTAAAAAAAAAATATCAGTAGTTTTGAGTTATTATATTCGTTAATTTTGATATTTCGATCAAATTTCAAGACTAATTAATTTTGATATTTCGATCAAATTTCAAAACTAATCCCAAATTTTGTTTCAAAATGGTTAGAGTAAATTATAATAAAAATTGGAGTACTTTCGAACAAATTTAGAGCGCCTGGAATATTTTTCATTAACTTTATTCATTGCTTATATTATATTATATTAATTCTCCTAAATCATAAATAAATCAACATAATGCTTTAAAATTTTGTGCGTCATCTCCTATAGTGTAACTCATAATGCCTCTAAAATTTCTTATTGCTAAGGTGAAAATTACAAAAAGTCATATTAAAGGTCCCTAGTCGCCTTAAACCATGAAATACAAGAGAGTTTTACACTTTAACGGACACGATCAGTTATTTCATGGAATAACTAGGTATTCTATAAAATAACAGATTTCATACTTTAACGGTTATATTATATATATATATATATAAATTTTATACTCTCATTTTGCTATGATTTTATTTCTCTCGTTGGCGCAGCATAGTCAATATCTTGACTTTTCTGGCAAATAAAAACCAAACCAAATCTAATCATTATCATTATCAATATGGCAACATCAGCAATACTACTCTGGCTTTCTTTGCAGGAAGATTTTCACAAATAACGCAACGGGTGAACTGTACAAACTTAACGATATCTACACCAGAGTGGATCTGGCGGACACCCTGGAGGCTATCGCCGCAAACAAATCCACCGCTATCTACGGAAAAGTGGACGAAACAGTTCCACTGGCCGCTGCATTCCTTCAAGATCTGAAAGATGCAGGTACGCTGTCGCTTGAAATGTTATTTAGAGAAATATGGAGACAAAATTACAATCCTGATAGAATAAGCGTGAAGACAGAGGCAATTTCTGTTTGTCAAGAAATATAAAAGCGCATTCTCTTCTCCAAATCCTCCTCTAATTTTAAAAGATTTGAAGCTATGAGCAAGGGAGGAAGGCTTTCCATCAAGGTACCACAAGTGGTCGGAGTTGAGATGGAGAATGGGGTTGAACTGGACAATAATGCCTTTTAAGTATCTGAATTCTAAGCCCTTGTTATTCTTCTCTTGATTTTAATTATCATTATACCATCAGTTGAAGGAGAGATACGCTGAAATAAATTTTTAATTCAACATCATTCAATCTCCATCTGACCTAGTTGGTTAATCAAAATTTTCTCGGAGCATAAAACATATTATTTATTCTATATTGTCCAAAAAGTTTAGCATTTAATAAATAATAATAATTTTGAATTCATATACATTCTAAAAGTAACTGCCTAATCGTTCTAATTCCGATGTCATTGTACGATTGCTCTGACTATTGTTTTCACACAGTGACGAAAACGCTGTGTCGGTAAACTCCCTTCTTAAACTATACAGGGTGTCCAAAAAGTTCCCGTACTGATGATTTGTGCATTTATTTTACAAAAACAATAGGTTTAAAAAGAATTATTTTTATGCCAATGATAAAAAGCACTTTTAACATAACTAAGAAAAAAATGCTGAACTTACATTTATAATAAATGTTCAAAATCTCCACCCCTTTCTTGGAGACGAAGCTGAACTCGTTTGCGCATGTTTTTCGAAACTCGTTTTAACATGCTAAAAGGGATTTCTTGTATCCTTTGGATAATTGCGATTTTCAAATCATCTATTGTTTGAGGATCACCTTCATAAACTTTGTCCTTTAAATATCCCCTCAGGAGAAAGTCCGGGATGGTCAGATCAGGGGATCGAGGTGGCCAAAGATTTTTTTGAGATAAGTCGATCGCCGAAAAAAGCTTCAAGCATGTCCATGGTTTCATTACTCGTATGGCAAAATTTAATATACTTGAAAAAAAAATCATGGAAAAGGATTTTTTAAATTAGGAGTACGGGAACTTTTTGGACACCCGGTATAAGTGCCAATTTCTTTCATCACGGTTTCTTTTTCTTCCTTTATTTTTATTTTTATTTATTTATTTTTACCTTATTGATAGATTCACTGCCCTATTCTAGTGATGGCTTTAGCAAAGAGACCTAGGCAAAAAAATGAACAATTTCCTTAAAATTATGAAGAATATAAGCTGCCATTTTAATCTGCGATCGCAAGTTTCAAATTATCATGTGAGATCATTATTATTTTTAAGTGATTATTTGTTTTAATTAATATAAATCATTAACGAATTTAAATCGATTTTTTAAAAAATCACGAGACTTCTCTCAATCTCTCTAATGATAATTTTTTTAACTTTCATTTTCAATTTTTCTTGTTGACAATCAAAGTTTTGGAGCTTGACCGATTTTGAGATAAAAGAAAACCAGTAATATCGACGAAAACACTATTACTAGAAGCTATTATATATGAAGAACGTAACAAAGATTGATATTAAAATTATATTCTAATATTTACAGTACTTTGAGAAATACAATTAGTAAACGTGTGTTCATAATAACAATAATGAATATATATAAGTTTTAGAAATTCAGATAGTTAAAACTGGAAAAGAATTCCAAAATAAAAAAAGAATAAATAATTTTCTGAGCGCGAGATTAATTAGTTAAAAATAAAAAATCGTAAACAAACTGGAAGAATACCTCATTTTATAGACACGACAAACAAAAAGCAATTGATAGTAACTTTAATTAAATATTTCCAACAATTCTAACAAAACAAAAACGTATAATTTAAAAACGCATTTTCTGTCAAAGAAGCAGACTTTATATTAAAGCAATAGAGGTAAAAGCAGGTCAAACTTTAAAAAAAACATCGGCTTTCAAAATAGCATACATAATAATAATGCAATATTGGTAAAAGTAGGTAAAAAAATTCTTCAACCGTTAATTTCCGGCTACCCATAATGTTTATTTTTTGCCCGTAAATTTCGGAGACACCAAAACCTCCTAACCAAAAAAATATCATGTTCTCACATGATAATAAAGCTCTTTTTTACGGATTATCAATAAAAGTGTGCTTCAGAAACAATGTTCATTACAGTAATTATTATTCTGTGCCTATAGGAAGCATCATCGACGAATATGACATGATCAGTTACGCGCCCATACATAGAATTCCGATAACGAAGACTCTGAGAAACAACATGACCTTGCACAGCGTCTCCACCCCAGGAAGCGGTGCTTTGCTGGCCTTCATGCTGGGGGTGCTGAGTGGCTACGAGGACCTCAATGCCGAGGTGGTCAAGAGTCGGGAAGCAACGGTCAAGACGCTACACCGGATGATCGAGACTTTTAAATTCGCCTATGCTCAGAGGATGTATTTTGAAGATAGCACATCCGAAGCCATGAGAGAGGTTCGATATCATTTTTATATCTTTGTTAATTTCACATTTTAATTTTTTTTCCACAGTCAGTGTGTTGAAACTTTCTAGTATATATATATATTTAATTTCTACCAATAATAAGAGTGTGTACGTATGTATGCGTGCTGTCGTGCGTGAGTGCGCAAATGTGTTTATAGGTCAGCGTTCGACAATACACACCATTCAACTTACAGCTACCAAATTTGGCACAAACAGGGGTTGGACAAAAATATGGGAACACCTAAAAAACATAATATCATGCCTAATACCGTATAGGACAACCATTAGCATTTAAAACTGCATGAATTCTGTTAGGTATCGATAAATACATGTATGGTTTTCAAGGGAATCTTATACCCTTCTTCCTGCAAAACAGAGGCAAGTTCATTTAGAGATGATGGAGGGGAACAGCGATCAGGCACGTTTATCTCTAAAGTAGATCTCAAAGGCTCAATAATATTGATATCCGATGACTGTGGTGGCCAGGGGAGATGTGACAAATCCTCCTCATACTCACAAAACCAGTCTTGGACGATGCGAGCGGTGTGAATATGAGCTCTATCGTCTTCGTACACAGCATTACCATTGGGGAACAAATACTGTACCATGGGATGGACTTGATCGGCCAAAATGGTCATATAATCTTTACCAGTAATGTGACCTTACAAGCTAATCATGGGGCCTATGGAATACCACGATATGGCTGCCCAAATCATGACAGAACCCCCGCCATGTTTTACTCTTGGCAGCAAGCATTCTGAATCGTACGCTTGTGACGGCGTTCGCCAGACGTAAACTCGGCCAGAAGTTGGGAACAACGTGAAACAAGATTCATCTGACCGAATGACCATCTTCCATTGCTGCATCGTCCAGGTTTTATGGATTCGGCACCATCTTTTCCTGTTACAGGCATTTGCATTACTGATGAGGGGTTTTGGAATTGCAACTCTTCCTTCAATTCACTGCTTATGTAGTTCCCTTCTTTTTGTTTTAACGCTGACAGGGTTTGTAAGACCGACATTAACTTCAGAAGTGGTTTTTGCAGCTGTCGTCTTCTTATTTTTCGTCACAATCATCTTCAATGCCCGTCTGTCACGATCACTCAACACACATTTTCGTCCACGTTGTGATTTAGCAGAGGATGTTTTTCCGCTGTTTCTGTATGCAGTATAAATCCTCGATACCGTGCTTCTTGAGACACCAAACACTTCGGCTACCTTGGTTACGGAAGCACCTACCATTCGAGCTCCAACAATTTGTCAACGTTCGAATTCACTGAGCTCAGACATAATGCACTGGCAACTACACAGAACACTAGTCTGACAACAACTGACACTTACAACGTATTAAGGACTTTGTACAGATGGCGTTGTTGAAGAAATACAGCAGCACAACGTACAGGCTCATCTAGAATCAACTATTACTTTTAAGCAAGCATTTCACAAGGTGTTCCCATATTTTTGTCCATCCCCTGTATATAGCTTAAGTATGTACTTTTTATTCCACAAATTTATTTATTTAGATTATTTATATTAATGTCCCGTTTTAAAGAGAAGATACGGCTATTTTGGGACGGGCATCGAAATTTTGAACCTCAGTCAGAGGATGAGGATGACACCTAAACTGGCACCAACTCCTCTCCACACCATACTAGTCGGAGGACATTTGGCCCTGGTGGATTTAACTTGCTACAGACCCCTTGACACGGCGTTTCTTCAGTGGAATTGGGTTACGAACATATACCCTTCATTTCCGAAGCGAAGACCTTATCATCAGACCAAAGTGGCACTTCTATTACCCAAGGAATTTATAAAAACCAACTGTAATATAATTAAAGTAAATCAAGGAGAGTTATTTTATCAATACTTTCTTTTACATATGCGAATAAAGGGGTTTATACCATCCCTACAGTATAAAAATTGCGAACGTTGTGCAAGTTCCTGGAAGAAAATCAGATTTTTATTTTTATTTTCAAAATACTACACAACAGAATTTTGTGCTTTGTAGAATAGAGAAGGAAATTGAATATGCATTTTCAAAAAATATTTTTTGACCAATTTCAATCAAAATTTGACACGGAACTGATGATGTAGTTATAATATAATTTAAAAAATAACTTTGCGTTTTAGAATTATCACATTTACATGCATGGTAAAATATAAATTGACAGAAGATGTTTTCAAAACTGGATACAGATCAATAATTTAAATTCTAAATCTGTGTTCCAAATTTCATCTATGTAGTGCTTTACGTCTTTGGAATGTATGGATACTTAGGTAGACAAATTTTCTTTAACTGGAATCAGCGCAAAATTCAATAGTAGTTGATATAAAGACCACATACCAAATTACCCTTCAACTAAAAGTATTTTTACATTATCATGTTCATGTTGTGTTGTGACTAATGGCACTTGCCGTGGACAAGCCTCCGCTGATACTATCAGTAGATTTTACGCCTAAGAAATGCGTCTCTTTGTTTTACAAGTAGTGCCATCTGGGGCCAAGAGTACGACTTAGCTACACAGACGTCACAACCCTAATTAGGGGGTGGACTACATTCATGTAAATTCATTCATACAGAAAGAAAAATTCACTTGCTTGGCTTGGTTCGGAAGTTAAAGTACTTTTTTCAAAATAAGAAAAAGAATTATCTTAAAAAGTGTTGAGATATGGAACTTATTACATAGAAATATCATAGATTATTATCTGAAAAATAATCTATGGAGCAATCGAATAATGACGACGAACGTTTAGGGGTTATAATATAGTATTGTTCAATGTTTTCCGATTTTCTTTGAAATTGATTTTAAAAATGTATGATTTCTTGAAACAATAATTAAAATGTTGTAACAAAAGTAAATTTGGCAAAAAGATGGGGGTGAAAAATTGTAATTATCATTTTTAATTATATTTTTTCCATGAATATTAAAGAATATTCTTTCTTACGACATTCTTTGAATTGATATTTCTAAATAACGTGGTTTCAGCTTTTCAAATATTGTTTTTACCCTCTGGTTCTTGACAAGTATTATTGTTTGTTCTTTAGCATGTTACTTAAATATATTTTCAAAAACTTATTATTTATTTTATTTTATTTTTTAATGTAATAAACATACATTTTATTTTTATAAACATCTGGAGTCTTAAAAATTTTCAGTATTTATTATTATACCATTTAATATAACAAAAAACATTTCACTTGAATAGAATATGAGGAAATTTATTTATTTGCAATCGCTTTCACAAAATAAATGCCTCTTTTATATGGAATACAACAGTTATTTGGTACTTGTTAATTTATGCGCTTTCATGACTAATCGCCAAATGATACAAATTGTCGCCAACTAAAATCGCCTATAACCTTAACGCAGTCTTGGTATCTAATGTATAGTGAAGCTTTCGATATTAGTGAAATTTGAAAATAGTCAAATAAATCCATTATTCTGATTTTCAGTGTAATCTGAAATTCACCAAATGGATATGAGAATGGAATCATCTTTTAAAAATTTTGTCATCTTTACTGTGAGGAAAGATTTGGACCGAACTCACAACGTTAAGGTTTGTAATCGAGTATTATAGACAATAGACAAAAGTAATACTCATGTCCAGTGGCTGTTATCTGGCTTATGAAGCTTTCATTCACATATTCTTTCACTAGTGAGTCGGTGGTGAGACAAACGATACAATGCGCCAAGTGTATGGCAAGCGCGTGTGAGTTGTTGTTGGTGATGTTGGCTGTTGTTTCTAATGCGCCTAACGACTTTTGCTGCCGGAAGAGGACGCCAAAACAACTGTACGAAAGTTGCATATTCACATTAACTTTTCTGGCAACATTGTGTATGAATGGTAGTTAAGGACCAAATTCTCAAGATTTGAGTTTGTAGCCAAATAAGATAGCTACTAGACAAAAGTGACACTCATGTTTGGTGGGTGTTATCTGACCTATAAAGCTTCCACCACATTACTTATAATGTAACTTAGGGATGTTCAAATAATATGAAAAGCAAGATTAATGGCCGTTATTTGGCATTCTTGGAGTAACTTAAAAATCGCCAAATATACCCAAGAAAGTAACCATCTTTGCATCATAAGTAAAATGGAGATTAATGATCTTAGGGTAATCTGAGAATTTCCAAGTTAACCACGAGGCCTAAAAAATACACAAATAACATTTGTTTACAATACAGCTTATAAAAACATAACTTTCTCTCTTTTCTTTCAGTTAGAGTCGAAACTGGTATCGGAGGAGTACGCGGACCAGATCCGTTCTCAAATTGACGACACGAGGACCTTCAACGATATGGAGCACTACGGAGTGAATGTCACCGTTCAAGAGGATCACGGGACGGCTCATCTGTCCATAATTGCTCCCAACGGAGATGCCGTATCTGTCACGTCCACTGTCAACGCTTAGTAAGAATTATTTATATTCCAATAAAAACCAACGCTTTTTAAGAATTGGTTATATTCCAGTAAAAACCAACTCGGCAAGGATTAGTTATATTCCAGTAAAAACTAACGCTAATAATGAATTAGTTGTATTCCAAGAAAGAATTATTTATATTCCAGTAAAAACCGACGCTTATTAAGAATTGGTTATATTCCAGTAAAAACCAACTCTTGGCAAGGATTAGTTATATTCCAGTAAAAACTAACGCTAATAAAGAATTAGTTGTATTCCAAGTAAGAATTATTTATATTCCCGGAAAAACCAACGCTTATTAAGAATTGGTTATATTCCATTAAAAACTAACTCTTGGCAAGGATTAGTTATATTCCAGTAAAAACTAACGCTAATAAAGAATTTGTTGTATTCCATGTAAGAATTATTTATATTCCATTAAAAACCAACGCTTATTAAGAATTGGTTATATTCCATTAAAAACCAACTCTTGACAAGGATTAGTTATATTCCAGTAAAAACTAACGCTAATAAAGAATTAGTTGTATTCCCAGTAAGAATTAGTTATACACCAGGAAAAGCCAACACTTAGTAGGAATTCGTTATATTCCAGTAAAAACCAACGCTTTTAAGAATTTGTTATATTCCAGTAAAAACCAACGCTTGATTAATATTAGTTATATTCCAGTAACAACCAACACTTAGTAAGAATTAGTTATATTCCAGTAACAACCAAAACTTAGTAGGAATTAGTTATATTCCAGTAAAAACCAACGCTTATTACGAATTAGTTGTATTCCAGTAAAAGCCAACGCTTAGTAAAAATTAGTTGTATTCCAGTAAATCCCCGCGTTTAGTAAATACTAGCCGCCTTTGGCGACCAGTCGGTTCGCCAATATTAATGCCAACTAAAGGGTTAATTGATTTTTTATATAACTTGGTCTCATAATAAGTTTTTCACAGAGCAGATGATATATGTAAAAATTTAAAAGTCGTAATTCATCAGCATTTTTCCCCTCAGTCTACTATTTATATACTCAGTCTACTATTTCAATTAGACCATTTAATAAGAGATTTATGTCTCTCCCAAAAAATTAAGAAATAAGATGTTTGCCTCCGATTACAGAAGATGCCTTGTAGATGTTCAGCCATACTTGCCTTAAATAAAACTTTTTAATTGGATTAGTAATATATGTATAGTAAAATATCATAGATAACGTTTCATTTATTTTCCAAAAATATCATGTTTCCCATTTGTTTCATTTTATACATTTTATACATGACATTTTTATATGTTTCATTTGGAATGAAAGTTGATTTATTTTTTCTCATTTGAGAACACGATATTGTTTAGGTTAGAAAGTTTTGATGTCTCCGAAATATGCGGGTAAAAATAGTTTTATATGCTTTTACAAATTTTGCATTGTTAATTATTACATATGCTTGTTTGAAAGAAGATGCGTTTTCAAATATCTGACCTACTTTTACCAGTATAGCTTTAATATTACGTATGCTTCGTTGAAAGCAGTTGCGTTTTTATTTCGCATGATTCATTAAAATGCGGAGATAAATAGCAATCACGAAGGCGAATTCTTTGATTTGCAAAAAATATTTCTTCACATAAGTAAAAGTAACAATTCAAAGCATGTCTTATTGTTTTAAAAATTAAAAAAAAATTCAAAAATATTTTACTACTACTGATTATCAATTGCTTTTTGTTCCTCGTTTCTTTGAAATGACGTCATTTTCAAAGTTCATTTAAGATTTCTCGCTTTTAAACAATTAATCTCGATCTCAGAAGATTATCGTTTGGTGCTTTTCTAAAAATTCTTTTTCAGGTTTAACTGTCGCACTTTTGTGATATATTTTTACTTTGTAGTTTTATTTACTTTAATTATTTAATTGAATTAATAATTTCGATATTGCAAACGACCAAGAAAAACTTGCTCTTGCATTTATTGTTTAAAAAATATCACATTTTCTATTTGTTTCATTTCATATAATCACGTGATGAAAATTATATTTTTCTGTTTTATTTTTGGTAGTAATTAACTTTATATTAATCAGAACTTCTGAAAATGTGATGACAACATTTTATTAAAATCTGATTTTTTTGAGATCCTCGTGAAGATAAAATTTTATTTATTTATTTATTTTGGCGAAATAAATTGTTGAAAAAAAAACGATTAAATTAAATGTTTAAAAATTCATTAAAAATAGAGTTTTAATTCGTAGATCAAAACATTTAGATCATTGAAAAGCTAATTTTTTGAGCTTTAACGTAATGCAAAAATTCATTTTGTACTGTAATATTTTCAGAAGTTATAGCGGAAAAACGTTAAAATTTGGCTTATTTTTTAATTAATTAAAATTTTAATTAAAAATTCAAAAAAAGAGCTCCGAGGTGTATATTCCCGGCATCCAAGGTATACATATACCAAATTTGGTAGCTGTAGGTCCAACGGTCTGGTATGTACATCGCCAACACACACACACACACATCGTGCTTTATTATAAGTAAAGATAAAGATTAATTATATTCTAGTAAAAACCAACTCTTAGCAAGAATTAGTTAAATTCCAGTAAAAACTAACGCTAATTAAGAATTGTATTCCAAGTAAGGATTAGTTATATTCTAATAAAACCAACTAGTTATATTCCAGTAAAAACCAACACTTAGTAGGCGTTAGTTATATTCCAGTAAAAACCAACGCTTAGCAAGAATTAGTTATTCCATTCATATATTTACCATTGTGGTTCCATTTGCATTTATATTTTTGCTATATAACTTTTTTTTGTTTAATTTCGCCATTTGACACTCGGTAAAATTCACTCATCTAACTTGTGTAGTTTTGAATAGTCTCGTTTATTTGCGCAGAATTAAATATATATTATACAATCAGGCAGATAATCCAGTTTTAGATCTAGTGAAAAGTTTGGTAAATGACTGTAATCCAGAAATAAGAACAACCTTCCAAATTTCATTCTTCTTCTATAGGTTTTTAAATGCAAAAAATCGAATTAAAACAAATAGTACAATTCAAAAGCAAAATGAAAATCTTAAATCAGAAAAAAAGAACAACTTCCCAATTACTTCAAAGTTCCGAAAGGGGTTTTTATTCAATCTATGTCACCTATCTATAGATGAAATCGAATAAAATTTGTAGGAATGGAATATTAAAACGAACAGTAACTCGTTTTGAAAACTTAAAATGAATCAAAATAAGCGAGTGATTTAAACAAAACTTTCTCTTACACTTTCATTATATGTATTTTTATATTATAAACCACACGCATTAACGAGCAATATTTACAAAAGGATTTATTAGCTTGCGATCCTTGGTGATTAATTTCTGGGATGCGTTTAATATAAATAGATCAGATAGTATGCTTTTTGGATGCCTTTTTTAATATCGAATGGAACTTAAGTTTGAGGTAGAATTAATATTGTAATTGCAAATATCATGTACCAAATTTTATTGTTTTTCCCCAGATATCGCTAGAAGCCTTTATATTTTAGTAATAAAAAAAATTAAATTTGTACGACATGCTGATATATTTTGAATTTTAAAAATTTTTGCTAACCGCCTTCGGGACAAACTGTTCGCCTACCATATGTATAGCAATGAGTTAGTAATATCAACCCACCTTGATAAAATACAAATGAATATATTATTTTAAGTTGTACTTTTGCAATTAAAGTAGAGCATGCTGATTGGTTAACATTTCACAAAAAGTGGCGAAATTAGCGTAGATGTTGATAATAGACTATACAAAAGCTTTATTTCGAGATTTTTTTAATGGAGGGTAAAGATTGGTAAGCCATCATAGATGACGTATTAAAATGTCATAAATTCTCATATGAAATAAAAACCGATGAAATCAGTGCGGTGCTTTTGGATGGGAATTCTGAATTGTCTTTTTTTTCCTATAAAGAATGGCCATTTAAATAATTTTCACATTTATTTTTCGAAAACGGTAGGGTTATATCGTTTCGAAATTGAACATTAGAGAGCCAAAATTTTTGGTTCTTACGTATTAGACCGTCTTCGCCAACGATCGCCAACGTTTTAGTAACTCATTGGTGACGGATTTAAATTTGGCGATAAAGATCAATGGATTACACCACTGCCGGATTACCGCAATTGGCGGTTTAGCAACTCATTGGTGATAACTTCAAATTTGGCGATAAAGTTGGACGGTCTAATACGTAAGTACCAAATTTTTGAATCTTATAATTTCGAAACGAATAGACCTACATTAATTAAACTTGGTTCCTGGCAATGTTGATCAGTAGAGAACATCAGCCCCTTGGCGCACTTTTCAAAATCGCTAACTCCCCGCGCTCTTGCGTCTTTCGGACAATGACCGAACCTCCTCATCGATCATCGCTATATATCGTTCAACACATATCAATATTTTTCGGTATATTGTGATATTATTATTTACTTATGGCTATTATAAGTCATAAATAGCATCACTTAACTTATTGACTGATTAGCCCAGCTCCAAACAAAAGGAAGTTTCCATTTATATAATAAAAATATTCGTTTCTTTTTATTAAAAATAGTTAGAAAGTAATTGTTTGAAAACCCCTTTAATAATGTGTGTCAATGCCAAAGCGATGTCTGTATGTTACATTTTATAATACTGCGTTCTTTTAATATAATGATTTTTAAAAATTTTACACTTTTCACTACTGATTTTTTTTAAAAAACTCCTTTTTTTTTCATTTTTTATAGAAAAAAAGGAAAGCGACATAATAATGCTACAAGTAAAATTAAATTGTTTTAATAAATCATGAATTCAAAATCTAATGCCTTGGAAAATTAATTTTGTATGTAAATAGGACAACCGAAACAAAAAATAAACATTAACAGGTAAACAAAACGAAATTGAAAATGTGACTAATTGATTTATTGTATCGCGATTTATCGTGAGCTGCGATGTGAAAGCGGAACTAGAGCGGAATTGTGGATAAAATTGTGGATCTAATCTGAATTAATCATTTTTGCTTTTATTTCAGAAGATGAATATTTAGCAATTAGACATAGGCTACTCAACAACCTTCTGATAGCCTCAATTTCTTTTCCATATTTCTATCATTCAGTTAGTGAACAGAAAACAGTTTATTCAAAAATGATATGC
The DNA here is from genome assembly GCA_026289955.1 of Argiope argentata. Lineage (NCBI taxonomy): Eukaryota > Metazoa > Arthropoda > Arachnida > Araneae > Araneidae > Argiope > Argiope argentata. The sequence continues at coordinate 1,293,450 of JAOUZG010000631.1, read as the reverse complement.
CTAAAATAAGTATTTTTATTTATTAGAACATGACACTATTTATAAATATATTAACAGAAATTCTGTATGAAAGTCAATGAGAAAGAAAAGCAACAAAAATAATCACTAATCGGTAACCAAAATAAAATCGAAAATGTAAATTAATTGAGAATACCAATTTATGGTATCGCGATTCATCGTGAACTATTATTCATTATCATGGAATCGATACATCGATATGTTTTGAAAAATCGATTTTTTTTTTCAAAAAAGTGAAAATTTGCACATTAGTTTATATAACCATTCATCTGGTATTTAGAGGTCATGAGATTTCACATAGTTTAGTTTTATTTATAATAACGTCCCGTTGTAAAACAATACTAGATCTATTTTGGAACGGACCTCGTCATTTTGAACTGCGATCAGATGACGAGGACGTCACCTGAGCTCTTCGGTGGAATTGAGTCTCCAACATGAAACCCTAAGGCAAAAGAGCCGAGATCTTAACCACCAGGCCACAGTAGCCTTTCACCTAAAGTAAAATTTGTAATTGTACTAGTGATATGTCCTGTAAAACTGGTCTTTGAATATCCTATTTATTAAAAACTAGCCGCCTTTGGCGACCAGTCGCTTCGCCAGTATTTATGCTCTCTAAAATATTGATATAATATTTTATGTAGCTGTATATCATAACAGGCTTTTCACCAAAATATTTTTAAACCAAACAAATTTTGATAATCATATAATTCATTTATAGTATTATTTAGTATTATTTTCTTCAGATGTTCTCTTCATTGTACTACTCATCTTTCTCTTTCTATCCGAGCAATGATTGTCCCGAAATTGATATTTTACTTTAATGGTGGAGGGAAAGGTCTAAAATTCTACGTTTTTATAGAATAATGAAATTCAAATTTTCATAAATGCAAACACACTAAACAAATAAAGACACAATTGGTTTTCAAGAGATGCGAAAGTTTAAAAACAGCGTGGAAAATACCGCGCACAGAGGAAATAATGGTGACACACACACACACATTACTTTTCTTTTTTTTCTATCCTTTTTTTCTTCATTACTTTTCTTTCTACAAACCCTTTTTTTCCTTTTTTATTCTTTTTTTTCATCCCTGCCCAGACTTTATTTTGAACAGGCATAGATTAAATATCCATACAGACTAATAATAAAAGCAACTATTTTCTTTCATTTTTAAACATCCCATTATCTATGAATGAAAACCAACTGACTTTGCGTATTTCTTTCTAAACAAATCACAATTTATTACTTCCTGCTATCTAACTCAGTTGGTGTGGGGGGAAGGAAATGAAGATTTTTGGCGGGAAAGTAAGAAAAGTGTTGTTTTAACTATTTTCCACGCAGTTTTTTAATTTTTTCTCTCCATAAGAACCATCCCCGTGTCTTAACGAAAATATTTTTAAAAAATTGACCGAATCGGTCAAGCCGTTCTCCAGTTTTGCGCTTAGCAACGCATTTCGAAATCCATTTTTATCAATATAGGTATATAGGTATATAAATATTTTTTCATATTTTTTTTTCTCTTTAGTTTCGGGAGTATGGTCCTCTCACCATCCACCGGCATCCTGCTGAATAACGAGATGGACGATTTCTCTTCTCCCAACATCACCAATTCATTCGACGTCCCTCCCACCAAAATGAACCACGTCGTGCCTGGCAGGAGACCCTTCTCGTCCATGAGTCCGGCCATCGTCACAGACGGCAACGGAGACGTGGTGTTGACGATCGGAGGTAACGGAGGAACTCAGATAACCACAAGTGTGGCACAGGTGAGTTTTATCAATACTCTTGACATTTTTATAATATTATAGCGTTACACTTATGAGCCAGATAATATCTACGATACTGAAGTCGACTTTTGGTATAGTGGCTATGTTACTCGACTACAGGCCCAAGCGTCGCAGGTTTGTATCGCGACCTTCAATCGCTACAGCATCATTCAAAGAACAAAAGGGTCGGCGTCCTGTCATAGGGGTGGCGCGTCTTCCCCGTGATCTGGGCCTCCCATGAATTGTTGGCGAAATTTTAATTCTTTTGCCTATAACACTTCATTAGTCAGAGGTCAGGTTATAAAAGACAGACAATGAGAAAAGTGCATGAAATGATTACCATATACATTATAAATCTATTTTCGATTGATAATTTTAATGTCTTATAATTATTAATTCTAGTTTGAATGTGACGAATGAATCATTCCATAGCTATCAGTAAACAAATATCACTCAAGTTGAGTTTATTTTTAATACTTCTTGTTTCAATGCCTGATGAAAGCAAGAGAAAATTTTATCCTTTTTATGTTAAATATTTGATATTTTTCTCTTCCAGACAATCATCAAGACTCTGTGGTTGGGAGAAAACATAAAGCAAGCCATCGATGCGCCAAGGTTCCATCATCAGCTATCACCGAACTACATTGAGCATGAAGAACGTTTTCCCAAAGTAAGATATAATGCTCAAATCGATTTGGTATTTTATTCGTTAAGCGCGTGTTAATGCTTGAATATAAAAGAATAAAATACTAATGAAGTAAAGTTGTATTTAATTAAAAGTCTAAACAGAATTTTTAAAAGTCACCGCTCATTGAAATACTTGTGCCAATTACAAAGTCTTCATAGAGGGTTTCTTTCAAATATCTCCACTTCTACCAAACTGACTTATATAAAGCTTTTCTCCTTCAAAAAAATTGCCATCAGAGAAGACTGGCTGGTTCCTCCATTAAACAACTGGTACAAGGGGCCTAACCCGGGTTTCTTTCTTTCCATATCGGGAGATAGGTCACCCCATACTTGCATTTCGTGACTTGCCAGCGGACACTTAAAATGTCTTCAGTTCTCTGGGAGAAAGAAACCCTTTCTCCTTTGTCCTAAATGCCAACTCTTCCAGACCACTCCCCCATCACATCCTTGAGTGCCTTGATCTCAGTGTTGGAGATATTTATTCATCCCCTTGGACAGTCACCGGCCATCTCAGAGTCAACGGTTTATTTGAACTGGTCTGACTCCGACAGACCATGATGGAGATAAGAAGACAGAGTCTTCATGTTTGAGATGGCCTTTAAGATGCTTCAAGACCAGACTGAATCAACTATCGATCGAGAAAAACTAAACATCATAAAGGAAAGGTGATATGTCTCTTTTCAAAACAGGATTGCCGTAATGGTTTTTGTAAAACCAAATTTTAGAAAAACGGCTTCTTCTCCAAGCTTCTAGTGTTTAGAAATTTAATTTGGCCTTAAATCTATTTTATTTCAATTCCTACTATTAGTTCATCATATCCCTATATATATATATCTTGTTCAAATTTTCAATCATTAATAAAATACTTTCTATTCATCCAACCAAATTCCAGTAATTTTTTTTAACTTGAAGTGAATGACACTAGTCGTTAATAAAGTTTTTACGAATATTAATTCATTAATTAAATTAAATTTTTAATACCTGAAATAAGGTTTTAACAGTTAGTAATGAAAATTGAGATCAACAGACTGTGGCTCAATCGGTAAAATGCAAAGATTCTAATATTTTTCACCCGAAAATGACGAATGTGAGTTCGATTATTGTGAAAATCAATCATTTTTGATCAATTATTTATATTAATCGCAATTATTTCATAAAAAGTAACTGAAATAAAACTTTTTATTTCAGTTATCTATTGTTGGCCTAAGTAGGAATTGACTGAATTTTTTTATATTACTTTTTTAGTTTTTTGCATTACTATAGTTTAGAATAGATTTAAAAAAAATAATTGTAATTATTTTTACATACTTAACATTTTTCCAATCCTCTTCAAATAAAATAATTTCTCAACAAAATGGTATTTGGTGTGTGTGTGTGTGTGTGTGTGTGCTTCAATTTCAATCGTTAATAAAATACTTTTTTTATCATCCACACAAGTTCAATTACATTTTTTAAAACTTGTAGTTGATGACAGTTAATGTTAATACAGTTTTTTTAAATATTAATCCATTAATTTGATTAATTTTTTATTAATTAATTAAAGACTAACTTACTCGTAAAAGAATTTCTTTTTGGCGCCGCCAAATAAGTAACGAATTCAATTTGTTTTTCCTTCACGCTAGTGAGATTAGGCTTTCGACCGATTATTTCAAACGATTCTGTTTATTTTCTTAGTGTTTGATGCATTTAAAACTAAATATTATTAATTCATAAATTTTTTTAATTCATTTTGAAGTATTTTTCAATAAAAGCAAAACAGCATAAAGGAAATTAAAAATTTCTTATCTGTATTGCGTTACCCCAACTTCTGTAGAAAATTCACGCATTTACGTTCCCCCAATTGGCGGTGAAAATTCACGCACGCTCTGTGTGTTTTGATTTATTTTCCACGGATACAGACTTAATTTTTTTGACAAATTATTTATATTTATTGTAATGATTTAATAAAAAGTAAATAAAATAAAATATTTCTTTGTTGACCTAAATATGAGATTTAAATTTTTATATATATTGCTTGTTCATTTAGGATATCCTAGGAGATTTGGTGAAGATGGGACACAAGCTGCATCTCCTGGGAAGTGGCATGCTGGGAATCATCATGGGCGTGATCAGAGGAGAAGATGGTTTTATATACGCAAACTCAGATTACAGGAAAGGGGGTGACGTGGACGGATTTTAATCCTTCTCGCCGAAATTCGTTTATTTCTCATCAAATGGAACATTTCCTGTTCTCCACCATCGTATATATTTCACCGCTTTGTATATATTTATTTATACATTCCCGTGTGCCAGTATTATTTGTGATAATAGATATCGATTTAGTTCCTAAAATAAAGTATTATACATTCCGTTTGTGTTTAATAAAAGAAATAACACTAAGAAGTGCATCTTTATTTTTCATTCAGAACTTTTTGTTAATTTTATTGCTTTAACCTTTCTTCTTCGTATCCTAATCCCTCCACGATTTCAGTTCTTTTTATGAGTAATCCCGCATTTTTCACAGTTTAGAGTATTGTATTTAGAATTGCAGACTTTTATTATATATTATTATCCTATAACATATAGTATCAGCTCACTTTTCTTTGAAGATTATTTGCACTTATTTTATTCAAACAACGCATTTAAGTAGTGGTTTTAAAGAATTATGAAATCAGAGGGTTAATCTTATATGCATCTGTAGATGTTGGGCTACAAGATTTTATTTCCACGTATATACTTCATATGATTGTTCCAAAAAACAAAAATGAGTATTTGAAAATCTTTTCATAATTTTTTTTTTATAAACAATTATTGAAAAGACCGATATGCCGTAATAGAATTGGATGTAGAAGGTATGACTTCTCGTAGTTATACACAAATACGTACAAATGGGCATGTGTGAACATTTGTCCGTATTTGTGTGTACGCTGCCAGAGGGTTAATCTTATAGGCATTATGTTGATATTTGCCTACAAGTTTTTATTCCCACATATATACCTTATATTATTGCTCCCAAAAGCAACAATGAGTGTTTGAAAATCCTTTTAAAATTGTCTTTTTATAAACATTTGTAGAAAAAACTTATATGCAATAATAGAATTAGATTTAAACAGAAAACTTGGAATACATATCAAGACGGTTCATGTGTGAATAGACCTATCTTTAGAAATACTACAAAAAGAATTTTTAGCATTGTATAACAATATATTGTTAAAAAGAGAATTATTATTTTTTTATTTAAGAATTGCTATAATGTGATTTGCGCCATTGGTATATTGCTTGATTCGTATTGCAACCATTTGGCCCATTTTAAATTTTACGAAAAATAATTTAATCATTTTTTAATAAATATCCTAAATTATGTTCAGCTATTTAAGACATTTGTACATATTTGTGTGTAAAAACCAAAAGTCATACATTCTACTTTCTAGGATGAAATACAATGTGGATTTTTCATAAGCCACCCTAAAGGCTTCAGGAACTCAAGTTCTATATACAAAGTACCAGTTGTTTTTGTTTTTTTTTTTTCAAATTCCTGTGGACAGTAAAAAAGTTTAGTTTGGTTATATTAACTTTCCGTTGTGAAGCAACACTAGAGATATTTTGAGACGGACCTCGTAATTTTGAATCGCGGTCAGATGATGAGGGCGATACCTGAGCTGTCACTCCGCACTGAGCTGTCATTCGAGATCTTACCACCTGGCCGTCGCGGCCTGACAATAAAAGAATGGCAACAGTATAGAACGAAAAAAATTCAGCTTTAAAAGTTATTCGCGAACATTACACATTTAGACATAATCATCATTCAAATTCTTAGATTTTTCATGTCGATAGATAAGACTTCCTATCCTCTTTTCATTAAGTCATTTGAAAGGGAAAGAGGATACTGGAATTCTAAGTAACAAAAACATGCCATTTTGGCTGACTGGTATGCCAAAATTGTGATTTGGGAGGGTGAATGTGTTCGATATTTTTGCTCCAAAAATTTTCCTTACAAAAAAATTCGAACAAATAATGAGGAGCTTTAAATGAACATTAATACCCTTCTCGCATCACTGATGGCAAAGTATTGTACACCCTGAATGACATCCTGTATAAATGACTATACATTGATTAGAAGAAAAAAATTGGAGCTTGGACTAAGTATTTTCGATTTTATTTCATTCACAACGATTAGCATCACTCAAAATCAATATATGCGCTCTTGTCATCTTGTCAAACACATCATCTAACAATCAGCCTTGAAGAAACTCCGGACACTGATTGGATGATTTTCTTTAAGATGGTGGATGGAAAGGATTACTATAGGGCGTTTTTACGGAATAATGATATTCAAATTTTCATTAATTAGTCAGTTTCTAGTGATTGATTCTTTTTATTCAAAATATTAGTGTCTCAAAAGTATTTTATTAAATATGATCCACAGAGCACAGGATCTATGTAAAAATTTAAAATTTGTAATTCATCAGCATTTTTTGACGGAAGTTATATAAAATATAATTTTTTTACTTCACTTAGACCATTTTGTTGTCAGAGGTTTGTCAAAAGGTTTACAAAATAGTTAGAAGATTCTGATTAAAGTGAATATCCTGTATATATTAAACCACATATTCTTCAAACAAAATTGATTTGTTGAGTTAATATAAATATTGTAAAAGGTCATAGAAAATAAAGTTTTTTTTTATCATGTAAGATCATGATGTTATTTTCGTCGGGGGGGGGGGGGGGAACAATTCAAGGCAACAAGTAATTGAAGCTCGAAATCACGTAAGCAATGAAATAAGCATAAATGGCAATATCATTGTTATTGTTATCTTTTAATCGTATATATTTTTATCTGCTTTTATAAGTATTGCATCATTATTAAGTATGCTTCTTCTACAGTAGATGCATTTTTAAAATATTGAAGTAGAATAACCTCGTAGCTGTTATTTCATCTCAAAATCGATCGAGCTCCAAAGCTTTGTTTTCCAGCTAGAAAAATTAAAAAGGAGTTTTAAAAATATTATCATATATAGAGAGAGGGGGGAGGGATAGAAACCTATAGAGAAGTCCCGAGATTGTCTCATACCGATTTAAACTGGTTAAGGTCTTAAATTAATTAAGATAAATAATGATTTAAAAAATAATAATGTTCTCACATGATAACTTGAAATTTGTGAATCATATATTTTTGTAAAATTTCTTTCATGAATCTAAAAACAATTCAAAATGGTTTTGATGAAATCAAATAAGTTTTCTTCTTTATAATTATTATTTTTTTTGAAAATATTTCATATTTATTTTATTTTATACAGATGCCTGCAAAAAGTTGCATTCTTTAGTTTTAATTTTCAGCAAGAGTTAACCTTTCCTTTTAATCCGGGATTTTATCAATATATTGGCAACACATTGATAAAAGTTAATTTTTCCCATGCACATGTAATCTGCTTTTGCAGGTCAAATTTTATTTTTATTCTGGGTGAAATAAATTGTTAAAAATATAGTTTAAAAAATTCATTGAAAATAGAAACTTAATTTGTAACTTTAAACAATTAAATTTATATATTTTTTTAAATTTTTAATTGATATAAATGTCATATTTAAGCTATAATTTTTTTTTCGAAAGTTATTACGAAAAAACGCCAAGAATTCGCTTTATTTTTATTTAAATGAAATTCTAATTAAAAATTCTTATTAGAAATTCTAATTAAATCGCACAAATGGAAGATTAAAAAAAATAGCGTACTTACATATTGGACCATCCAATTTTATCGCCAAATTTGAAGTCGTCGCCAATGAGTTGCTTAATCGCCAATTATGGCAATCCAGCAATGATGTAATCCGTTCATCGCCAAATTTAAATCCGTCGCCAATTAGTTATTAAACCGTTGGCGAAGACGGTCTAATACGTAAGTACCAAAAGTAGTACTTCTTTATTTTTAGGGTTGCTGGGATAATATATTTAAAAAATGCAAAATCTCGCTAATTAAATGATTAACAACTCGGCTTTGGCCATCCCGGCAAAATCTGAAAATCAACTAAATCTGGGAATGCAGTAATTTTAGCTGAATATTGACATTCTTATCCATAATGGAATTTAGGGACTCTACAATAATTTATGGTACTTTTCCGTTAACCGGGAGCCAGCGAAAAATCACCAAAATAGTTGGCGGAATTCTGCATTATTTGGCGATTTTTCTTTTTAAAAACGATGTAAGAAATTTGGCAGAATTCTACATTATTAAACTTTTTTTTCGCTTGCACCCTGCTAGTGGAAAAGCTCCTAATTTATAAGTTGTCAAGTAACCCGGTATTGTGAAAATAAATAAATATAAAAGAACGATTCATATCTGATTTAGTTGATGTTGATTATTTTTATTTCCTTACACTACTCCATTCAGAGTCAAAAAATGGGAAGTAGGAAGGAAAGAAGATGTAATCGCTAACCCACCTCGATATTGTTCTATACTATTCCCGATGTTTGTAAGTTACAGTTAAAAAGTTTTTTAACTTTACTGATCATTCATTCAATGCTAGAACTTTAATCTCTCTATGATGACATCATACTTCGCCAATCGGCCAACTTTTAATCCAAAACTCAAAAGCGTATGATGAGATTATTTAGGAGCAGCTTTGATATAGTCATTTTCGCCAAAATAAATTATCTATCGCCAAATTTTAGAGAAATGGTCGAGTGTGATCAGCAGCAATAATAGCATAGAAGTAGAAAAAGAGCCACCGAAAAATTGCCAACCTTGCAAGATGAAAAATGATTGCATATCAAAGTTTAACCCATTATTTGTTTACATCTCCAATGTCTAAATAGAGATTTAATTTTTCTCATTTTTTCAGCAATATAGCAGTTCCAAGATCAACTTTTTAGTTGATGTGAAATTTGACCCCTTGCTTGGCGTGCTTTTCAAAAATCGCCAATTCGCCAACCATGAAAATGCGCCATGTTTTTTGGAGCTCTTCCGGTCTAGAAGAAAGATAACCTAGGGGTGCCATAATGATAATAATCGGGTATATCGTAATGATATCATAATGATAATATAGGGGATAATGATAATAACTAAATATTTCAAACAATACTGGCAAAACAATCCTCAAATATTATGTATCACGTGTTTTACTGCCTATCAATCACAAAGTAGCGTATTATCGCCAACTTGGCGAAGAAGGGGTTATATTACAAGGTTATATTGTGTAGTTTAACCCTCTTATTTGCCAAGTTGGAGATAATACGCCAATACTGGCAACCCCAATTATTTTTTATAATGGCAACCCTAGGTTATCTTTCTTCTTGACCGATTGTAGTTTAGACTACAATCACACCAATGGCTCTTTTAAACTTTTCTTTTAAAATTGTAAGATTCTCACTCCGTTTTCCTTCGTTTGACATCGTCGGACTTCCAATTACTATTTTTAAAAAACAATGCAGGGTTGATATGTGTATTTTTTAGGTATTCAGACATTTATTAGTCAACAAATGAAAGAAAGGAACGAATGAAGGTGTGCTCTCTGGCGTATGCTCCAGAAACGCGGTTCTTAGCTTTTGCCGGGTTAAACGGAAACTACGATCAAACACACACAAACAAACGCGCACGCGCGAAATATTTTAATCATTTAAAAAAGATAAACAAATCGGAATCCTATTAATTAGTGTTGCCACAAACGGTGTGTCTAAAAATAAAATTAATAATAATATTGTTTTAAACTCACTTGGTATTAATTCAAGTTTTCCTTTTTGTCATTTTTTCATCGACTAGTGAAAACTATTTACTACAATGCAATGAAAATTTTTGCTAAATATTTCAAACAATACTGGCAAAACAATTCTCAAATATTATGGATCACGTGTTTTACTACCTACCAATCACAAAGTGAATGAAATGCGATGGTATCATTTTTGTATAATAAAGAGAAACTCCTCTATATAATCTTAAGTTTTATTACGTTAGATGGCCAACTCCTTATGTTGTTTATTTTGTCAATCATTGTCGATCATAGCCAAGGTTCTCATATCCCTTGCGCTTATCATTGTGATTGTCGTTGCTGCCGTCTTAATCTACTTCTATGCAATAAAACCTCAATACATCGATTAGTTTCCTCAGTATAAAACCGCCTAAATACTTGAAAATGCCTGTCTGCAGATGTTTCGACAGATGCTGCTCCTTATGCTGCCATTTTAAAGTAGGTAAAATTTAACTTTATTATCCTTTTTATTTTTATTGAAGACTAATCGCAATTCGGCTTTTGGTTCAGCGGAGAAAATGGTTAAATTTAATTTCTGTGGTAAAGGTTACGTATAATGTCCCCTTGCCGCGCCAAGGATGCCAAGTCGCCAATAAAGATGGCGGACAAAGAAAACAAACACTTCTATGGGATAGTTACAGTTACGACTTTTCGCAATATAAATATGATTTTTTTATTTTTAACTTTAATTTTTAATTTAACAATTTTCATAAAAGAGTTGAAGCTCAACTCAACCATTGTAGGAAGAAGTAAACAAAACATCATTAGGGTTACTACAAGAGCTTTGTGTTCGGTTGCCATATTGGCGACAAACTCGGGGGCACATTAATGACCATGTTAAATTGTTGGTACTTTTCCGTTAGCCGGGTGGCAGTGAAAATTTATCAAAGAAATTTGGCAGAATTCTATATTATTTGGCGATTTTTAGCTACCATCCAGCTAACGGGAAAATACCAAATTGTTTAAATAAAAATTCATGCCCAGTATTTTGTCAAATTTCTAGGCATTGAAATTATGTTATTTAAATAGTTGGTACGATTGTAGTTTAACCCACTGCTTGGCGCGCTTTTCAAGAATCGCCAACTTGCCAACCACAAAAATGCGCCATGTTTTTTGTCGAATTTCTTCGAAAAATATGGCGCATTTTCGTGGTTGGTCAAAACCCAGTCAAGGAGAGAGAAAATCTAGGGTTTCCATAATAGAAAAACCCGAGGTAGCCAGATTTGGTGTGTCCTCGCCAACTTGGCGAAGAAGAGGGTTAAACTACACGTAAACTACAGTAAAGAAAATAAAAGGAGTCACCCAACTTTATTCTGCATCACTCATCATACAATCATAAAAAAAGTGTCATTTGAAAAGGCTTAAACGTACTCTTAAAGTTGTTTTAATTAAAAATTACGTAAGGGGGCCTTTTGTATATAAAAATAAGAACAAAATTTCAAATTGCAACCTCCTTTTTCTCATCATATTTTAAAATTGTATGAAGTTATGGTTGATCCGTAGAGAACATCACCCGTCTGGCGCACTTTTCAAAATCGCCAACTTCCGTCACTCTTGCGTCTTATCTCCCGGAGGAAGATATCCTCCAACGACATCGTGTTTACTATATTTGGCGCTAAATATCCTTGGCGAAAAGGGGGTGATGCTCTCTCCTGTCGCACCGAAGTTATTTCCAGAAACCGTTACATTAATTTAGGTCTATTTGTTTCAAAATTATAAGATTAAAAAATTTGGTACTTAGTATTATACCGTCCAACTTTATCACTAAATTTGAAGTCACCGGCAATGAGTTGCTAAACTGCCAATTGCGGCAATCCGGCAATAGTGTAATCCGTTGATTTTTATTACCAAATTTAAAAAGTTACCAAAAAGTTACTAAACCGTTGGCGATAGTTGATGAAGATGGTATATTATGTAAGTACCAAAAATTTTGATTCTGTAATGTTCAAATTAACTTTTCGGCTTTTATGTATAAAAATATAAGTTATTGACCTAACTCCCTTTCTGATGAAAATATAAGGTATTTCATACATTTTGCATACATTATTAGCATAAAGTAATTTTTAATATTGAAAAAAAATTTAATTTAGAGTTTAAAAAAATTAAATTGCATAATACTTAAATTTTGGAAAAACAGAAAGACAGTATCATTTTTGGTCGACAAGGAAAATTTCAGCCCATTCGTTTTAAATAATTTTGGTATTTGCGTACTAGGCCCTCCAACTTTATCGACACATTTGAAGTTGTCGTTAATGAATTGCTGAACCACCAATTATGGCAATCCAGCACTAATAATCCGTTACACTAGTAATTCTTTGATCTTTATCGCCAAATTTAAATCCGTCGCCAATGAGGTACTAAACCATTGGCGACCGTTGTTGAAGATGGTCTAATACCTAAGAACCGCAATTTTCCCGTTACATTAAGTTTTCTGTATTACAAATAAACGATGCATATACGGGCTCTTTCCCAATTTTAAAATATCGACATTTTTTATCGGCATCACAGATAAGGATATGATATTTTTCTCTATGGCATTGAATTGCTGCCGCATCATGCATTTCTTGAAATAAATATCGTTTTCTGCATTACTGTGATATAAAAACATATTTTTAAAAATTCGAAAAATTTCATTGGTAAAAGATGTGAAATGAAAGTAAAAAGGCCCATTGCTAGAATATTTTATAAACAGCCGCGACTTTTTATTGTGAAAGATAGCCTCTGTCTTTGTAATAAGTTAAAAAATTTTATTTGTCACCTCCTGTAATAATACTTTCAAAATATAATAAATTCTTAAAAAATTGGAATTTTATTTCATAATAAATACTTTGTAAAATTCCATTATTTAACTTTGCAAACAAATATGATGAATTATTCCTCTTAAAAATAAATGGAACAAACTCCATATTTGCGCCAAGAAAAACGTCCTTTGTGTTTGTTAAAATTTTGATCGTTCAGTGTTTAATATTTTTTACACAATTCTAAAATTTCATAAGATAAGTCTATAAAGCGAAATATATAGATATTTAATTTTGATTTTATAAATACTCATAAAGTCATCGACTGTAATTTCAATTGTACCTGATTGTGTGTGTTTTTTTCGTATTTTTTAACTTTGCGTTTTAATCGTTTTCCTTTTAAATAAATCGTCTGTTACTTTTATTCGCTCATTTGATTTTCATCCAATCGCATCGTACAATCTGTTAAATACGTAATAATGCTGGATAACTAAAACTGTTAATGAAAATCTAAAAACTGATTTGAATAGAAGTAAAAAAAAATTAATGATTTGAAAAACATGATAATTCTTTAAATTTGAATTGTCTAATAAATTACAACTTACTAAAGTGTTTATAAAATTATATCAATTACAAAATCCTCATTTATAAGATCACATTTAAGGCGTTGAAAACCAGATTCAACCAATACAAAATTTTCTTTAGGAAAGAAAGATAGAAATAATCATGAAATGAAAATATAAAGGGCAATTATATTTAAATTTTTCCTATAAACAGCTCCTACAATGCAAATGGGTGATCGGATTGCAACAGCATTTGGTATATAGATAATAAACATGACACGCTTGTCGAATTTCGAAGGAAAAAATTAGTTCCAAAAGTTTAACAATAACCATCATGTTTTTCTGTTCGAAAAAGTTCTTCCGAATGATCCTTATAAAACTGCATTTTAGAAATTTGGCTTCCCAAAACTTTGACTTTGCAAAATTTAATCTTGCCTTAATTACTTTTTTAAATTTAGCTCCAATTCCGTTTATAATTAGAATTAATTATTTAAAAATAATGCTTGTTATGGTACTTGCGTATTGTTATGGTACTTGCCTCAGCCAACGATCACCAACTGTTTAGTAACTCATTGGCGACGGATTTGAATTTGGCGATAAAGATCAACCGATTACCCCATTGCCGAATCGTCATAATTCGCGGTTTAGCAACTCATTGGCGACGACTTCAAATTTGGTGAAAAAGTTGTACGGTATAATACGTAAGTACCCTAGTTATTTTTAATAAATTTTTATTTCTTCTTTTAAAATGGCTTACATTCAATCTTCAAACAAATTATTGTCACAAAAAAATCATATTTCTTTCCGGTTTCCTCATATTATATTTGATAGAATATCTATTGACAAGAGCTATTTTGAAGCATAACAATCCAATTTCTTTATTATCTTTCTTTGTGAGAATACGCGTCGAATTTTTTTGCATTTTAATAACAGTAATAGAATTATTACTATAAAACCAAATATAAATTCACAATTTTCTTACTATGATTAACCAATAATCTCTAGTTCCTAGACAAGAGGCTCTGATTATTTATACTGTATTCTATACGGCCATCACTTCATCTTCTAATACATGTTTATTCATTTCCTATTATGTCCACACACTCCCTATATTATCTTGTTCAAATTTCCATCGTTAAAAAAATACATTTTATTCATCCACTCTAGTTCAAAATCATTTTTTAAAACTTGCAATGGATGACACGCGATGTTAATACAGTTTTTTCAAATAATAATTTATCAATTAAAGGTAATTTATTTTTAATACTGTTACGTTGGCGGCGCTTCACAAGGTGCTTCGCGCCAGCCGAGTTGACTTGGCGAGAGGAATATTCTGGTAACCCCGAGACAATTCTGGCTGCGCCGCGTTTTCTCTCGGTGATTGCCGAAGCCTCTCAATGCTTTCGCCCGGCTATATAAGAGACACGCTGCCGCTTTCGGCAGTTCCTCTCTCAAGGAAGAGAAGCGTTTTGCTGGACTAGCAGATTTTCTCTTGTTATTAGTGAGCTGTGTTTGCTTTTGCTTTTAACGCTGTGTTATTGAGCTCGCTGTGATTTACTGTTGCTGTGCTATACTATAGCTGTTTTGCAAACTGTGTTTACTGTGCGTAAGACTTGCATTTACGCTGTAAGTGACTGATTATTGCTGGATTGTGTTTTCTGAAGTTTTACTTTTTCGAGTCATCCTGTATATACCTGTAAAGAGCTGTAAATAAATTTGTTTGTGCTGTCCTCAAGTAAAGTCCATTCAATCCGAACCTGCTACTCTAAAAACGTAACAATATTTTCAATAGATATTTAGCAGTTTGTAATGAAAATTGAAATCGATAGGCATTAGGTCAATCGGTAAAATACGAGGATTTCAATATTTTTCGCCTGAGGGTGAAGAATAAAAGTTCAATTCTTGCGAAAATCAATAATTTTTTGATAATTATTTATATTAATTTAATTGTTTTATAAAAAATAACTAAAATAAAAATTTTCTCTGATGACTTAAGTAGGAATTGATTTATTTTTTTATATTACTTGTTAGAAGATTATATATTTGTAAGATATATTATATACTTGTACTTATTATTATATACTTGTTAGAAGATTTAGAGAAAATGGGACACTAGTTGCATATTCTAAGAAATGCCAGGAATCATCTTGAGTATGACCAGAGAAGATGGATATATGTGCGCGAACTTGGACTACAGGAAAGGAGGTGACGTGGACGGATTTTAACCCTACTTGCCTAACTTCATTTATATCTCATCAAATCGAGTATTTCCCATCCTCTACCATCGCATATATTTCAACACTTTGTATGTATGTATGTATTTATACATTCTCATGTGGCAGTAATATTTATGATAATGCATACAAACTAAAATAAAATATTATGTATTTATTATGCATTCTGGCTGTTTTATAAAGGGAAAAATGCCAAAGTAGAGCTTTTTTTATTTTTCATTCGAATTTTTTTTATTTTTATTTTTATTTTTTGTTAATTGTATTTTTTTTAATTACAGTGTGGATTTTATAAAAAATATTTTCAGAAGTCTCGAAAATCGCGATAAACTTCGCAATTTGGCAAGCCTCTTGGATTGGAGAATAAGCCAGAAAGTTTCGAAGAGATTATTCACACGGATTTCATTCTACACTATTTAAAATAACATGGAGACTATTTTAAGGAATTTTTCTATTATTTTGAATCGTAATTATGTGACGAAGCGGGTTCTAAATCTTAATACATTTGCAAAGGTCTATAATATGTGTTGATTTAATTGATTATATAAAGACAGCATCTTAAACCATGTAACTGATTAGCTGGGCTCTCGTATGTACACCAAATTATCGTGTTTAACATAAACTAAACAAAAGGTACACGCAAACCAATGCAGAAATTACGTAAATACATAAAAGTCAAGTAATCGAGATATTATTGGTAAAAAAAAGTAGTATATTCACTCACAAAAAAAAAAAGAAAATCATCTAAAAAGTTAAAAGAGAAAAATTTTTAAGAGGTTGGTTCAATTTTTTTTTGTAAGAAAACACGATTTTGATATTGACACAATATATTTCTTATTTCTTTCATATAATCTAATCACAAATTTAAACAGAAAGTACATTTTTCAATTAACCCTTAATTTTAACCCTTCACACTCATAAAAGTAATTAGATGGATAATTATTCATGTAATACATGGACTTATTTATCACACCAAAAACGAAAAAAATTGACTAAAATTGAGTTTTCCTGAAAAATTAATCTACTTCTTTTTACCATTCGTCAGTTATTTTTAACAAATAAAATTTTAAAAAACAAATGAAAGAAACAAATTTCAGTCAATTTCTATTCATTTCAACAAAGTAAATCGTGAGTTTTATTTTATCTAAGAAGAATTCTTTTTGAACCTTTATGGGTCACCATTTCAGAATCTTCTTTGAATTTTAAAATAACAAAATTTTCGGTTTGTATTTTAGAAAAATTTGCAATACACGATACCATTGGCACCGGGAGGTATTTTTTAAAAATCCTTATGCCTTTGCTAGTGAATGAAGCGGTACCTTAGTAGCTTCGCTAGCGCATTAAACTTAATAAATAATAAAAAGAACAACAAAAATAAAAAGTGCATCCTTTCCTAATAGATTTGCTACTAGAGACTCACATTTTAAGGAAAAATTTGAATTAATAAATACACTTACTCGTTTCAACTAATTCATCATTTGAGGAGGGACAGATTATCATAAAAAAAGAACAGCAAAACTTTTCAGTAATGCAAA
This sequence comes from Argiope argentata, assembly GCA_026289955.1. NCBI lineage: Eukaryota > Metazoa > Arthropoda > Arachnida > Araneae > Araneidae > Argiope > Argiope argentata. The sequence continues at coordinate 1,276,198 of JAOUZG010000631.1, read as the reverse complement.
TGCCATTCTGTCAGCATCATATAGAATATTTCGAAATGAGGACATCGAATTCACGAATGTAACATTTCTGATTATCTCAAGAAACAAACATCGAATTATTGAACATTCATGGACTTAATCACTGAATAATCAAAGAAAACAACTATAAATCGCAAAGAATTCCGTTAGAATATTAGGATATTATTAAAATGAAAAAAGTATGAAATAAAAACAAACGATTAAAAAAACTCTTGCAGATGTTTTTAGTTTATTTTCTGTTCTGCCAAAATTCGTAAGCAAACGATTTTAATTAGAATAGCATAATTCGGTAAGAACTGCAAAAAGAAAAATATATGTTAGTAGTTCTTATAAATAACTCAGAAAGTATTATTAGCTGTAATAATATTTTCAATTAAAAATTAATTTCTTTGATGGATGCTTATTTATCGATTACTTTAAATTAAAAAAAAAACTGCTGTAGCAGATGCACTACTCAACAAACAAAAAAGAAAAATGTAACTAAATCAGTATAGGGTTACTAGGAAAACTATTACGTTTGCATTTTTGATTCACCATATTGGCGACAAATTTGGCGCACGCTAAACTAGGAACCCAAAATTCAAAAATTTCACTTATATAAAACTACACTGTTATTCCAGCAATTTTAATATCTAAATGAAGTTATTCAGAATAAATATGAATATACCACTGGAAGGAATATTGTTTTATTAGATGCATGAGTTGATCAGTCGGATTGCGCAAAATATTTATAATCCATAATTTCGATTAAATATTTTGTCGAATTTGTTAATAGCTTTCACATAAAACTATTTTTGCCATCACTGTGTCGCATTAAATCCTTGTTATAGTAATAATGTTCTATCTCTTCTATTTATTGCAAAGAACATTTTCCTAATGGACTCGGAATCCAAGACATAAAAGTGTCATTAACAACTTAAGTGTCTATATAATCTATTTTTAACTGTGCATTGTCTTTCCACACTAATTTAACTTAACTCCAATTCTTCAAGTAAACTGCAAAATAATAAGAAGAGTGTTTATTCCTTAGCTCTCAACGACGTAAGAAAATTATGCAATTACATATTTGGAAAAACAAAAATAATTTAAGTTTCTATGCAGTAATTATATTATCAAGAAGTATATAATTTTAAAAAATGTTTAATTGAAGAAAAAATTTAGAAATTATATTATCATTAAAAAGATTATTTTTAAAAGTTTTAACATGGTATAAATATCTGTTTCATGCAATTGTATTTTCAGAAAAAAAGAAAGAAAATCACAAGTTTTAATTAATTTTTAAAAATTTAAATTTCGTAAGGACGAATTGTTTTTTAAGAAGTATTTAGATCAAACCATTTCGTCTGTAGAAAGAACATTCATTTAAATTTTTATTTGTAATAGAAATGTTATCTGTATAAAATAATCATTTTTCCTAAATCATTGTTTTAATTAATATAAAAGAATTTATTTATTGATATTGCCGATATCCATTTAATATATTGGTTTCAAAAAAGGTTTTCATTAAATAGAAAAATGTTTATTTAAGAAAATTCAATAAAAACTAAAGAATTCGAGGAATTATTTAAAAGCTTAGTGAATTCAAAAATTACTCAAGATATATTAATGAATCATATGTTGCACACAACTTATTAAAAATTTGAATAAATTACTCAAACTTCAATATACTTAAAAGGCAGATTGAAATCGCAGTTGAAAGTCTAAATTCTACAGTTATTATACCATTTTCATATTTATTTCCATCTAGTAGAATGACAAGGACTACGTGTATTTTAGAGGGAAATATTCGATATTTTAAAATCGATATCCCATAATATTTGGAAATATTCCATATTTTCGCCAGATTACATGCATTTTGTTTCAAATATTGGAGAATCGAACAATGATCTGCAGGCGGAATCATCAATATGTAAAGAAATATTCACTTTCATTGGATTATTAGAGATATCAGATATCTTTAAAATAAAAGGGATGAAAACAATCCTATACCCTCACGTCTTTCGAAATAACACCCCGAATAACCACAAAATTGGTAAAAACTTGCCTTTAGTTACAGATCTCTCTTGAAATATAGATAATTCTTTATAAAGGAGATTTTATACTGAGATTCTATGGGTAAACTTGTGCGCAAATTTAAGACTGTTATATACATATCACAGAATTTTTTTTTTAGATCATCACTTGTTGGCATATTGAAAATCTGAAATCTTTAATGGTAATTTACACCTAGAAATAAACTTAGATTGCATCTTATAGAACGATATGCTGTCTTATATATTTAATTAACTTAAAATTCAATGTCAAAAACAACGAAAGCCTCATTTACAGTTTACATTAGATTGAAAATAAATTTATAATCACATCTATAACTATAATACATTCGGTTGTCAGCATCAAATCCTATTCCACCATAAAAGGTGAAATGAATTTTTTTTTAAAAAAATCTTTGATTTGGAAGAAAACAACATGAATTGAAGCATTCCAATCTCAGTAACCAAAGCAACAGTGAAATATGCATATTATATGAATACTTAGAAATCTACAAAATAAAATATACAAAGTGAACTTACATATTTTATCCATTTTAAAATCGCACTTATTTCAGTCATATATTTAAAAAAATTATTATTATTCATGACCTTGAATTTATTGTTTGTTTTAAGCCACAAAAACAATGCGTCTTACTGCATCTAACAAAATGGAAATGGAAAATTACCACCGAGTGATCATCGAATAAAATTGATGACATTGAAATAATGTTTATGCTGGCTTTACACTCGGTAAGTTATAATTATGAAACATCCAATAGACAGCGCATGCGTAAAAAGGCTGAAAAATGCTGTTTTGTCAATGGCAAGTAAATGTCCTGACAGGACAACAACTTGCGACTGTATTATATTTTTTCTTACTGCACATGCGTCTGTAGAATTTGGAGGGTTTTTTTGTGTGGAAATATCGGCCACTGATATAGATGTACAGCGGCTTGCAAATAACATACTTGAGCTCCAGAGCGTGCATGTTGAAGAAAAGCAGCAATTCAAATTAAAATTCAGCACAACTTCACTCGCTACAACTGCAAGAATTTTTTTTCACAAATTTTTATTTTTGTTAACTGTATTATTATTATTTCTACTTAAACATCAATTTAACTGTGACTGTAATATAGAATGTTTCATTTCCTTCAGCTTCTCTAAATATCGCTCTGTCTCTTTATCATGTGTTGCAACGTACAAAAACTCCTTCTGATCTTTAATGTACTTGTATTCAAGAAATTCGATTTTAATTTTATGCGATTTTTTAAATAAATAAATATTCCCTTTTTATTTGCCATTTCTTTTCTATAGTTTTCCAAATTTAGATCTGCTGAACTTTTTTTTATTTACCAGATTTCTTTGTGCAAATATCGATAATTTTAATACGATGCGTAATGAAAGAAAAAATTTCAAGGACACAAAAATGGTAATTTTTTGCCAAGTATGGAATGCCTGAATTTATCTAATCAAATTATGGCAAACATAAATTAGTCCCTTTCTACTCATGCGCTGCCTACTGATAATCTTATAACTGGCCGAGTGTAAAACTATCATTATTTTTGAGACATCCAATGGTTAAAAATTATTGCTTACCTATTGACTTATAGTTTTGATTTTGCTTGGTTTAATATTTCCATTCAGAAAAGTATGAGTAATAAATACTTATAAATTTTAAATGGTACGAAATTACCATAAGTTTAAGCTAGCTCATTTCGAATTCTTTAATAAATAGACTGTAATTTTATTTGAATCAAACGATAATTCAAATTCCAACTTTTTATTTGATCAACTTTCAACCAACCTAGCAACAATTCAAAACGAAACAGTTCTATGCTTTCAGTAAAAGTTCTCATATCAGCAGGGTTACAATAAGTTGAATCACTGAAGCTAAGTCAGCGCATGTTTGCAATATTTTAACAAAGAGCGCCAGCGAAGCGGTAATCTAAAAGAAGGTTGAATTGCAGTTAAAAATAAATTTCAAAACTTTATTACGCTTTCCAAGTCAGTGATATAAAATAACTAACAAAAAATAAAATAGATTGCGAGGGTAACCATGATAAATACTATATTCTTCAAGTTTTACTTTTCCAGCGAAAAATAGCTAAATAATGTAGAATTCCGCCAAATTTCTTTGACCTTTTTTTTTTTCTTTTTTGCTGCCGCCAGGCTAACGAAAAAGTATCCTTAAAGTCATTCGTCGCAATACTTATCCAATTGTGAGAAATATTAACATAGTTTGATTTGGGCCCTTGCATCGTTATCCCAAGTTGAAGATTTTAGTATTTATAATATTTTGACAACCAGTACCGGTGGACTCCTCAAAACCGTCTCGTATGGTTTCCAATAAAGATCTTATTCAATTTTCACTGAATAAAATTGTGAATATTGGGTAAATGAATGAAGGGTTAGAAAGGAATTCATTCCCTTACCAAAGATAAATTATTGATTCAATAATGATATTTGCCCTTGAAAATATTGATAAATTATTGATGCATCTGTTTCTCCTTCAAAATTTTCATATATAAATTGTTAGAAGTGTCTATCCGAGATTTTTTCAACCATATACGTTGATAAGTTTCTGTGCGAAAGTCCTTGAACCATTAATAGAAGATTTCTAACATTAACCCTTTATCTACTGACGTTACCTATAAGTACAATTTAAATCTGGATTATATTTTCGTAATATGATTTTTTTTCCGATGGTATTCTAAAAAACACGCAGAATGTAACCCGAATAGCAAGAAGTTAATATAAGCTAAAAGTAAGAATGAAAATATTTAATTATTAATTAAATTAATTAAGGTATTTCTATTAATTAAAAAAATCTTGGGCTCTCTGGGATTATTCTGCAAGAAAACTCAACTACTAACGTAAAAATGAAGTTGGAAAATTGATGGCAACATAATTCAGCAGATAAAGGGTTAAAAAGCAAATTTCATTTGAGCAGGATAATCTTAATTTTATTTGAGGAGGAATTCTCCTTTAATTTTAAACGTCTTTAAAGATTTCTTTTTCTAACTAGCCGCCTTTGGCGACCAGTCGGTTCGCCAGTATGAATGCTCGCTAATATTTTATGTAGCAGTGTCTCATAACAGGTTTTTCACCAAAATATTTTTAAACCAAACAAATTTTGATAATCAAATAATTCATTTATAACCATAATTTAGTATAATTTTCTTCAGATGTTCAGTTCATTGCGCTACTCATTTTTCTCTTTCTATCCGAGCAATGACTGTCCCGGAATTCATATTTTACTTAAATGGTGGAGGGAAAGTTTTAAAATTCTGTTTTTATAGAATAATGATATTCAAATTTTCATAAATGTAAACACACTAAACAAATAAAGACACAATTGGTTTTCAAGAGATGCAAAAGCTTAAAAACAGCTTGGAAAATGCCTCGCACAGAAGAAATAATGGTGACACACATACCCTTTTTTTCTATCCTTTTTTCTTCACTACTTTTCTTTCTATAAATCCTTTTTTCCTTTTATTCTTTTTTTTCTTCCCTGCCTAGATTTTATTTTGAGCAGGCATAGATTAAATATTCATACCGATTAATAATAAAAGCAACTATTTTCTTACTTTTTTAAACATCCCGTTATCTATGAATGAAAACCAACTGACTTCGCGTATTTATTTCTAAACAAATCATAATTTATTACTTCCTGCTATCTCACTCAGTTGGTCTGGGGGGGAGGAAATGAAGATTTTTGGCGGGAAAGTAAGAAAAGTGTCGTTTTAACTATTTTCCACGCAGTTTTTTAATTTTTTTCTCTCCATAAGAACCATCCTCTTGTCTTAATGAAAATATGTTTAAAATATTAGCCGAATCGATCAAGCCGTTCTCCAGTTTTGCGCTTAGCAACGCCTTTCGGGTTGCATTTTTATTAATACAGATTTAAGACCATAGAGGGTAATCATTTAGAAACTTTCTCCTATGCTCCATAATAGATGTGGTGCCCTCCCCCTCCCTCCACTCAACTTGTATAACTGTATAAAATCATTGAACTTCGGCGAGGTGAAATTAGAGTTTCGATTTTTATTTTTAATATTCTATATAGAAGAATTTTCTGCTTTCGTAATATATCAAAAGAAACCGAATATGGATTTTGTTTCTTTAATTGTTCGATCAAATGAAACTGTGGCGTTTGAAGGTCGCGGTACGAACCTGCGACCTTAGGGCCAGTAGCCAAAGTAACATAGCCTCTATATCAAAAGTCGACTTCGGTATCGTAGATATTATCTGGCTTATCAGCCTAACGCTACACTACTCCCCCACCAGTGAGTCAGCGAAGAAGCGAACGGTTGCTTTTTTAACATGTAGATGGCGCCACGACTGTTGCGGAAGGTTGCGTTGTCAAGGTCACCAATGTAGGAGTGAAGGTCGCGATACGAAACTGCGACGCTACGGCCGGTGGCAGAGTATTATGACCACTACACCAAAAGTCGACTTCAGTGTCGTAGATGTTATCTGGCTTATAAGGCTAACGCTACAAAACTAAATTTTGACAAAATTGTAGTATGAAGTCAACAAATAAAATTTCCTTTATCTAAGTTGTTGCGTTTTAGTATTATTGGGTTTGCATGCTGCTAAGGTACAGAGGGATGTACAATCAACCCTCTTCGAGAATTTTATTAATTTGTAAGTATCGGAAGATTGGATGGTGAGGGTGGTTTTAAGAAGATTATACTGAAATGTATCAACCCACATTTCTTCATTTGTCTCTAAAACTAATTTTTAAATAGGTACTGCAAACTGAGCAACTAAAAATATTAGATGAAGTCTCGTTCCCAATATCCTTCCCACCCTCAAGAACCTCAAAGGGGATGACCAGATATCGGAGGGGGGAAGTAACTTTCTATCATTAACTCCCAGATCGTAGGATTTTATCTTCTCTTTGAGTCCTTGATGTAGGTCCATCACTCTGACCTTTTTCCATATGTAACGTGGTTGGATAGCTTCTTACAAGAGCACAACATCATCAACGTAGACGTTAACGAAAGTGTCCCGGGTTTCGGCACCAAATGTTAATTTGTAGGCATCAAATTAGACTGACTCTTTATTTTACTCGAACTAATTCTTAAACAAAACTCTTTATATTAACACATAATTCTTTCCAATTGGGCAACAAAAAATATCAGATGCAGTCTCATTTCCAACATCCTCCCAATCTTGGTCAACCTTGAGGGGAA